>VZRQ01007683.1:746192-836539 GCA_013397975.1 Machaerirhynchus nigripectus | reverse complement strand
CCCGGGAGCGCGCCGGGGAGGGGAGCGGGGGCTCAGGGAGCGGGCAGGGAGCTGGGATCGCTGTGGAGCGGGGATTGCAGCGGCGCGGCGCCCGTTGGCCTCGGCGCTGGTGCGAGCGGAGTCCGGGGTCAGCCCAGCCCCAGCTCGGCTGGACAGCGGGTCACTGCCCTGTCCTGGAGCACGGTCCCCCGACCGGTTTGCTGTAGGCAGGGAATCGCCTGGCACAGCTCCTTGCGAGACGCAGCAAACTTTGTGTCCTCATGTGGAGATCTGAAGAGTCCTCAAATTCCCCAGCCAAGTCAGAATAGACGATACACAAACTGGATTTCAAAGTTCGTAAGCCATGACGGCTTAATAAGTTAACAAGAAATGCAGCAAAACCTGATTAAATCAGCCATGGTATTTACAGTGGGACTGTCTGTGTGTAACAGAATTTGTAGCTTGAAGCTAATGGGAAGGCCACCTATGCCTTATGTTCCCAGCAGATACTTTTTCTAATTATCTGCATAACATGTACAAGGAGTGCTAAAAGCAGTGCAGGTGGTCACACAGAGCATGGTGGGAGGGACTGGGATAGCTGGGATGGCATAAGTAACACGAATTAAACACAGAAGGTTGAAGAATAAATAAAAATAATTGTATTTCTATACAGCCATCACTGATAAATAGCCTTTATTGCTAGCTGTAATTAAAGGCCAAGCAGAGACAATTCCCATTAAAAACAGCTTGTGACAGGACAAAAGTCCTTTGGCAGGGTGAGAAAAGTTTCCATGGTCTGGTGGCTGTGCCCACACTTTTTCCACAGTCTACCAAAATTGTGAGTATTTCTAATTAAATGAAAGAAGAGAGTACAAGATTAATTAAAGGAGAAAATAAAGGAAAAATAAACTTTTGTGAGCAGGGCTTTTAACAACAAGATAGGAAGTTAGAATGCAAAACCTGCAGGGAGAGCTGGTGGCATCACATGCACTGAAATGTGAAAATGATAATGCAGAAGCGTTGAGAACCAGAAAGCAGAAGCTGCATTTCCGCTCCAGAACAAATTTTGTAATTACAATCAAGAGATACCACAGAGGATCCCGCCATACAACTCCAGGCACTACAAATCACTGTCCTGCACTTAAAAACAAGTCTTACTCTGTTAAGAAGTCCTGATTTCAAAGTTCTGCACCCCAAATGAGTACCCCTGCAGTCAGTGGAAGTCTGGTGGGTTGTGTTACTGTCTGCAAGTGCCTCTATACATGTGACCTAGTGACCTATGGGGAAATTCCACATCATGACTTTTTAGATGGAAAACTGTGGGTGTCCCAGGAGAGCTTTTTCCAGCCTGTGCATGCTGATAGCTTGTCTTACAGCATCAGAAAACTGAACCTAGCACTGCTTGCTTGTTTTCCAGGTCGTGCACTGCTGGTCCTCCTCTTGTCTGCAACGGTGTCTCTCCTGGGCGGGCTGATATTTGGATACGAGCTGGGGATAATCTCTGGAGCACTGCTGCAGTTGCAGACAGATTTTCACCTCAGCTGCTTCAAGCAAGAAGTTCTGGTGAGCGCCGTCCTCATCGGAGCGCTCCTCGCCTCCCTGGCTGGGGGGGTCCTCATCGACCGCCACGGCCGGAGGAGGGCAATCCTGGTCAGCAACTTGGTCCTCCTGGTGGGCAGCCTCATCCTCACACTGGCGAGGTCATTCACTGTGCTGGTCATCGGGCGCATGACCGTGGGCTTTGCCACCTCTGTCTCGTCCATGGCCTGCTGCATCTACGTCTCAGAAATGGTGGCTGCTCGCCAGCGAGGGCTGCTGGTGTCTCTCTATGAAGTGGGAATCACCGTGGGCATCCTGCTGTCCTATGCACTGAATTACATCTTTGCGGATGTGGACGAGGGGTGGAGGTACATGTTTGGACTGGCCATTGCCCCGACGGTCATGCAGTTCCTCAGCATCCTCTTTCTGCCCGTGAACCCTGTTAAACTGAGCTCCTGGGACTCAGACTGCCAGAAGGGCCTCATCCCATTGCAGGGCACAGAGGACAGAGCAGCAGCAAAGCGGGAGCCGTATCAGGAGAAGCGTTACTCATTTCTCGACCTTTTTAGGACCAGAGACAACATGAGAAGGCGGACTCTGGTGGGCCTGGGACTGGTGCTCTTCCAGCAGTTCACTGGGCAGCCCAATGTGCTGGGCTATGCCTCCAAAATCTTCCACTCTGTGGGGTTCCAGAGCAACTCCTCAGCGATCCTGGCCTCGATTGGGCTGGGAGCGATCAAGGTGGTGGCCACGCTGGTGGCCATGGCCTTGGCAGACAAGGCAGGCAGGAGAGTGCTGCTCGTGGCTGGCTGCGTGGTGATGGCCATCTCCGTCACCACCATCGGCCTCACCAGCCGCATGGCTCCGCTGGCCATGGCCAGGGACTGCAAAGCAGCCACAGGCCCCAATGCGTCCCACAGCCTCCCCCAGCACCCCCTGACACCTGGGTTCCCCCAGTCTGCTGTGTCACCTGTCCCACCAGCATCAGGTGCTGTCAAAAGTCAGGCAGGCCCTGGTTTTGCTGCCACAAGGGGCCTTACAAAAGTTTTTGCCAGCACTCAAAGCAAAGAGGTTTTTCCCAATTCTTCCCTCAGTCAGAAAAGGGACGTGGTAGGTCAGTCCAAGAAAGGATCACTGGAAAGCACGGGCCCTCCTCTCGGTGCTGCTCCCTGGGCACAACATACGGTCTTAAATTGGATTACACTGCTGAGCATGATGGCTTTCGTGAGTGCCTTCTCAATTGGATTTGGGCCAAGTAAGTGTGGTGTTTATCCTTGCACTAACCCAGAGAATAAAACTAGGGCTGATCTGCAAGCTGCCTGCTTGAACCATTCCTTATGTACCTGCTGTGCTGAGCAGCTCAGTGTCTGGGAACTGGACATATGTCCCCTCCTGCTCACTGAATCATTTTCTAACTGCAGCTCTGTCAGCTACAGCACTAGAGTAACTTTCTCTTCCATGCTATTCACTTCCCTTGTAAAGTTTTTTTTTGTTTTCTCTGATGTTCAGTGGAAAATCAGAGCATCTTACAAGCCCTATAAGCACTACATAATCTTCCTGTCGCCCTGCTGAGGAGGAAAATACAGGGCTGAGGACAGAGGGACTGAGGGGCTTCTGCTGTGTGATTATGAAAGTCAGTGCAGAGCTGGAAGCTGAACCTCTTTTGAAGGTTTCTCAGTATCAGTTGGCATTTTTTATTCTATTTATTATTAATTCTTTTTCATCAGATGAGATTAAAGATTAGTTCTTGCTTCCATGTGGGTTCTGCTGTTTTCTGGCATTTAAATGTCTTGATGGGAGAAAACAGCATTTAACTCAAGTATGTTGAGTATATCTCATGTGTTTGACAGCCACCTTGCAAATTATTTCAAGCAAAATAACCCCAGGATAGGAGAGACTTCTTAAAGATATATATATTGCTTTAACTCTGATTTTAGCCCAAATGCAATGTTGTCTCCCTAATCCCACCCTTTTCTCATTTCCTTACAAAGAGCATGACCTGACAGCAGGCCTGTCAGATTTTCTCCATCTCCTGTGAACGGAATGACCAGCTACCCTGCTTTCTTCTTTACTCCCTGGGCCTGTTTATTGCTATTTCATTCCTCCATGAAGCGTTGAACACAGGAGGTGTGAAGTGTTCTGCTGTGACCTGTCTCTGAGATCGATGAATGTTTGACACCACCAGCAGCGGGTGCTGGGTGAAGCCAGAGTTTAAACCCCCTGCTGAAATTTCCCTTGCCCATTTCCAAAACAAATTGCTTAACTCCACACTGTCTTTGTGATCTCTCTAATCTGTGCAGTGACCTGGCTGGTCCTGAGTGAGATTTACCCTGCTGGGATAAGAGGAAGAGCCTTTGCCTTCTGTAACAGCTTTAACTGGGCTGGTAATTTACTGATCAGCCTCTCCTTCCTGGACCTTATTGGTAAGTAGCTGCTTCCCCTCCCTCCACCTCCCACAGCTGGTTAGGGAAGGTGGCCACCACGAGCCATTTGGAGATTAAGTGGCATTTTGAACCCTGAGGACTTGAGGCTGGAATAGGTGTGACCCCGTTGCCCGTAAGAGCAGGAAATCCAGGCACCAGCAGCACTGGTCAGAGCCTCTCTGTCACTCGTTTATGAAAATCACCCATTGCCCACTGGGCTGCACTGTAGCACCACAGTATCACAAACACAGCGTTTGCAGCTTCCACCGCGGCAGCTTTACAACATTTCTCAGCAGGCACTGCTGGCCCTGGACCTTGGCCGCCTTCTTCCCCTGGTGCTGGCAAAGCCTGGCGTGCTTCTCTTTGCCAATTCCCAGTCCAGGCCTTGCAGATAAGGAGTTTCCCAGCCCTCTTGAAGGCTTCACAACATAAGGTGCCCCTGTCAGGCATCAATGACTACCTCATAGTAAGCAACCAGTTTCCTGGTGTGACCCACCTCCTACCTTCACACACTCTGCAGATGCCATTGGATTCTCTTGGATGTTTCTTCTCTATGGACTGATGGGAGTGATGGCTGTTATATTCATTTACCTTTTTGTGCCAGAAACAAAAGGACAGTCCCTAGAAGAGATAGACCAGCAGTTCTGCAGGAAACGGTACGTGTGCTGTCGTCCCAGCAGGAGTGCTGGCTTTGGGTGCTTCCCACTGACACCCCCTGAGGTCTGTGGCACTGGGCTGAAGCAAAGTCTGGCCAGTGCTGCTGAGAAAATAGAAAATCTCAAGTTTTGTGGTAGGGCTGTGGGACAGGGTGGGAGAGCTGTAGCACCTTCATCAGCAGGTCACTGCCCTGGGCCTTGCAGCTGTGCTGCTGGAGGGCAGTGGTGACACTCAAGAAAAATGGGCTAAAAACCAGGGCTGTTGGTCGAGGAGAGGAGGCTGGGACCACAACATGGGACAGGAAGGTCAGGACTGGGAGGAGGCAGGAGGGGGTGATAGTCCTGTCTTTTCACCCCCAGGCTGATCCTTCTTCTCTGAGGCAGAAAGATCTCCTGGAGCACGGGCTCCCACGTGGTAATTTTCACACGAAGCTTTTAATGGGCTAGGGAAGATCAAAATGTATTTGTGCCATCCTGGTTGTGCTGGAGGTGGCAGGGCAGGCACTGGTGGAGCAGGAGAGGTTGTGCTGCCTCATGGCTGAGGGAGCACACACTCCTTGGGGGCAGGAGGGGTGGCTGCTGTGAGCCCCTGCCTGGCTCCCTGGTGCTGCTCCTGACCTTCATCACTGCCCGGCAGGGTGTGGGAAGGAAATGTGTTCAAGCAGAGACGTGGAAGAGGAGCGAGCTGCACACACGCACAGTACCAGAGAGTGGAGCAAGCCAGCAGCACATGAAACCAGCGACCTGCCCGCAGCATCCTGTCCGAGGAGCTCCAGCAGCTGAGGCTGGGCCATCAGGACACTTCTTTTCTGGGGCCTTTATCTGGTGACCTCTGGTCAGAGACAGTTCTCCCTGCAGTGCCTTAGATCTGGGAACAAACCAACAGCATATCCTTTGGGTCCTTGGAGAATCATTGTTCACAGGCAGGGAATACATCCTTCCTTTGATATCTTTTAATTTTTCATCATTCGTGTCTCCTGTAATTTAAGAGATTAATGGTTTTATACGCAGGAATTAAAGCACGGGTTTCGCTGACAATGATCCCACCCGTGAAGCTCGTTTGTGAGCGAGGCGTGTTATTTTCCAGGTCTCGGGAGCACCGGGAGCGGGGCCGGGCAGGGGGCTCTGCCCCGGACCTGCCGCCAGTGGGCGCCGGGCACCGCCCGTTCGGGGATGCGGACAGACTCCCGCAATTCCCAAAATCCCCGCACCCCTCGGACCCCCTTCCCTGCCCCCCGGCACTGTGCCCCGGGCCTGATGGGGCCGGACAGGAGGCATATGCGATTGGGAATTCGGGGTAGCCCTGCGCGGGGGTGAGCAGGCTGCTGGGGCTGTGCTGGGGACAAGGCAAGGGCAGCGGATGCGGATGCTGATGCTGATGCTGATGCTGATGCTGATGCTGATGCTGATGCTGATGCTGGTGCTGGGGATCCGGGGCAGGGTCAGCTAGCGGGGCTGGTTGAGCCGGGAGGACACCCGAGGTAGCTCTGGGGCCAGCAGACAGGGCTAGAGGCAGTGCCAGGTGCTGGGGTGACGGTACAGAAAGCTGCGAGACAGCTCATGGTGAGGGGGATCAAAGAGCCCAGGGTCAAGGACTGTCATGCCCACTTCATACAAAAAAACCACGGTGCACTTTCCAAACCCAGCACCTCCTCCAGGAGGAGGAATCTGCGAGAGGTGCCCAGTTTGTCACAGGCTTTGGGTGTCTGGGCTTGCACAGCCTGCAGGGCCACGAGAGCGAGAGGCGGTGTGGGAGAGCCCCGGGGCTGCAGGGCAAGGTCCCAGCTCTGCTCTGGCAGCCCCTGCCGTGAGAGGTGCGTGTTCCCGGGAAGGGCGGCAGCCCTGGAGCTGCCGGCTGGTGTCACACGGCCTGGCCCCTCCGTCGCAGCAGAGCTGGGCGGGTGGCTCTGCAAGATGGAAAAGCCCTAAAGGAGTGTTCAAATGAAAAGCTGAAGGAAAGTCAGTGGGTGTAGAAATTCAGACCAGCACCCTTGTGAGGAGGACGTGGCCCATATCCAGGGGGAGAGCAGCAGGGAAATAAAGGAAGCAGCTGCAGTAAATAAGGTGAATTTGGCCATGTATGGTACCAGCAGACTCACAGGAACATTATTAAGCAATCAAAGACAAAACCTAGATGTGCTGCTGTCACTATACTAGAAGCTTGAAAAATAAGATAATGCCTGGCTTTCCAATCCTGAGTAACAACCCCACAACCAGTACAGATTTCTTGAGATGAGAAATCACAGATTCCAGTAAAAAAAAGTAGAGCCAGTACTGTGTTACTGAGCCCTGATAAGGATAAAGGTAATGAACAGCAAATATAAAATGAGATTAGAGAAGTTAGTCAGCTCAGTGATCCATCAGGAAGGAATAAAAAGTGGGTTTGGGTACAATAAAGGGTCTCCAGGACCACACAGTGCTGGAAGTGCGAGGAGGGCTGCTGCTCTGGGTTTGGTGGGGAGCGGTGCACAGGACCTGCTTCACAAGGTGTTTGTGGGAGAGCTGGTCTCTGCTAGTGACCACAAAACAACCTTTAATGCTGTAGTGGGAGAGTGCACACCAAATAAATCCAGCCTGGGGCTCTACAGTTTCAAGAAAGGGAACTATGAAAAAATAAGGTGATCAGTCAATAACAACAAACCAAAAAGGAGCAGGCAGAAAGCAAGGAGCCTGCAAGCAGTCTGGAGGTGATTAAAAAATGCTCTATTAAAGCCTAAGCAAAACATGTGCCACTACTCAAAAAGAACTAAGAGGTCCTAAAAAACACCCTGCCTGACTCACTGCTAAGGTTAAGGAGGTATCACAGGGAGAAGGTCAGTATTTTAAAAGTGTAAACGTTTCCCACATGAGGAGAAAAGGAAAAGCCATAAAACATGGCAAGTAAAGAGTAGACAGAAAAGAGAGCTAAAAATGAGCATGAAGATCTTGCAAAGATCTTGCAAGTATCTTCTAAAAATCTTTATTTAACTATATCAAAAGGAAGAAACTGGCTAGGGAGCCATTGCTTAATACAAAGGTGCAACAGGGTGCCAGGGAGGACAAGACATGACGAGACAGCTTGGGCACAACTGAGTGTTGGTCTCCACTGCTGCAGGTATTTGGAAGAACCTCACACCCAGTAAATTAGAGGAACTGGATCAATGTGACTTTCCAAATGGCTGCTGTACCAGAGGGGTGGCAGGTTGCTAGTGCAGCTCCAGCTACAAACCAAGCTCTGGAAGGGGACCCTGGGAGCTGCAGGGGCAAGTGTCACCTCTGTCCCTGCTGGGGTGGTGGGGTCTGCACCAGCAGCAAGCACATGGGCAGCTGGGAAGAGCCAGCAGACATGGATGCCAAAGAGGGAAAGCTTCCCTTGCCAGCGCTCTGGGAGTCTAGGAATATATCAAGTATTCACATGGACAGGGAGGACCCAACAGACAGAACAGATGAAAGATTTTGTCAAAATTATTTTAAGAAACATTTACATTGCCATGGGATTGAAGCAATGGTTCTTTCATGTATTGAAACCTCTTTAAGGATATTTTTGTCTTGTAGGTAGCAAAGTGCAGGGTTTAACAGGCAGTTTTTGAAGATAAATGAGATTCAGCAGCCAGATTGCCCAAGGATCTCTGTTGGGTCTGGTTTTATTCAGCACCTTCAGTGTTGGCAAGGGAATGGACTTGCAAAATCTCCAGGCTTGTGGATGATACTAAACTCTTTTAGGGATGAACACATTTTGCCCTTGACAAAGGGCTCCACAAAACCCTTACCAAAGGGAGTGAGTGGGCATAAAGGGCAGCTGGGATGGGTGTGCTGGGGAATGCTGCAGGCTGGTGCCAGGGGCCCCTGAAGGCTGGCTGGGGTCAGCATGGATGGGAGGAGTGCTCGGCTGGGTGAGCTGGCTCCCTCCATCATCGTCTAACTGGACAAATGTGTCCCCGCTCCAAATTTTGACCCATTAACATAGCAACAGGCTGTTTCTCTTCTTCTCCCCCCTGAGGCTGAGACCTCATAAGACTAGAGGATACAGAAATGCTTGAGGCAGTGATAAATCTTCTTTAGTGGGCTTTTATTTCCTTTTCTTTCACAATATTTTCTTTAGTTTCCTAGCCAAATTTTTTCTAAGGAAAGATTTCTGACTTCCTTTGAGCCACAGCTCAACATCTGTCCACATCGGGGGCTGAAGTAATACACTGTTAAGGGGTTTTGATGTCAAGCCCAAAACCCCACCAGGGATTTATGCAGCTCTCCCCTTTCCTCCCTCCTCCTCTTCAAACAGCCTTTCATTTGCTCTCACTAATTGTGCTGTCATGCCTTTCTTTTTCCCGCAGTTGTGCAGACAGCCTTTCTTGCAGACAGGTTTCGGTGACAGATGCCTGTGCCATGAGCTTTGCGAGGGGGCGGGCTGTGCTGCGGAGCGTGCGCACCGTCGGGGCGCACGGAGCCGCGCTGAAGTGATCCAGGCACACATCCAGCCCGGGACGGATTAGCCAGCGGCTTCCCTGCCTCCCCCGCGCCCCCCCGGAGGTGCTGCTGGATAATCACTGCCGGTTGGGAGAGTCCCGCCAGGCCCAGCCCACCCACCGGCACCACTTGCTCCTCAAAGTGGGCATGAAAAGATTAGCAGAGCATCTCTTGGGAAGCGGGAGAACCCTCAGGAGGGTTCGGGCTGGGCACAAGGACACTGCAAAGTGTCCCAGGGGAGGTGGCTGTCAGGGCGGGTCTTTAAAAAGCACCAACAAGCCACCCCCGCTCTCACATGTGCTGCTTTTGTGTGCCATAATCAAAACCTGAATGATGTGAAAAACAAGAACGAACCTTGGCTGGTCCAGACTGACTTCAGGAACCAGCTTGTAGGGAGATGATGTGAAGTTTCAGTGGCAGCATGTTCCACCCCTGAGCTCACCATGTCCAGCTGTGGAACGGGATCTAGGTGATAGACTGGAAGCAGAGCAAGGTGTGAGTCCCTGCTGCAAATATTCCCACAACTCCGCAGGGAAATGTGGGATCTGAGTCCATATCCCTTTTGTGCACGTGAAGGCAGCAAGCTCAAGGGCTGGATCCTGCTTAGTCTCTGCTTGGGGGGATACAGAGCTGGCTGAAAGGAGCCAGAATACATGAAACACGATAACTGGAAAAAATACAAACCAGAAGATGGGCTGTTTAATGCACTACAGATCCAGCAAAACAACCAGAGCCGAACAAAAAACATCCCTTGTATAGGAACAAAGATACCAGCTCAGCCCAGGGGAAACCTGGAAGGAGATGGGTGTGTTGTGTTTTGTTAGCTTGTGTGTCTCCAGGCACTGCATGGATCAGACCAAAGCCTAAAATGTGGCATGTGCTTCCTCCTTTCACTGCATCTTTCCTCTCTGAAGTGCTGCTGCCAGCACGAGCACCTCCAAGCTCTCCAGGTTTGGTATCTCTGGCCTGTGCCCTTGTTCCTCCTGCTCCATCTGGCCTTCTTCCTGCTGCTCCCACCTCTGGTCCCAGCTCCCCCGGCGCTGAGGTCTACTAATTCAATAAGCAGAGGGAAGAAGGAGAGCTGCTGTCACTTTTAATCACAGCAGTAAAGCTGAGACAGAAAGATAAGGTCTCCACCCGGCTGCTGATGGTTTGCAGAATGAGTTGCTGACAGGTCACCCACCCAGAAGAGCCTGTTGTGTGTAGGGAGGGAGACAAGATATCTTTGGCTGGGCTGGAGTGAGACCTCAGGTGCAGCAGGAGCTGCACCAAGACCATTGCTCTTCCCCTGGGCCTACCAGGACAAATTCAGTTTCCAGATAAGCAGGAATCACATCATTGCCTTTACTGGGAAGTTTTCCAGTTTTCTTCAGGTGCTTTTCAGCCACTCTCACCACTGGGAATCCTCCTCTCCTTGCCACAATGACAAGAGTTGCAAGGAGACATTTCCCCTTGTAAAGGTCCTCTGCAAGGAAGGGTCGGGGGAAATCGTTGGGTGCAGGTGCCATGGTGCCAGAGTGACAGCCCTGGCACCACACCCGTGGCTGTGTCCCTGCTCACTCACAGCTCCTGGGGGTCACAGCCATCCTTTTGTTCTCACTCAAACTCACAGCTGAGTGCTGGTGCACGATGTGACCTCCTGCAACAACACAAATAAAATGTCAGCACTGTGACTATTAATAGTGTTTCTATTCCTGCTGCCGTTACGATGGCTTTTGCTACTATTAGTAATAATATTTACATATGCAAAACCACAGATTCAAAACAGATGTTTTGGTTGGGATGTCTGAAAAAACTTGTCTCTGCCACATATATTTATGACAAATATGGAGGGTTAACCACACAGAGTGCCATATAGAGAACAAATAGATGGGGAAAAAGAATGAAATAATTCCTTCCATATTCCTGACGGAGGCCAAAACTTATCCATTCCCTCTCTCTGCTTCTCCCCTTTCCAGCATTTGAGACTTTTCCAATACCAGGCCAGGGATGGTTTCCATATTTGTTCAGACTTGTCTAGTTTTATTTTCCAGTTCAGCTATTTTTTCAGATGCAGCTTTTCCTGATGGATGGAAAATACAAAAGGAATTGCTCATCTGCTCCCTGCAAGCTTTTTCCTGACCACTGGGAAGCTCAGGCACTATTCCAGGCCTGGACTAAACCTTGCCTTGTGGAGAAAACTTGATCCTTGTTTGCTGAGTTCACACGTCTGGGAATAATTTAAGCTAAGGGGAAAAGTAAGAGTGAGAAAGACTACCACTGTCCCTGAGCCCACTTCATTCCCTCCAGCACGTAGCCCTGCCCGGGAGGATGGCTGTGGCCATGGAAGAGGAATGATCACATCTCCACAGCTGGCCAGTACTGGAAAGCAAGAGAGTGGCAGCTCAGGGCAGGGCAAGAGTTTTGGCACTTTCACCCAAGCTTGTTCCACAGAAACAGAAAATAACAGAGTCTGCCAGCACCAGGGCATCCCCCTCTGCTTTTGGCGCTGGCTGGTGCAGGGCTCGGACACAGCCAGGAAGGTGAGGAAAAGCAGAAGGACAAGGCTGAAACAAGTACCTCTCTTGAATGCATTGATGAGTAGCTTTGCACTGGAATTACGCAGTGCCCCACCAGCACAAACAGCTTCCCCGTGGGCATGCCTTGGTCTCTTACCCACATATTTACAGTTGTGTGAGCATCAGACATTCCCCTGCATCCATGGGTGTGATGTTTGTGGCTGCCTGGAGTTCCCAGTCCTTCTCTACTGACAAACACTCTTGAGAACACCTTAATATCCCTGAGCAGCCCCAGGTCCAGCTGCTCCTACCACGAGCAGCAGGAGGAAGAGGAGGACAAGGAAGGCTCTATCTGCTCTGCAACAACACAGCAATGCTGAAACAGAGAAAGCCACCAGACAGAAAACGAGTGCAGCGTCCCTGAGCACTCATGAGTAATAAAGTGCCCCACAAACTAAAGAGCCCCCAAGTGCTACTGAGGACTAAGTAGTCCCCGAATACTCACATCTCTCTCAGGTCAAATTCCACTCTTTAAACCAATCCCCATTACGTTTTACACATCGGGCTGGAGAAGGCCTCAGAGGAGCTGTTAGAGTCTATTGTAGGGGAATAAAGAAACTGTCAAAAAGACTTTTAATGCCCAGTTAAAAGTGGCCAAAATACAGTCTGCAGTTACCTGATAAGCTGCAAGGTCTCTATTGGGAGAAGTATTTTGGTTTTTCAATTGTCTCAACCCATGCACACTTGCAAGAGGCCAGCCTTAGCTCTGAACCAAAGCTTTGTCAAGTATGTTAAAACATTATTAAAAGCCTGGCTTTTGTTCCATAAAGACTTTTAATGCTTGCTGGTTTGGTTTTGGTTTTTTCCTTTTTAATGTTTAAGACCAGTAATTTTGAAGATACCAGAGCCCTGTGGATTGCTGCAGCCTCTGCGTGGTTTGCAGCATCAATACTTTTCCCAGCACAGTGGCTGTCCTGCCACTGCCATCCCCACCGTGCAGGAGTGGGAATCAAAGTGCTCAGGGGGATTAACATCTCCAGAGATGAATAACAGGGCAGTGCCAGAGCCAGAGGACAATGCCTGAGTCCTGTGTTCATGGACTTTACTCATTGCAAGAGAAAATATTCACAGTCCTCTCTTGGTGCAAATTACCCTCTTTATAGGGAAACTTGGGAGATTTCACCTACTAACTGCTTCAGTTACCCTTTTTCATGAACAACTACCTAATGGCTACAGACTATGCCTGGTGGTGTTCTTTATGTAGATACTTGGATATCAAAAAGTTAGGTATTTGAACAGCTAGAGGTTTTTTTTTCAAAACAGGTCCGTAGTTCATTCAAAGATTCAGTCTCAGACTCAACAGACAAGAGCTGCCAAGCTACAACAGGGTGTTTCTTATAATCTCATGTTGTTCCTCTGCACTGTGAGGGCTCTCTGGGGTGGACGAGCCCCGTGGTGCTGTTTTGCTGCTATTGCTGTGCTTTGGGAAGGGTGTTTGCATAGTAGCCAGCAAGGCCAGCACACAAAATTAATGACATTTGAAGTGCAGTGCAAGTCTTGACCATCAGGAATGCAGCACTGAAAACAAAACTTAAAGCTTCCATATTGCAAAACCTATTAAATGCTTTACTGTTTTTGCAGTTGTGCCAGCTCACTCATACTGGAGCTTTTACCAAGGCATGACAGCTCATTTGTTTAGCTTGGGCCAGGCTTAAAGTTCTGGTGAAGCCTAATCTTGTGACCTGTATTTATTTTGGCCAGGGATGCTTTTTGCACAGACGACTTCCTATCCTCCCTAATCTTTCCCGCAGGAAAGGAGCTGGGAGTTGAGAGTAAGGGGAGGAAGGCAAAGCCAACCAGACATGCAGTGGGAGAGAAACAAGCACTGCACATGTCAGTGAAGTGGTCCAGGTTCAGGGACCCTGTCTGTTAGGGGAAGGAGTTAAAGGGGGAGTCAGCACCTCCGCCATCACCGTTTGAGATGAGTCAAATCCATCACGGTTTCTCTGGAATTATACCCATCTGGAAATAGGGCTGCCTGTAACTTGCACAGCTTCACGACTTAATGATGGAAATGTCTCTTCTTGGCTTGAACTTGTCAAACATCCCACTGACACAGAGAATTTTGTGGGTATAAACCCCCAGCAACCCCATGGGATGTGTCACAGGTTCCCCACAGCTGTCAGTTCCCCATGGAGCGAGCTGGCCCTCAGCAAAGTGCCTGTGGAAGGAGTTGCTCTCCCCTGTGTGACAACAGAGGGAGGACAGACCCTGTGTCAGGCAGCCCAGCTGGATGCCAGCCATTCCATAATGTGAAATCCCTCACTCCTCACTTCCATTTCTTCTAAAACTAACTCAGAGAAACATTTTTAAGTACCCACTTTGGGCATCATGCTTTCATCACCCCTCTAAAATCTGCCTCTTCACATCCCCTGCAAGCACAAGCCACTTGAACATTATGTGTCCATTTACTGCAAATTCTCTGAAAGAAATCAGGGAAGCTGAAATCACTTCCAGTCTTCACCCTCTGCTTTAACACGCAGGACAACACCAAAGTCTGTGGAGAAGCCACACTGGGTACCATTACACATCTAGTACCATTACAACTTGAGCTACACCAGAGAACACCCAACCATCCCTTTGGCCTCAACTCCAGTTACCCTAAACAGTAGCTGTAAGATTAAAGACAGGGGAAAAAAGAGAGAGAAAACCCCAGCACGCCCCTCTGGTTGTTTTCCAAGAGAAAGCCAGAACCCTGTGGTGGCATTTACCCAGCTCTGAAGGCACAAGTCACCTGGGACATGACACCATTTTTCCACTGGGAGCCAGATGCTTGAAGTAACAAACTGCTTTCTAAAAATGTCTTTTCTATCAAGTTGCGGAGCAATGTGTTAAGCACAAAACTGCCTTTCTAATGCAGCAGTGAGACTCTGCACCGTGCTGGCACTGGAAATGCTGGTGACCTTCACAAAACCCCTGCTTTATATTCAGAAAGAGGGCTCTGAATGCAGAGCCATAACAATGGGGCAGAGTGGTTTTCTGAAAGACAAAAGGCCAGTCACGTTTGCTTTCTGTTTGATATCTTGAGTTTGACCAATTCCCATGAGTTGAAATAAAAAATGTCTGAGCAGCTGGAAATATTCCCCAGTTCCATTCCCATGGAATAAAAGTGCTTAAAAGCATTCTAAGGTTAATGGGAACATGATGAAAGAGCCATTTCTATAGAGCAGCATATTGAGTATATGCCTCCTTAAATACATTTTCCAAGCATTATAGCAGAAAAATTTGGGATAGAGTTCAAATCCCTCTCAAATCTCTGGAAACTGGGTGGCAAGAAACCAATCTATTGCACTGCTGCAGGGATGCTCCAGTTCAGGGCTTAAAGGCTCTGCAGTGGCCGTGCTGGGAGTCAGCACCCACCTGAGCAAATCCCCCACTGACTGGAAAACAGCACCCACGTGTGTTCTGACAAAAGCCCTGAAACCCAGCACAGCCACCCGAAGGGTGCGTGCACTCTGCCAGCAGGGATTTGTCCAGGAATGACACCTTTCCAAGGCTGCCTGACACCTTCTGCCTCAGAGGGGAAAGTGTCATTCTAAAGCTTTCCTAATTAAGCAGCTGGGGAGCATGTGAGCGTTCTGCACACCCAATTCCCACCTAACTACTGGCCCAAGAACTGGGATTTGGGAAGACAGTGAGGTTGATCAGTAGCAGGGTGACACTTGCCTCCCAGTGTCAAGCAGCCTGTCCCAGAGGTGCTTTACAAACACAGAGGTGCACAGGAGCAGTGCATGGTGCCCCACAGCAGCCCAGAAGACATTAATTACTCAATCAGGGATGATTCTCCCTCCCATCTGCTCCAAACGGGCTGGGATTTGCAGAGGGGGTCACAGCAGCTGCACGTGCTCCTTGTGTGCTTTCCCTGCCTGCCTATGCAGTAGCTGTGACTGCATACAAAGGTTGGTAATGCAATTACACGTGTGTCATGTTAATTAATTAGTGCCACCATTTAAACAAAAGAGAAACACTAGCATAATAAATAGGTTTAATAATTAATATTCCATTATTATAATTTTTGTGGTTTACAAGTATACTGACATTGGACTAAATTGGTTGCAAATGTTTTGATAAGAAGGTAAAACCCACAAGCAGTGTTAGGAGAGAGCCTGAATAAGCCACTGGCTTTTAAACTACTTGAGAGCTGCTTAATGTGCACTGTGCATTGAGTTTAGGTCTGTAACAACTGCCTTGCAAGGTTACCCCTCAGCAGAACTGTGATCAGTAACAATAAACCTTAGAAAGGCTTCACCATCGATGCACATTTCAAACCCGAGGGATGTGTTTTATGCAGAACACACACGCACAAGTCTCACAGGCGATTTGCTGAATCAGGATATTAAAGGGGGAGCTGTTTTCTGCCACTGCCTTGTGCTTTTATAAGGCAATGAATTTTAAATGCCCTGCCAAAGAGGAGCACTGATCTCACCACTGATGTGCTCTTGTCCCCTCTGCTCCAGTGCCACCCTGCCTGGATGTGTCCCAGCCCAGAGGTGAGGGCCCAGCAGATCAAATCGATTGCACACTCCCACATTATAGATGTTAGCAGACAAGCTCCTCGTGACCCTTCACCTTTCTGCCACGGGAAAATGTCGGGAGACTCATTTCCTGCAAGAACAAACAGCGGCAGTTTCACGTGGCAGGACAACATTCTATTGAGGAGCGCCTCGGCGCAGGAGCTCCCTTTGCGGGGCAGGTAAAGAGTTGTGCAAACCTTGAGCAAAATTCTCACGGATTGTCAGGCTGAGGACAGAAGACACCAGTTTTGCGTTTCTATTGACTTAGTTTAAGTGCCACAGAAGGCTCTGGGAAGAAGGACGTAAAGAAAGGCCGCGGTGATAGACTGCTCAGCTGAGCCGGCGGGAAGCAATCGGAGCACAGCAAAGCAAACACGGCGGCCGCCCGCGGGCAGCGGGGCCGGGAGGCTGTGCCGCCCTTCCTGTTTGTGTTTACAGCACACAGCCGCTGCCATCGGCTGCACTGTGCCGGGGGGAGCGGCGCTGCCCGTGATGGATGGGTTCCGCAGAGACCCTTTGTGCCGGCTGAGCCGTGAGCAGCCCGGGGCAGCGCCCGCTTCGTTGCCGCCGCTCTCGGGTGCGCTGTGCCCAGCGCTCGGACCCGGCACCGGAGCCAGCTTGTGGCTGCACAGGGCGTGTGTCCAGACAATTACACAGCACAGCTTCCTGCAGCTCCCTCCTTGCGAGAGAAGTGAGATACAGAGAGATGAAAGCCGCAAGGAGAAGGCAATTGGTGCTTTCTCAATTACCTGTGGCTCACTGACTCTTTGCCCGTGCGGGGCACATGTGTAGAAAGACAAGGCTCGTCTTGCAGTTTAGCAGCATTCCCAGCATGTGTTTGCATTTGGTTAGGAAGCCACGATGATGTTCGGGCATTGGATCACCCCTAAAAGCCACCGGCCATCACCGTGGGCCGAGATGTCTGCCCTGAGCACCCCTGGAGCTGGGAGAGTCTCCAGCAGACAAGAAGCACCTTGCAGCTCACATGCCGTGTATCTGAGAAAGGGCAGGAAAAGGATTTAGAGTAGCTGCGTTCAAGCATTCATCACCAAACCATCTTAACGCAGGGAAGTGAAGAAGCAACCTACCCCAATCCCAGCACCCACAGGCACCTCCCCTCTGAGACCCTCCAGAGCCCCAGTTTGCCCACTCTGACGAGCAGGCTCTCCACAGTCGGCCTCCAGCTGTAGCCAGCGTGGTTGGCTCCGTGCATGATCTTTAATTTATCATCACCCTTGACCTGCATCACATCCTGCGGGGAGTACCAAGGTGTGTGACCCCAGCCTGTCCTAATCCCTCTGCCACACCAGCCCCGGGGCTGCTGCCGAGGGCGGTGGGAGCTCCTTGCACCGAGCAGCTCCAGCCTCAGCCCTCAGCACTCCAGCTTGCCAGCGTGTTTGCAGAGCAGAGCGTGTCATACTTCTAAAGAGTGACAAATTACCAGGAAGGGCCCCCCCGCACCCCGGCTCTGCTATGCACAGCCGAATTCCCCCGTGCCGCATTAACAGCTAATAAAACAATAGAGCTTTTAGTGGGGAACATCAAAGGGTTCTCAGGCAGATGAATGAATTTCGCATTTCTTCACTTACTGTCAGCACTGAGGGAGAGAAGGGCAGGCTGAGGTCGAAGGCTTCAGCAGGCAGAGGCAAACAAATACAGCCTGGTATTTGGGCTACTGCAAAAAATGGAGCGGGAAATCAGCTAAGCACTTAGCAAGTACCAGGTTTTTCTTCCACTCAGCTCATCCACTTCAGCTGCCCTCTTTTCTTTTTTGGTTTTCAAAATAAAATACGATAAAAATTAAATAAACCCCCATAGTTACACCTAAACCATAGGCTGAGCCAGCAACAGCTCATTACAGCGTGGAGAATCTTTAGGCAGCCTGGCCCAAAATCAAGCAAACATAATTATTTTCAGCAACACAGTTGTATTTGGTAAATGTGCCTTGAGGTCTCACAGCTAATTCCCAACTATGTGTCCATCTACAAAATACATTCTGCAAACCATTAGCTCATTGTCATGTGCAGCCACAATGAGCACCTATATGAATTAAGTTAGGAATTACGTGACTAAGAGTGGGTTAATACTGCTTAAAAGGTATCTCTGTTTTAAGAGATGGAGAAGGAAGTACAAGAAAGCAGGAAAAATGGAGACAGTAATATTGCATCGCTCAAATCATAGAATCACAGAATTGTTTGGGGTGGAATGGACCTTAAAGCTTGTCTTATTCCAAGCCCCCTGCCGTGGGCAGGGACGCCTTCCACTCTGCCAGATTTCTCAGACCCCATCCAACCGGGCCTTGAACACTTCCAGGGATGAGGGAGCCACATCTTCTCAGGGCAACCTGTGCCAGGGCCTCACCACCCTCACAGGGAACAATTTCTTCCTTATGTCTAATCTAAATCTTCCATTTTTCAGATTAAAACTGTTCCCCTATCTGCCTGTATAAGAAACATACCTCATTGGCCATGTAGATGAGGATTCTCCTGCAGATTCCTCTCACATGGAGTGAGGAAAACCCAGAGCTCAGGATCATAAATTGCACCTACAACAGAGGTACTCGCTGGTGGAGGAGACAGTCAAAGCCACCAGCAAGACTCTGCCAGCCAAACCTTCACTAGGGATGGAGCCCAGAGGGCAGTTTGGAAGGAAATAGGGATGGAAAAGATTTTAAACAGATGAAGTATCGTTTCATAAAACTGCCACAAGCAACATGGCTCAGTTTCTTATATTTCTTCTCTCTTTTCTGACCAACTTTTGTTAAGTCACAGCCTTTACCCCCACACAGTATCTGAGGAAGAAAAAAAAAATGTGATTGTTCTGTGCATGGCCGTTTTTTTTTTTTAATCCTTATGTAGTACATGATACCCAAAACAACAGGAATAAATTATTCTAGTTTTCAGAGCTGGCATGTTTCAGCCTCTTGAATAGCATCATCTATATTCTACATCACTTCCAAGTACAGCCCAAATGGCTTGTTCTGCAAAACAACTTTAAAGGTTGCAATCATTTATGTCGCGTTCAAATCTGCTGCCAGATTTTCAAAGCGTTCTGCGTTTGGCTGTGCTGCCAGACAAGCCTGCAGAGGACACTTTCCAAGTGCCCCCCGTGGCCGTGCGGGGACAGCGTCGGCAGGCAGGGAGCTCCTGGGGAGCTGCGGCAACGCTCTAAAGCAGCCGGCTCGCAAGAGGGGAGGGAGACTGCCTCCTGATAACTGAGCTGACAATTTCTAGGTTCTCTAAAACCAGACCCTTCCAAGAATGCCCTTTGTTCAGCAGTTGCTCCATTCAGTCTCTCTCCCTGTTTGCTTGTAATTTATTCCTTCTAAAAGCCTTGCCCTAGGCTAGCAGAAAATGAAAACAAGGAGCCAGATTTTCTTCTTTTTTTTTTCCTCACTTTTGCTCTTTCATCAAGAACAGTGAAAATTTGGCACAGTCAAATATTTTGTTCAGCTCTTTCTTTCGGTCTTTGAAGTCCCCTAAAGCCTTGGTAGGAGTCTAGGCTTCCACTCACATCTGCTTTCCATGAAGCCATTTACCGCACTTTATTTGTGCCATATTAGATTTTTCAGGACAGGGACAGAACTAACGAAGCATTTACATTCTTGGGAAAGTGGCAGATATACAACTACCACATTACTCTGATAGAAACAAACTGCAACTGACATATTTCAAGTTCTCAAGCAAGGAGCCGTGTCGTGCCACAGGCAGCAAAGACTCCTGAGCTTTTGGTTCCTTCATTTCTTCCTGATGCTCATTTAATATCAAACACCCTCCGTGCAACTTTCGCTTACACCGTTGTTGAGGGATGCTCTAGTACCTGTAGGAAAATGAAGGCAAATGTCCTGCAGAAGGGAGAGCTTAGATGAGAGCTTAATGAAAACAAATTGTGTCTGAACAGAAGCTGCATCAGAGACAGTATCAATGACACCGAGCACTGTCAACAAGATAATGGCATCACGCTGCTAACGAACTGCTAAAGCATTTCTTTTACAAGCAGAAGAGTAATCCCCTGACAATGCTCCATTCCAAGGACTTCACTGCTATTAGAGCAGGGAAAGGGTGTTGACTGAATCTCTGTCACAATGATCCTGGCAAAGCCTAGTGGAATATTGATTATCCTGCTGTTTTCTATTTTTCACTTTTCTCTTCAATAACCAAACCCCTCCCCTAAGAAATATTTGTCTGCTTCTCAGAGAAAATATTACTGAGAGGGTTCTAAGTCAGAAGTGATAAAGTAGCAACTGAGAAAAATGCCTTGGAGGAGGTAAGATCAAGAGCCCAGCAAGCTCATCCTTTGAGCATGATCTCCAATGGCCTTCTGAGCTTAATGAGGGGAGTTTGTTAAAAAGCCAACTGAAACTTGGAAAGTTCATCACAGGATTGCCTATCCAAGCTCAGCACAGCTCTAATCACTGCAACTCATGAAAGGAACATTTTTTGGAATCCAGCCCTTTGCCATCCAGGCAAAGGACTAAATCACAGTCAAATGGCGAAGTATGAAACGTGCTTGGATTCATTCAGGCTTGGGAGGAAAAAGTCACTTACTGGTTGAGCTTGATCACAGGGACTGTTCATCAGTGGGTGAAAGTCTTCATAATATTGCTTAACATTACTTAGGGCAGAAATGGCCAGATCAGGCCCTTACATGTGGCTTTGAGTAGACAAATACCAATTCTGTTGTCTAAACAGATATGGAAATCACACCCCATGTACAGCTGTGAACAGCTGCAAGGAAGGTGATAGCACAGCCTCCTACCTCAGTTTTCCTATCTGTTTGGAGGTGAGAGAATAAGGTGTCCAGAATGGAAGTTTTTTACTACAACCTGACACTGAGAATTAGGACCATGGATACAGCAGGATTATCCTGGGTTTGATGGAAAGCATGGAGAGGGTGCATATGCCCCGTCTTTGTAAAGCTCTATTCAGTTTCCCCCACCTCCAGCTGAGCAGTGCTGGTCCCCTCCCTTCTGATAAATCTTTCTTCCTAACACTTTCTGCTTCTTCATCTCTTTCATGGAGAATGTTCTCAAGGATAGAAGGTGTTGAAATAACCCACAAGACAACCATTGCAGCTCCCAGAAGATGACCAGCCTCATGCCTCCTCCTTTGCAAGAGGTGTCACATTCCTGTAGGACACCCTCACTGCTGCCACGTGTTTTCTGCTGAATTGCACATCCCTTACAGAAATACTGAGGCATGGTTCAGGTGTTTAAAAGTAGCTTGGATCCCAAAGCCTTCCCCAGCCTGGGCAGGGGATCAGGTGCCTCAGCAGTGTTCAGGTCTCCCCTGTCCAGAGAGACCCAGCTTGCTGGGAGGTGCTTGCAATCACTAGAGCAGGGGCTGAGGTGGATGTCAGGACGCAGGGGCCCAAGAAAGGGATGCTTTCCCCCACTGCCCTAGCGATCTNAAAAAAAAAAAAAAAGAAAAACACGATTTTAAAAAATGCTGTGCCAGGTAAAACTCCTCTGCTTTGTTATTATGAGAGTTCTCAGTACTGATAATTTCTCCTAGTTGCTGGTTTGTAAGTTACTTCTGAGTAGAAAATTCAATTACATGGGCCAAGTCAACAATAATGTTTTTCCTGGCAGTGGTTCATTTTGCCAGTGGAAACATTTTCCCCCCTCCTCCCTTTTCTGGATTCAGCTCTGCAAAGTTGCTAAATTCTTCCAGATCTCTAGTCTGATGTGATCATAAATATCCTGATTGTATTCGACTGATTGACAGACTGGGGATGGATTAAGTGGGGATTACAGCCTGGAATGATCAAAATGTGCTTTCATGGTCAGTAACTCTGCAGTAAGTCATAGTTCCAATGTACATTAACTATATAATCTAATTAACATGGCTGTTTATGTATTTAATATTATTCTTAAAACTTTTTAATAAAAGAGGTTTTAAGGAGAATTAAATGTTGTTTAAAATATAAGGACCTGTTCCTTGAATGAACAGTAGTTTGGGGTTTGCACTGTCATTAAGATGACTAATAAAACTCTCTCTTACTATTAAAATGAGATTTGAGCAGTATGATGGGCCTAATTCTGCCCTAACTAATGGGTGTGTAAACTCAGTTTTTCTCTGTTTTATTTAAAGTTACTTCAGGTGTAATAATTCAGGGCAGAATTTGGTCCATTAGGATTGAAAAACTACTTTTTAATCAACTGAGAATATTAACTCTATATAGGTACATAACAAAAAGCATTCTCAGGTGCTCAGCACTCACAGGTCTCACAGCTGTCATTATTTACTGAGCAGGAGCAGCAGGAATTAGCTTTATGGGTACAAATCTTTAAATGTTTTATTGCACAGGTTAGCACCCCCCCATACATACCTAATGATATCAGACTGAATGAAACAATTCACCAAGGCAGGACTCCCAACTACAGCAACGTGTTCAGCAGCTGCACTTTTGAGTGTAAAAAGAGCTGGCTACTTGATGGCAGGGGCAAGGAATTGTAGTGGAGATGTTATGCAGTTGTCCATAAAAAAATGAAATCTGAAGTGAGTAAATATTTTGCAGGACATTGGGTTCTCTGCTGTCTCCAATGCACCAGGCTCAAAGTCAGCTTCTCAGAGCTGTGAATGACACTGCTCTGCAGCTATAGCGCGCCTCCAACACCCTTTTTGAGTTTCAGATTTTGCATTTTCACTTGAGAGGTTCCCAAGCAAGTTTAACACAGTGTGTAAGTGGTGCTGGGCCGTGTCCATGAACGCTGGGGTGAGAGGGAGCCCTTCTGCCCTGCTCTCTCTCACACCCACATTGATCTCCTCCCTCCACTGCATAGCCATCTTCTCACCTGTGTTCTTACAGCTTTTTCCTGACCTGAGACAGTCTAAAAAGGAGATGAAAAATTTCAGTGTGTCCAGCTGTTGGCCTCTGATGTCCCTCCCTGCTGCCCTCCTGGTCACAGGACATGCCCAAGGGACCGCTTGTTCTGGTGTGTGGCCATCGCTAAACCAGGATCAGGACAGACACCACTGACCCAGACTTCAGACCTGACCTGGAGATCAGAGAAGGGTTCAGCCCTCTGCACACCCCAAACCCGGGGTGCTGGCACAGATCACAGCTCCACGGGCTGTCACCAGAGATCAGTGATGGCTTGCCTTGAGACTGACCTTGCGCATGAGTCAATCCATCAACACCGGGATGAAACCCACTTCATCGCACTGCTGATCCTCCAAGCCCCACAGAAACCTCTACCCAAAGTCCTTTAAATGAAGCAGGAATATTTCAATTTAAAGGAATTAAAAGCATTTTTAAAATGTGATGGTTCCCATCATACCAAGTCCCTGCACAGTGCACTGCCCGACAAGCCTGATTATTCTCCAGCCAGCCAGGGGCTTAGAAAGTATGTCGAGCACTCAAACCATTTTAGATCCCACTGCACTGTACATACCCAGAATTCGAGCAGGGTTCACATTCGAGGGCTTATAAAAACTTGAATACACTCCAATAACTTAAATCACTCAGTGAGGTTTGTAGTGATTTAAAGCCATTGGAACTCTCCACGTTTGGTGCATAAGGGCTCCAGCTTGGAAAAGAATCAAGGCATGTTCCAGCATGGCAGCTCCAGGCATATTGAATCAATTTCAGCATGTAAAAATAATTAACAATGATAAAAATACATTAATAATACTGTAATTATAAGGCCAGACCAAAGTTTCAGCCTGAAAAAAAAAAAAAGAAGAAATTCAGCAAGGTTGGTGAACGGCTTGGACTGGGAGTTATGGGGGATTTCAGTGACAGGAAAATAAATGAAGGCAAATCAAGGGTAAGGAGCAAAGGAAGATCACATTTGTCAGTAGTTTAAAAAGTTATACTGGCCTGAGCTGCAGGACTTGCTAAATTCTCCCCTGGAGGTGTGCCAGCAGAGCACTGCTAGGCCAAGGGATCAGAAACAATCCAAGGTCCAAGCTCTTGCAGGCCATCAGGACAAGGATCAAATGCTGTATATCATGGAGCTGGCTCATAAATCTCCACTTTCTAGTAGCTTAGAGTAGGGAGGCCAAAAGTAGCACCTGTCTGGAAAGGATGCCACGGTGTCTGAAGGATGCTTTTCCAGAACCAGCTCCGTCTCCTGTAGGGTGATGTCAATCCCCCAGGGGACCACAGGGCTTTGGCTATTTCTACATGAACTTTCCAGCACCTGGTACAGCAGCTTCAGCTGGGCCAGCACCAGGAAATGCCTGAGGCTACAGGAATAAATACTGCCAGGGACGTGAACCACCAAGTGGTTTAGTCACATCAGACAACTGATTTGTTTTGGTCAGCAGTCCAAGATGATTCTTATTTCATCAAGGCTGATTCACCCATCCCACTTGTTCTGTACTCAGCCCTCATGCAGGTGCCTCCTTGAGCCTTCCAATAACAACCGCTGCAGAAAATTTTGTAAAATAAACTAACAGCACAAGGACTGTCCAAAGGCTGTGGGGGAAAAAAAAGTAAAATAGTAAAATTTGTGGTGCACATGTTTGAGAGCAAAGGGTTGGGCATAGACAGGTGATGTCCCCTTTTTGTAGGGGAAAAACACGTTAATTGTAATTCCCCTGGCAGAAGTATTTTCTCATGGTTCATGTTAAGGTGAGTTTCTGCACACAGAAGATAATGACTCTGTTTCCAGAGCCACCAGAAAAAACATAAAGCCTTATCAAATGCCATTATATCCCCAATTCTACTGCGGTTTTGAAATTAAGCTTTTGCTTTGGCATGAATTCCCATCTCATTTTCTGTGAAATACAACAGAGCTCAGGACAAATGCAACCAGGAGAGATTTGTATGGGAAAAAAAAAAGAAAAAAAGCCTGTAAATCCTTTACTATCTTTAATCATGAAAATAATTCAGTTGCTGCAAACCTGATATTCATGGCCAGGGCCCAAGGACCTTGCAATTCACAAGAGCACTGAAGGGATCCATAAAAAGTGGCTGGCCATGAGGAATTTACACTTGTTTTTTAAAGGGAGTAAAAATGTGGCTATAGCAATTTAGAGGAGTTTATATATTCTGGCCTGAGAGAGGTTTAAATCACTCAGTTAAGAAAGATGCGTTGGTGCATTAGTGAGCCTTCAGGCAACGCAAAAGGCCGGAAGAAATTATATGACAGAAGCATTTTTGGACAGAGAGTGCTCTGAAATCTTGCTTTGCCCCTAACTGGAGTCCCTGACTCACACTCCACATTCAGAGCATCCTCCCAACTCCCCCCCTGCCCCTTCCACCCCTCCACACCACCAGCCAGGGCCCCTCTGTATGGGAAAAAATCCCCCAGCTCCCCTGGAGCAGCCCCCCGCATCATCCACGCTCTCGCAGTGCCTGGGAGGTCCCTCGGTCCCCTGGGATGGCCAGGAGCCCTTGGCCAACAGAAACATCCAGGACAGGGAGGCCCAGGAAGAAAAGTGCTTTCAGAGGGCTCAAGATAAGATGTGGTCTTCGGGAGATAATGACAATCCCCAGCCTCACAGCATGCAAGACTAATTGCAAAGCCCATCTCCTGACCCAGGTTTCCCACTCTAAGCCCTTCTCTGTTTCTCATATTCACTTGCTAATTCTGTTCAAGCATTTTAATCCCACCTACTGCCAGGACAGAAAAATAAGAACTTAGTGTTTGGAAATCAAACCAGTAAAAATACAAGAATGCAGTGAAGGAAGAGCTGCTGGCGTGCAAGGGCTGTGATCTCTGGTTTTGCAGGGGCTCAGGGCCCTGACCTGGGTGCCCCACATTGCCCTCAGGTACCTGGGGGAGCTGCTGCCCATCGGCAGTGTGGGTTCAACACCACAACTGTTCAAGCTGCCTTCCAGTGTCCCACAGCTCTGACAATAAATGCCATCAGATGCTGCTCCCTCTGACAGAGATTTTCTGGCAGACTGCAAGGATTCGGGGCGTGACATTCCTGCTGCTTGCAGGGGAGGTGACACAGCAGCAGCACTCCTTGGTCCTACAGCCACACCACACCTGGAGCTGGAGAAACTGAGGGAAAAACACCTGATGCCAAGACATTTAAGCAAGGATAACACAGCTCTGACAAAAGCAGCTGGGTCCAAGTGGCACAAGTTCGCAGCTCAAGGGGCCACAATTTCACCTCTGCATCTCCCAAAGCTGCCATCCCAGGAAAAGCCCAGTTGCCTTTTCCCAGTCCTGGGAGCAAGCATGGGAAAGGCACTTTTCTTGTTCAGCTTTGGGTGTGTGTTTTATTTGCCTTGCCTCGGTGCCCTCAGGGTGGTTGTTGGCTGTAGTAGATGCTGGGTTTTATTTTCCTGGCTGGTTGTACCCCTCTTGAGAGAAGTTGTTACAGTTGTAGTTGTATTTTTCCAGCTTTTCCAAGCTTACCAGCTCCCCAGGGTGCTGTTTGCCTGAGTGGTTTGGTACAGTTTTATTTTTACAATAACTATTACACTTTTAAATTTTATTTTTGTATGTTAATTAAATACTTTTTAATCACAATGCAGACGCAGTTGCAGGGGCCAAGAAAAATACATAAACAAGAAGAGAATCCAAACATATATCTGCCCAGCATGGTACAGAAAAACCTTCCAAACCCAAGTTCAGCCTAGCCCAGTCCTGGATCTCTGCATTAAAAGTTTAAGACCAGAACTCAGCCACCAGCAGTCTGCACTTCAGTTCACTGCCAAGATTTTCCTTGCATTATGGAGCAGGAAGGTAAAATGCCCAGAGAGCAGCCACTGGCATATGAAAAATGCTGACCTGTGGCATGCCCAGCCCAGTCTCAAATCAGAGAAAAATATTCTAAAGTTCTCTTAAATAGTGTTTGTCAGACCATGCTGAAGAGACGCTGAAATTGTACAGCAAAAGTGACTTGTTTCCCCCCCTGGAGCTGGGCACCTTTCAGGTTAGCCAGCTCAATCAGCTGTCCCATACATTTTCTCCTATTCCGGTGCTTGCCCCTGTAAATTCCACAGGGAATCAGCTTGTCCACCTATGCAAACACAGCAGAAAGGAAGCAAAGAGCCCGTGGACATCTGGAGAGACATGTCTTTGCCTATAGCATGGTCAAAGCCACCTCTTTAAAGTCCAAGTGCTGTAAAACTCTTGCCATGCCTGAGAAATAAAATGTGAGATTTAATTTAAAATGAGAGATATTAGAATGGTGAGCTGCAGGTGATGAGGTGATGGCGTTTCCTTGGCTCGGGGCCAGGAGGGTAGGAAAAGAAAACAAGCGAGATGCATTATATCCTACATACCTTGGCAGCTCAACAAAGTGACACTCATGTAGGGCTCATGAGCGAGGCAATTAATGACAGGGAAGTGGCATAAAGAGCACTGTAAGAAATTAGAGCAGAAGTTCAAAAGCACAGGAGAGACAAGGCCAATAAAAAAAAAATGCAGCAGTGTGTATGTGAAAAGTCAATGCAGTAGGTGTGCAGTGAGAGTGGAAAAGGTATTTCTTCAGAGAACCTGTGTGTGATCCTTGCATACCTGTCACCTTCTTTTTATTAAATGTTTGACTAAGTGGTGATTTCTTTAATATCTCCATGTGTCTTAATCATGTAAGTGCTGAACACAGTGGTGCTGGGTTAACAGCTGGACTCAATGACCTTGGAGGTCTTTTCCAATCTTAATGATTCTGTGAAAGGCTGGGAATGGCACAGGTTGGAACAGCTGAGCATGAGGACACCTTGTCCTCAAAAACAGGTTTTGTACAACACCCTCCAATTTACCTGATGAAAACCACAGCAATGGAGTTATCTGGATACGTACAAAGGTAAATAATGGTATTTCAGGTGGATATACATGCATTTCTATTGCCAGCACAGGGGGTGAACCACACAGGACACCTCAGCAGGGAGTGAACCCTGCTGGGCACAAGCGTTGGGTGACCTCCCATTTTGGCTTTCCCATTGCTGGCACGAGCAGTGGCTCTGGTAGTCCCTAGGCTGAGCAGGATATTTTACTGCTCTCTGTCTCTACTGTGGGCCCAGTGACCCTTCCAATCACTTGGAGAATTTTTGAGGCTGAGGCATGTTAGAAGGATGTTTTCCTCCTATTAATTATTATTACCACCAAAACTACTTCTGCTCTTTAGCTTGAAAAACCGATTCTAAAATAATACCCAGTCTCTCAATTTAAAGCTCGGCAGAAAACTCAAAGCAGTTTAACTTCATAAAACAGGTTTTGACTAAAATAGATTGTTTCATCGTATTACAAAGAATATTTGAAAGACAAGATTTTCTTGGAAATGTGTATTTTTAGTTATTTCCCACAATTAAATTTATTCTAAGTTTATGCTCATTTTCATGGTGGTGGATTGTGCTTCCCCTTCAGCAGAAACCTTGCAGGATGCCTGGCATGTGATGGACTTATCAAATCTGCTGTAAATAATTTTTCAGTAATTTATAGCCAATTGGTTAGAGCTTTTCTGAACAGGCAGCAGCTCTTCCACTCATAATTTGTCCAAAAGGACAACAGCAAGGCTCAGCTGCTTGGCTGCCAAGCAGAAAGGTCAAATTACTGACCTCCATTCTGGGGTATCAGTTACAGCCACCTCAGCACTCCCCACTGCCTGCTGCAGTTGTCTTCTAAATATAGCTGCTCTTACTTGCAGGATATTCTCTCCTTGTACACAATGGCAATATGGTTCATCACTCCCCCAAGAAAGCCCCTCACAGGATACTGGCAGTATTTATCATTAAAAGTTACAGGCTCTCTGCTGTCTTATTTACTGAGTGTTGACAGAGACTTTGATGCTGCTGGTACACCCAAGTAAAGACAGAACTGTTTGAACAGTTTAAGCCTAAACCAGCAAAGCTGGGCCCTGTAAGTTGGCCCAAATATAGCCAGATGAGTGGCTCAATGAAACATCAAGTCATTTTGCACAGAAAAATTAGGTCCATAGATACATTCTACACTGAAGATTATTTTACATTTCTTTCAGTCACAAGGTGACCTGCAGCTCGTGATTCGAATAGACCAGTCAAAGAAATGTAGGACTGGGAAGTAAGACATGGACAAGTCCCTCAGCTGCCCGTGAGTCTCCTTTCATGCCCATGAGCCTCCTCCAGCACAACAGATGGTGGGGACAAAGCCAACCCTAGAGCTGCATTCTGGCTTGTCCTAATTTTAGACACAAATGTGTTATTCATAAGAAAGTCTCGGGGTGTCTATTGGTCTGAGAAGTCATAACACAACAGAGGGAGACTGATGATCTTTCCTCAGGGAAAGCCCAGTGGTGTTTGCCAGCATGCCACAGCCTGGGGCAACCAGGGACTGAGCAACGCATTCCTTCAGAGTGGCCTGCCTTTCTCTCCTGCTACAGTAACGTAAATATATAAAACTTCTGTCCCTAGAGGATCTCTTTCTCTGACTAATAACTGGAGGGATCCCTTATTACCAAGAGTTACCTAGAGAGCTCACCCTGCAAGGATAAACACCAAGGGATTTCACTGCCCATCATCTGGGACCAAGGTTGGACTTGGGGGACGAAGGAAAAAGTCTCTCAAAATATGCAAGGGGTAAGTGAGTAAGTTTGGCTTGCACAAGGCATTTTTGACATTCCCACATCTCAAATGTCCACAGCTTAAACACAAACAAAATCAGTGGAGATTTAAAGAACTTTGACCCTATATTCTTCTTGCCTTTCATTTCAAAAAGAGAAGCCAAAAGCCCCTCATGCACGCTCACAGGCACAGGCTGAGCACCCTGGCTCAGGCCATCTTTCCATCTCTTCCAGGGGGATGAAACTCCCCACTGGAGCCTGGCCAGGCTGTCCAGGGCACGTTGTTCTTGTTTTCATATCTGCAGTCTCAGCAGAGCAGTGAATAAGAGCTGTCAGGAGTGTTGAACAAACACTGAACTTGACGTTTCACTGGGCTCTTACGGGCTCAGAACAAAAGCCTGGATCTGAACCCACAGAAACTTTGGGGCATGTCAAATCTGAATCCAGATCTGAAACTTGTGGTTGGATTTCCACCTCTAGGGTTTCAGTTAGAGTTCAGTTCATAAACACTTCTGCCGTGGCCTTTTTCTGCTTTACTCCACCATGAATCAAGAGTTACTGCCATGAAATTAAGCTAGGCCTGATCACAAGTGGGAATAGAGCAAAGTTCACTCATATCACCAGCCATACCTTTTTGCTTTTTCGTTTCTATAATATATCTGTCTTATATATAGGTATAATACACAGTACAGTCAGGGACAGTGGCTCACGTACACAGACCGTGAGCACAGCCCTGGGCTAAAGCATGGTGAGGCAGTGGTAGGAGGAGGGGAGATTTAACAGAACAAACGCGCAGCAGAAGCACAAAAAGTATTCAAAAGTGGTTACAAAAATTCATCTGCCTCTTCTGCCAAATGCTCTCCACACACTGCAGACCCCACTGACTGTTCAAGCCTTGCACACATCCACCAACTAAATGTTCTCACTTATGAGCTCCTCACCGAAAATTCAGCTCCTGAGCTTTGCTTGCCATTCAGAGCAGGCAGGAGTCACATGTCTGAGACTTCACCAGGCAAAGTGATTCAATGAAATAATGAACATTTTAACATAAATTAAGAAAAGCTGCCTATGGGCTTGTAACAGTAGAACTCCAAACCTGCACACCCTGTCTCCAAGCATATTGCTGTAGGAACCACTGTAGTTTTTCTGCTCCCTTCCCGTGGAGGGGAGAATCTGAACTGAAAGATGCTCCCCAATCTGCCCCTAAAGCTCTGTGCAGTGGGGAGCTCAGAGTACCAACACACTGTCTCATCACATGAAGTGATGCTATCACCCTTCCTTTCCCCCCCCCCCGATTTTTGGATGCTGGTGGTCCCATTCCTGCATTACAAATTCCCCACTCACCGAAGACTCTGTGTTTTATTCTTTGCTGACCATTTTCATGGCATGGTATCTTTTTAAGGCTAAAATCTGTTGGGCAGATACTTCCCACAGTTGATGTAACCTGCTTGTGCCTTTCCTCTAGGACCCAATAGCTTCTCTGCATGCTTTGGTGTGACTGTTAATTACGTCCAGTGCACAGTATTATTTTCTATTTGCAGAAGAAAAAAAAAAATGAGCTGGTGGTGGGGGGAGCAACCAGATAAAAACCATCACCTCAGAAAACTTTTCTCTAACTCTTTGCATATTCAGTGCTTCAGGGGTTAATAAAGTCTCCTGGAAAGCAAAAGGTTTCCATCTGTAATTGGATCCTTTGTATGTGCTTTCCGCTATAGGAATCAACTTAGCATTGACATCCTCATAAAAATTTCCATTAGATCGAGGACTGAATGCCCACTAAGGCTCTGTGTGGTTTTGCAATTGATTCACTGAACGAAATCTTATCTAAAATCTTTTTATTTTATGCTATTATGGGCACAAGGGAAAATAGTGATGTAAAAATTTTCACTGCTTAGTTAATGCACAGTGCCTCTTGGAAATGGCCTTCAGGTTAGCTAAAAAGATTGCCATTTCTATTTCCCACTATTTTGTTTCATATTACCAGTAATTGAAAAATGTTTCATTTCTTACTGAGTTACATACTGACACTTTGAATTGAATTCAGAACCTTTATCTTTAATCTTCTCATTAGATCTCTTCAGACAGCAGCTCATGCTGTTGAGGGCAGGAAGACACAGTTCATCTGTTGCTTTTTTATCAGCAAGAGATAATTTTCACAAGTCATATATAAAACTTTTCTTGTGCTTTAAAGCTGTAAAGAGCAGTCTGGCCATGTAGAAGCTACAAACCAGACCTTGTATTGCCAGTGTCCCTTCGGTGGGGGTGCTCTCCAGAGAAAGATATATGTCAAAAGATTGTTTACAAAAAAGTCACATCTTTTATTCTTTAAAATTATATCAAATCAAGAACAGGGATAACTGAAGGGAAAGAACATTTTGTCCTTAAGATCTGCAGGTATATATGGCTTATCCTCTATATATTTTCCTTCTTTGCGTGTAATGGAGAATAATCACGCAAACCAAATTCAGAAGTTGAAGCCAGAATGAAGGCTGAACTGGGCAATTATCAGAATTCTTTGCAATGACTTCTTATGTCCTCCCAGCCAAGCAGATTGGGCATCCCCCATCCACCACAGCCACAAAGAGAACCATGGACTCCCAGCCTGCACTCAGAGGGCACCCAGCCAGAACCTCACGAACAACCACTCAAACCCGGGGCAGGAGCACTTGTACAACACCTGCACACTCACACCCTGTGCACAGCTGCTCAGATATGCCCCGTGCAAGCACATGGGTCGTGCACAAATACCTGCACTCAGACACAGCACATGGACATATGGGCTGCATGTGGCTCCTGTGCACAGGGTCTGTGTCTGAAACAAACGGGTTTATTTTCCTGTTCTCTTCACTGGTTCCAGCCTGGGAACATCTCATCTCCCAACAGCTGTTGCAGCATCCCTTAGTCCAAGCTGGAAGACATTTGGGCCACTGAGTAACAGCATCCCAATTTAAACAGGAGATCCTCATAGTCTGCTCTTGTGCACCTCACAAAGCAGACAGGAATAATAGCAGCAACAATAATAAGTTTGTCTTTGCCTTCCTGACTCTCATTTCAGTTGCTGGAGGTCTTTGCAGTGCTTAGAAATGCAAATAAAACAATCCCTTGTCCTCTTGCTGGAGGGAAGGCAATGGAGCACTAGAGCAACCAGGAACAGTGTAAGGCTGTGCCAGCCTGGAAGAAACTTCACATCCCAGGGTGCAGAACGTGCCCTGTCCCTTGGACTGGAAGCAGCCGAGGGAAAAGGAGCAGCCTCAGGCCATGCTCATGATGTCTGAATGATCCCTGCCTGCCCAAGTTTCTCCACAGGAGGAATCTCCACTTTGTATGCTATATGGTTCTTTACACATTTAATGATAATTGGAAAATATCCTAGCAATGCTGTGTTGTCAAGTTTCCAAACATCTCTTTCAAGCTGAGCTGGCTGGCAATTTTCTCAACTTTTTTTTTGAGAAATCTACCTTCTTAATATTTTTCAGATAACCCTAAATTTTTCTTTTAAATCAATCTCAAATTTCAAAATTAGATTGTAGAGTTTTTACTCCAAGTGTGATGAGTGCTCTACCCTTTCCTCTGCCTTCTCTCACCTCCTGAGTGCAAAAACATGAGAAAGTAGAACAAGACAGCAGGAAAGAAATTATTCAAAACCAAACAAAGGTAGAACCAAACCCAAAATTTCAAAACAATTTTTCTTGTTTTCATGAGTTTCCCACTGAAAATGCCAAACCCAGTTCTTTTTCACAAAACAATTTTTAAAGTAATAATAATGAAAATAGTCATTTTTCCTAACAACTCACATCTGGCCTGAGTAATCCTGAAGGCACCTGACATTAGACGAGCCATGGGACCATTGGCTCAGCGGTGATATTTGTCATTAGTCCAGCAAGAAACCTCAAACTGGCAGAATTTTCATTCTCTGCATACACGAACACACACAGTGTGACCACAGCCTGGAAACTCCCCAAGACGACAAATGAGCTGAATCCCAGATTTCATTTCAAAGCCAACCTCAGAATTTCCATGGTGCGTTGAGCCCTCCAGCCTTCCATCCAGAAACCAATGAGGTGACATTGGCATGGAGCAAAAATAATGTAGTGACGAAACAGGGCCCTGAAGTACTTCTCAGTGACATTTTAAAAACTAAATGCCATGTGAAAAAAATGAAGTCAAATGCCCTTTAATCTCCATAACTCTGTAGTGTCACAGTCTAATTAAACCCTCGGCCTTCTGCTGCCTTAGAGCTACACCCACTGAAAAAGGATGCCCTGTGATAGACATTATTAGGTGACCTCTTCCACCCCAACATCTGTATAAGTGCCCGTAGCTCTAATGAATGCACGTGCTGGAAGAATGACGGGATTTCCTACAAGCTCAAATTCACCCCATAAACTGCAGAGCGTTGCTAATGTTTCTGTCTGTCCCGCTGAAATCCCGTCCCTGGATCAGACAGGCAGAAGGAATGAGCCGGACCCCTCGGCTGAGGCTCTGTGCAGTTTCCTTTCATATAAATCTCAGGCAGGAATAACGGCAATTTATAACCCAGGCAGCCAGAAAGCAGTGAAATGGAGCAAGCAGCCAGTTAATAGCCTCAACAGTACTTCTGAGATTGAAATGCAGTTTCTGGCCCCAGAGGGTGGTTTTGGGAGAGCGATTCCACCTTGCTCACATTCCTGCCGGACACCATTCCTGCCCCCAGCACACAGACCTGCATTCCACACAGGAAAATCTTTCCTTTAGCCATGGCCTCTTCCTCATCCACCTGAGCAAACCAGGTGCAAGGAGAGAAGCCACAGAGCAGGGTACCAGGCTCCTAAAATTCCTGTCCCAGGCAGCTGCTCCATGGGCCCCCTCTCCCCCATCACTGAGCTCAGCACTTTTGGGGACACACCTGTCACAGCGCTTGACACCATCTCCCCCTCTGTCTCCATCCATGCCTCTGTGCAGTTTAAGAGCTCTGCAATAGAACTTTTTGAAGACTAGTAATGTTAGTCAGATTATGACTAAAGCAGCCATCTCTCTCCCAAAGAACCCCTTGCCAGCAGGGATTAAATGCCCACTGGTCTTACTGGGCACAGTACCAGTAGGAAACTGCCCCGCTTGTTTCAGGCAGAAAAGGACAGATTTGTCCTTCTCTCATGTATTTACCAGTGAACTTTCCTATTACTCTGCATTCTCACTTCCCTTCCAGACCACAAATGCCCCACGTTGTGCTAGACACCATTCAAATGCCTTGCATAGAAACCTTAGGAAGAATAAACAATAATAAAAATGTGTTAAAACACACCCCTGCTTGCAGTAGAGATCCATAGTCATAGACCACCCCGACACAAAGTTTTCACAACCCAGTTTGAGACATTCCCCAGGTTACCCAGCAAATCCAGGATGGACTAGAGAAGATTCACCTCCTTCAAGCCAGGCCTGCTACGACTGCCTGCCCTTCCTGAGGCCAAGCTGCCTTTCCCAGGAATTGGATACACCCAGCCAGACTGTGTGGCTCTCAGAAAGTCAGTCTCCCTGCACCTTTTGGAGGAAGGACTAGTCTGCAGCAAGCAAAGCCAGGGGCTACAAGGCAGCAAAGAGGAAGCAGGGGGGAAAGCTGGCTGGAGATACAGAAGGGACCATCAGTGGGATCATTCACTGATGGGCACACCAAATGCATCCTCCTCCTATGAATATTTCAGGGGGCAGATGGATTTTCAAAGCTGTTTTGTGGGCTTGAGCCCCAAGTTTTCTCTTTACAGTGAACCTCTACCCCTGGCTTGGCAAAATGAATGCTTCACAGGTAGGTGCTCCCAGCCTCCTCTGTGCACCTCCTGGGGAAAGCAGGCACTGAGGGGCTGCAGAAGGAAGGAACAGCCCACAACACCCAGCCAAGCCATTTCTAGGAGAAGGGCCCTGGGACTGTGAGCTGGGGCTGGCAAAGAAGGAACCTGTAGCAAGAAAGCAGCAAAGAGCCAATTCCTGTGCTGGCACCACTTAAGCAAGAAGAGAACATGTATCCACAGGCCACACTGCTCATGATTTACACCGACATGAATAAGATCAGAACCAGGCCCTGGTGCTTTGTTACAGCAGTAAACCCGACAGGGAGCTTTGCCTCTCCTCCTCAGGGTATATCCCTGCGCTTTTGTGGTACCAGCACAATAAATAATGCATTCCTGGAAAAGGAGATCCAAGGAGCTTTCCATAAACAATTCAGGGTTTCTCCTTTAAAAACCTCTGAAATATATTCTTAATGCCTGAGCCATGTAAGTCATTAGGTTTCTGTCAGTGTGCTCAATACATATGTATGTGCCAGAGACCAGAATCCTGGTGGAGTCTGTTCTGCAGGACATCTATAAAAGAAAATTGCAGTCAAAGTGTCCAAAACAATGATCTGTGGGTGGTCCTCTGGTTAGCAGATGGGTCTCTACAGTGCACATATAGCTACTAGCAACAAACACCTCCTTGTATTTTGTCTCAGTAGCCTCTGCACGTAAAGAAGAGTTAGTGCACAGAGGATTCTCTGCCTACAGATTAGCAGTTCGTGTATCTTTGTTGGACAGAGTGTGCAATCCTATCTAGGCATGCTGGAGAGCTCTAATAGCATTCTCACTCAAAACGGAGTTACTCGATTTATCATCATAAAATAACAAAATCTGACAGATGTGCTCTCACATGGCATGTCTTCCGGGGGAAGCCAAACCAGAACAGGTAGGGTGAAAAAGGAAATTAAAACCTCTTTTCCTTAGATTTGTGGAGACACCCATACAGCCAGTGGGAAGTTGCCTGTTTGATCTACCAGCTCTGAGTCTCCTCAGTGTAAGGTTTCTTCCAAACAGGCCATGAAGCATCACCTTGAACATCTCAGTTTAACCTAAACAGCGTTGCTCTTCTGATATGGAAAGAACAGTTGCATAAAGAAAATTGAGGTGGAGAGAAAAATGAGGGATGGGGACAGGGAGAGGGCTGTCAGGAAGGTCAGAAACTTTTTGAATGGAGCCCATGAAGGCTCACACCTGCCAGGGAGTGCCAGGAGGGAGGGAGGAGGGTTTAACCCACACGTGTTCTCAGCTCCACAGCTGACAAGTGGCCATATCATCCCCCAAATCCTCTGCTCACCTGGGAACAGCCCAGAGTTTTCTGTATGTGAGGAGAAGATACGGCAGGTTCACCAAATACTGTTGTTCTGCATTTCCACATAGAAATGCTGCCTTTTACAGGGCTGCAGAAAATTCAGCTGAAGTGACCAATTGGCCTCTTGAAACTTTCTTTCCTGCCTCCATAAGTCTTTGAAGAGTAAAAACTACCTGTGTAAAAATGAACTGATTCTACTTTATAATTCACTATATAGACAGAGATTACTTTAACCCTCTTGGCTTTAGCTGTTATTTAGTCCACAAGGATCATTGCTGGAATGGGACAGTTTGGCCAAAAAAGTACTGAAATTATGAATGTTCTGAAACATTCACTCCAAAGTGAATTAGTTCATAAGCACTTCCAGAGCACATGGTGTTTCATACTGCAGAGCATGTCTTATATTTTCCATCTGGGTGTAAATCCTGGAAGAAGATGTCACCAGTCAATTCTGAGAAGTGAGAGTGTCATTAGCATGTTGCTTTAATTGTGTTTTAAATATTACATTAAACAATTTTTTGTACATTTCCTAAGAAGAATCTTCTTTCATGAGGTGTCCCAAGTCTCATGTCAACTTACCCTGGCTCAGATGTGTACATCAAATCAAATTAGCACATTCCAAACTTCATTTCCACTGAAACACAATCAATTGTAACTTATTTTTGAATCACGTTGCTTTCTCTAATTGTTAGCTCCAGCCTCTGCTGAATAGGTGTTTAAGCAAATTATTCCATCTCACATATGAAAATTGTGCTATTTATGCTGGCAGCTTTCACAATTACTGATGAGGTTTCTTGAGCTAATGAAATAATGAAAACACAAAACAGATTTAGCTTTCTTAATAAGGAAAAAGATAATGAACTAAAATTAAAATTGAAACTCTCACTATACACAGAGTTACTGTAATATCATTTCTTCTTTAAATTAATGTGCATGCTTTTTTATTTCATTTTTTACATGCCAGTGACAAAGCTAGTTAAAAATCCACTTCAACCATGGTAATGTAAAGATGCTATTACTTTATTGCATTTTTTATAATAGGATTATGGGACATACAGTTTTGGTGACTTTTCTGTGTGATTAGTCATGCATGAAAGGGCAACACTTTGTTTAGACTCTGTGCTTGGCTTCATTGAAGGGCAAAGGTGAATGATGAAAGAAAATGACTTTTGGTCACCTTTGCATCCTTCTATCTGAGCCTTGATGCTGGGCTGGCACCTTCCTGGTGCGAATCTGCTGGGATTTGCCTTGCTGGAGCCCTGCAATGCAAGCCCATCTCCTCACTCACCCACTGCTCTGCTCTGCCTGCCAGGCTGTGCCAGAGGTCTGGCTCGTGAGGAAGTCTTGCCAAGGAGAAAGCACGGCCACACTCTGCCTAAAAATTCCATCTTCTCACCCCAGGGCCAAAGCAGGGAGGAAAACTCAACGTGCTTATGTCACCTGTATGGCAAAGCCTTCTTGCTTCCTCTGGTTTACACATTTTGAGTTTGACAGGGCCTTGTAACACTGTTTTGCTCTCCCCCTCGTGGTCCCCCCGGGGAGGCCAAGGACTGGGTCTGTGGGGCTCCAGCTGAGGCCGAGCTGGTGCTCCATGGGCTGAGCTGGGAAGGAGCCTGGCTGCAGCTGCCTGGGCTGTAACAGGAGATACCCCCTGGCACCACTTCAGAGCTGGAAGCCTACAAATATGTGGTCCCTCTGGTTTTGAAATATGTATTTCTAGAGCTTAGCACCATTGGTTTTCACTGCAGAGAGATTTTGGCTGGGAATACAGAATCTGAGAAATTTGATATGGGGCAATGGTCAGGATATATTGGTGTTTCTGTCAAATAACCTGCACAGCAGTTCCAGGAGATGCTCCATGTGTCTGTGACATGTCTTTGGAGTTTTGCAGGGTTACCAGCTGGATCCTGAATTCCTCGAACCCTGTCAGTGAAGTTTCCTTGAGGAAGAACAGGGAAGGGGAGCAATAGCAGAGCCTAGTGCCGAGGGTTCTGGCTGCCTGAGGATCCCAGTGCTGGCACATCCCGCAGGGCCCTGCTTTGCTGTATTAGGAAGTTGCTGCTAAAGCCCCTCAGGCTCCCACTCCCTCAGCTCACACATCCCTTCTCTATGCTGCAGCACCCAGTTTTGTCCTGAACCTAAAACAATTATACATTTCTGTCAATAAATGCCATGCCGTGAATTAGCGGGCTTGCTGGCTCTGTGCCTGCCAGTGCAGGAGGAAATGGCCTCATAAATATTTGTGCAAGACATCAATAAATTTGAAGTGTTGACTCGAGTACTCAGCTTCCCTATCTGAGACCTGGAGCAGAGCTTCCGGAGTTCACATGTTTCTGCCGCGAGAGGCCAGCGCTGGAGGCCAGCGATATCCCCAAGATGCTGAAACTGGAGATGCAGAGAGAAACCCCATATAAACTCCTTAGCAAAGTCCCTTCATGCTACTGATCCAAGTGGAAAAGGTCCTTGCAGTTCAGACAGGGGAGGTTTTGAGAAGGAAGGTGTTCCCTTGCCCGCTGCTGCTCCTCACTTTTTTCTGATTTTCCAATTTTTTACTGTGTATTACTACAGAAAAGCCATTACAGAGCTTCACGTGGCCAGTGAGCTGGGCAACCCCCTCCAGCAAAGCTGCTTTAGGCTGTACTCGTGAACCAGGGGAGGATGGGTCACTGTGAGCCTGCTTCATGCTACGCAGCTTCAGAACACAGGAACGTCAGTGTCAGGAGCCCCTCGCGTGCTTCTGAGATCAGAATAATTCAGTCTGGGTTAAAAACACTATTTTGAGCTGCTCTACTTTCATACTGTTTAAATGGCATCACTCCAGACTGTGGCTGTAGAGCTGCTGTTTGGGTAGGTGTATGTACATCAGCTGGGTTCACCTCAGCAGCCTCAGCATCGGTCCTGCAGTCTCAGGACCAGCATTCTCAGCACTGCCTCATCTTTGTCAACAAGAGATTCAAGCTCAACCCCACCAGTCAGTCCTCCAAGCTTCAAAACACGAATTTTTATGTCCCTCATCCAGATAAGCGTTACAACAAACTGGAAAGCTACACTGAAATTACAACTGTAGTAAAATCAACTTAATACAGCTACTGAAATGCTGGCTACAGAGAAAGAAGGCAAGGGAGTACTCCCAAAAACAATTTGCCTCAAATCTGTGAACAGCCATCAAGCATCATCAAACTATTCAGAGAAGATGGCAAGAAGATAGCATTTGTTTTGTTTACTGTCACATCTGCTCATCCTGGTTACCATCTACTACCTTCCTTACGCTGGTTTTCTTTCTCATTAAACACTTTTATTTTGTTTTTTTAAGAAAAGCAATGTTGCAGAACAGCAACATTCATGTGCAGAGGGAGAATTGCTGACTAAGGCGATTTATGCTGGCAGCTTTACACACAAAAGTTATTTTTCAAAGGGGAAAACATATGCCACACTTTCTTGGCCATCAGAGATCACTCTCCTGACAGAGAATCTGTTCAGCCGAGCTGATGGGAAAGACTCTCATTACCAGCTTGGAGTTACTGGCACCGCACCTGCAGCAGCTTTCTGGAGTTCACAGCTTGGAGCCCAGCGCCAGACCACAGAAAAAGGCAGAAAAGGGAAGGAACAGCCAGATATTGTGTCTAACTATGGTGACTCACTAGGGCTCCTATTCTCAATTCGCTGTGACCTTTAGAGAAGTGGAGCTGATACTGAGCAAACAATGCAGCTCCCTGCTCTCTGGGAAGCCCCAGCTCCTGCCCTGTGCCTCTCTGCCAGCAGCTTGCCCGGCACTGCCAGCCACACACCACCCAGCCCGGCTGGAAGGGCCGGGATGACGCACCAAGTCATTTTGATTTGTGGCATCTCCCTGAGTAAGATGTGCAAAATAAAGACAGATGGCAGTGGATGAACTCCAGCGACTGTGGGGCTGCTATTAGCAATAGCTCCCACACTGTGTGGAGCGCCCTCAAATGAACTTCCCTGCGGCCCCAAGCCCCTGGTAGCACACGAAGATACTACAGCCCATCTTTTAGGAAGAACTTCTGTGACTTTTACCATCTTGTTTTGCTTTACACTTTTTTCCCAACCTCCTGACTTTCCTTTTAAAGGCCACCACCTTCACACAGCTGTTGCTGCAGCCATCGCTGTCCAAGTTAACGGTGGCACCTTGGCCAAGCAGGGACGTGCCTCAGCCCCTCACCTTCAGGGTCTGTGTGGGAAAGCTCCTTCCAAATCCAGGCTCCAAAAACCCATGGGGGCTGCAATATTTTCCATGTGTTCCCATCACAAAGCACTAAAATGCTAATTCCTCGAAATCATTTTCTCCCAGGATTTTTGCAGCATCACCAAATAATGTTGAACCTCAGCAGAAGGATCCAGGTGATAACCCAGGCACATTTCTGCCCTGGGGGCAGTTTGGCTTCTCTCTTTACTCTTCGTGTTACTTCCTAGTTCAGATGCCTGAGGTCTGCAGTTGACGTGAATGTTATTTCTTCCAAAATAGATGCAGGCACATTAGCGTTTTCTGATGGCTTTTTCCATAGATATATCAATAGAAATCACTGATGGTCTTTTCCAGAAATGAAATTAAGAGGCAAAAATAACCAAAAAGCAAAGACCATTCTGGGGTAGCATTTTTATAAGGAACCTTGGTGTTTTTGGAGCCAACCTGTTATTTTCAGTAGTAATTTTTTCCACCATGGATTCAGGTCAGTTTTGAAGAAGAATCCTACCTTGTTTACATGCTTTTGCAATCACTCCTTTCAGCCTTCAAAGGTCATCTCACCACCAGGTGTATGGCAAGGAGAAAATCAGGGTGGTTTCATGTCCATTATAAAATCTGAGCCTTTTATGAAAAAAAAAAATGGAAATGAATGATACAATGAGAACAATAACCTTCATGGGGTTTAGTCTGGCTATTATTAGTGTGGAAGACTTGATAAAGGAAATTCCACACGTCTTTTTCAAAGCCCAATGGAGAATAACCTGGGTCTGCCCAAGTCAGCTCCCCAGCCCAGCACAGGCTCCGTTTAGCCTCTGGTAGCCTCACCAGCAGATTTCCAAGTCACTCTGGTGAAAGCAAAGAATTTCCTCATATGTGCAAACATACCTGACGATTGGCATAATCCCAAGGAACACACATTAGGTCAGTTAAAATATTCCAGTGTATTGATATTAATTCCACAGCTCAGACCCAAGATCAAGTTCTCATTTGTCTGAATAACAGAGCATTTAAATATTTTGTTCAAATATAAAGACTTTCAGCTTATATACAGGAGGGGGGGAAATCCAAGGAACAAAAGTTTTCCTTGTAGCATGCACAGTGCTGATTTCCAAACCTTGGCAGCCACGGCACGACACAGCCATGGCAAATGTCTGGCCAAGACAAATCTATAAAATTTGCACTGTACATGCACCCCCTCCATGCATGAAGGTCTAATAAGCCCAGATACTTTCTGCCTCTCCAAGCAGTCGAGCTACAGAGGTTTCCCCATGGATTCTAGCAGCGCCAAGAGCATGGAGACTTTATTATGTAACAACCCACATTATTTAGTGAAAATCTGGAATGCGCTTTATTAGTTGGGCCTTTCTTTGGTCAGGAAATACCTCCAGACAAATGTGATGACACAGGCATTTTTAATTTGCCACTTCACGTTCACAGCAAATTAGGTGATTTTACGTGTTATTCCCTCCATTAAATGCGACAGGCTGCAAGGTTAGCAGTTCCCCTCAGAAGCTCTTGATGACATTACAGACACACATAGAAAGCACGAGCACATCAGAACGAATTAAGATCACCTCTCCTTGCCTATAATCTGAAACACTCGATGTGGTCTCTCTTAGCACCAGTCCCAATGCCAACCCTGTGGAAGAGCATGTGCAAGTGGTTGGAGGTAAGGGGAGGAGAGGTCAAATTCTGCGTGCTCTGTACGATCAAATTTGTGGTATTAAACCAACAATTACCAGTGAAGTGGTGAGTGAAAAACAAACGTCCTGTCTATTACCCAATTTCAAATGCCAGTGCGATGCCTGCAGGACTCTCAGTCCTCAGTTATTTTTTTGACGTATTTGGTAACGTGTCAAGTCTTAATACCTGCTTTCAAATGGAGTTGGGTTTTTCCATTTGTGAGCTCGAAGTCATTTTCATTTCAGAGCAGACTTTAAAAAAGGCCAGTTAGACTGCTGCTGAAGTAGAGTTTGAGGATATATTCCTCAGTGGATTACACTTCTGCTTAGGATAAATAGGAAAAAATGTAGGAGGAATGATGTTAAATGCAAAATATTTAATCTTGACTGAACATCACTGAAGCAGCTCAATGAAGACCCAAAGGAAACACTGGTAAAGAAAAAGAAGGTGGTGGGTGGGGGGAGAAAGCAGTCCTGGTTTTCTTACAGTGAGGATTAGGAACTGAAGTGTGGCCAGCAATAGGAACTTTTTTGCTGGACTTCAGTCCAGGTAATAAAAGACAAAATAGAGATTATGTAGAGGCGGGTAATAAAAGAGGTAGCGGTGGTGAGCCTGCAGCGGCAGGTTTTCTTGGCTGGCGGTTTAATGACTGGGGCTGAAGATCTGCCAAGCGGCGCCGAGCGGGGCTGACGCAGCTCCTGGGGTTTGCCTGAAGAGGGGAAGCAGCAGCGGAGGTCTGCAGGCTGCAAGGGTGAGTGGGTGGGAGCCCCGTGCTGGAGCTGCTGCTCGATCCATTAGTGGTGTGGGACCCCCTGACACCTTCCCGGGGAGCGGAGCAGCTCCGGGTGTTTGTGCAGGCTGCAGGACGCCCTGCGAGCCCTCCTCGGCTGCACGGGGCTGTTTTATGGCCAGGCAATGAGGTGTGGCTGGGATTTTGAGGAATACCAGGTGTGTGCTGGAGAAGCCGATTTCCATGTCGGGAGAGCCTCCGGCCGCTGTGCCTGGCTGGCCGGGTGGGTGGCCCTTCGCCTGCCGCGGGCATCCCCAGGAGAGCAGGAGTCCTCCCCTGAGCAGCCACCTGAGCCAAATGCCACCAACAGCCTTGGGTGTGATGCTGCAGGGAGCGAGCAAGGAGGGGGAGGAGGACAGGGCTCCACATGGAAGTTGTCTCCCAAAACCAGGAGCTGCAGACTTTAATCTCTTCCCACCTCGTAATGAGGCTCAGAACTTATGTATGATGTTTTCTCCCCAAACTTCTCTGAAGTTGGGCACCTAAAACTGCCAGTGAAACTCAGGTTTCAGCACGTGAGGAATAACCTGGCTGCTCTCCGCACACATGTGAGAAGCACTCCCACAGCCAGGTACATTTCTGCACAGTGGCTTTGCCTGCTGTTATTGCAAACACCTCAGCGGGGACTGGGTAGAGGGAGACTTTTTTCCTTCAGGTCAGGTGAATTCAGGCTGTGTTTGTAATGCAGTTTCCAGGTGTTGGATGGTCACTGGCCTTAGCAGGCAAAAGGTCCTTTCAGAATTCCTTCCAATCCCAAAGAGATAATCCCACGATGAAAACATCCCCTCACTAGCAAGGCACACTTCCTTGGAAGCCACCTCAGCAGGTGAGACAGGGGTGGTTTGCAGATCCTTCTCTTCAGTCTCAGAGGTGCAGGGTCTGCAGGTCAGCCAGCTGTGAGTGTGGCAGTGAGCATCTGCTCCTCTGCCTTCTGCTACTCAAGACTAAAATGCAGGAAATGCTATTCTTGCATCTTTTTTTCCCAGCATCAGATGAATAATCTTTATATTTAAAGCAAGAAGAAGCACCAGGTATATGTCCACACCTGCCCTGCTGTTGTTTGCCTCACCTTTTTGCCACCACCACTGCGCAGAGAGCACTCTCTGTTGACTTTGTCTGCCCTGATGGGTTTTAAGCCCATGTTTAATTGCTGAGAAACCCTCTCTACTGAAGAGCCAGAGGAGAGTCTTTCTTTGTGTTTCTTTTTGCTCAGAAGGGGCTGAAGCAGCAATCTTGACTTAAAGGCTGACTCTGATTGGAAAATAAACAACTATAAAGTACAATAAATCCCATTGAAGAGCCCAGTCAAAACATCCCAATGAACAGCTAATGCTGCACTAACCAACTCCAGATGTCACAGCCTTGTCTGGCACTAATTGGTTGACTGGAGAGTCAGTAACTGTGTAACCTGGAGGAAATCTCTACTTCTTGCACTTGTGATGAGTTGCTAAGACAGAAAATGGTTTTGTTTTCTTGTGTTTCCTAATTTCCAAACTACAGAGGAGTCACAGGCACCTGCTGATACCTGCCCAGTGGCAGGACACTGGCCAATTTTAGGGTCCCTAAGGCACCTCACAAAAATTTTCTCAAGAGCATGAAGGTTCCTTTGACGTCTGATGTTACTCCATTCCCAAGCTTTTCTGGGTTTATTTGTTTAACCAGAGGACATGCCCTAGCAGGTTGCAGCTAAATTCTTAGATAAAGGTAGTTGCAAATTCCATCTGGAAGTGTCTGAAGTACCAAAAGAAATAAACAAATAAAAAGCCTCAACCAAAACCAAACTAAAACCAAACAAATAAAATCCCAAAGAAAGCAATTGCTTCCAATCATAATTAACACACATAAAATCAGAAAACCGGGGATGAGTTTGGAAACTGAAAATAATTTTTTTAAAGAAGTAAGATGAGCCTGGTGCACCCCAGTTCCTACAGGCTGGAAATTCCATGTCTGCCTGTGTGACTGCACTGGCAAGGGACATACAAAGGGGTTAACCAGGATTTTCCAATGGGCTTTTTTAGGTATATTTGACAGGATCATGTCATCTATTCTGTGTAAAACTACAAAGCAGTGAGTGCCTGGAGGCATCTTCTCTGTTTTACCAGAATACTTCCCAGTGCCATGACTCTGCACACATTTACTTACGTTGTTTACCTTCAAGCAAAGATATCCCACTGGCTTCTGAGACTTCCATGACATTAAGAATTGCTATTCATAATTAATTAATTACTGGGGTCATAATTAATTCTCAATTAATTCATAATTAATAATTCTTGATGTTCTAGTTATATCCTGAGCACAAAGGAGGAGGTTCTGTGAAAGACCTTCCTAGAAAGTTACATAGTAAGTTTCTGTTAAAAAGTACTCTTCATATTCCTTATTATTTTAGATTAATCAGTAATAATAATTTTATCTTTAATCAAATTCTTTTATGAAATGGCTTACATGAATTTTAATAAACATTTCCCTTAGTGTCACAGATATGTTGTTCATCATTTGTCAGAGCATTTTAGAACTACATAAATTTGCACACCAAAATCTGATGTTGAGCTTCTGCTCACTTACATGTAACTGATTTTTTTTTTAGTGCTTGTAGAAATATCCAAAAAAACAGTCTATAACCTGTTTCCCAAGTGTCAAAACCATTTTTTCTGCAGGGTAGTGTGCAATGGAGCATCTGTTTGGACACGTCCAGCCATATCTTTCACTCCTGATCTGCAAGGGAATAACACAGGATTTGAAATACAGTAGACACTTGTGCAAAGCATGAACAATGAAAATTACATCCAGCCCTTAATCCAGGGGATTCTGGGCTGAGCTCAGCCTCCGTGGGTATACATATCCATTCTGCATTTAGTTCCACATATTCCAAGACTGGATGTTTCCCTAGAAGAGTCACATGGGAGCAAAAGTGGGATTAAGTGGCTTTCTCTCCATGTTTTGCTATTAGCATTACACATGTAATATGCAGGCACATGAGCAACTGTGCTGCACAATGGTCAGCGATGAAATTCATTTCTTCCAAGATGCCAGAAGGTTTCACATTTCAGGTATCATCTTTATTTTGTTCATAGCCTTGGGAGAGAATGGATGGAAAAGAAGCAGGAGGTTAATCATACCCCATATGTTGAGATTCAGAAAAACTTTGATAAATCTTCCTCCCTCAAGCCTGAGTGAAGGACTGGTTCCTGCCAACAGGGAGTGCAAAGCTGGGTCCTTCACCAAACTTCTCCTTTTGTGCTTTTAAATCTGCCAGGAGCTGATCTGACTTTGGCAATGGTGACACAACAGAGGATTCCCCTGGGTGCTCTCTCTGGCTGCTGAATTTGTATCAACAGAAATAAATCCACCTCCTTGCTGGTACAAAGGTTAGGTGCAAGGAGCACCTCATCTACCTGGTCTGTAATTTGGCTCCAGGCTGATACCTCTCACCAGCAGGAGTCAGATCTGTAGCCTCAACATCAACAGAAATTCTTTTGAAAATGTAATGCATAAAGGTACCAAATTTAAATAGATGGATATTGAACTGTTCACCACAAGAGAAGGGGAGTGAATTTCCTGTTCAGTTCTGTTCTGTTCAAAAGTTCCTACAAAGAAATTGGGGGACACTAGGAAGGAAATGCCTATGGAGGTTAAATTTCTTTAATTTTCCATTGTGCTAAGTAGATAACAATTCTGCGACAGGTTTTTTATACTATTGCAGAGCATCAATGCTTTTTGACATTCAACATAAAATATCTCTGTTTATCACTAACCACTTCAGAACACTAGAGAACATCTTTAAAAACCAGCCTTTGAATTTGGCAACAAAGTTGTCTCTTAAAAGAAACTGTTAACATTCAGTTGAGTGGCATTTGGAAGAGAAATGGCAAAGTAAACTCAAGGGTTAATGAAAGTAAATGAGATAATCCTCATTGATCCCACATAATCCCCATGGTCTGAGTGCAACTGTCAATCACCAGGAGAGACTTTTTCCTAATCTATCCCTCTGTGAATAAGTCATTCCAAACTGAATATACGTTATACACAGACACGTATTCAAACATACAAACACACACTCTGAACATACAACGAAAAATTTAACAAGTGAATTCCAAAATGAAGGGGAAAATAAAGCACAGCTAAAACTATGGTGCATAAATTTATAAAATAGAAAGTTTCTTTTACTAGCTAAAACATGTTCCAGCTGTCTGTTCTTACTAACTCACTGTTTCCCATGTAAGCTGGTAGCAACTAATGAATCTGTGAAATCCCTCCTCTGTAAAGGAGGAAAGACTGTTCCCATAAAATTAAAACTTACTGTTTAACAGATTGGCCTAAGCCAAATATGGTCTGGAGCATAAAAGAAATTATTTCAGTACTTTTCAGAGAACTGCTGACGTGAGTAATGTGTTAAATCAAATTGTGCCTTGTCCGAGGCTCAGGGGATGATGCAGGAGGAGCAGGGTGTGCGAGGGAAGGGCACAGAGAACTGTGCCCACAACTTGTCCTGGCTGCCTTCAGGCACTGCTGTGGCCCTCCCTTAGCAGCGCCAACCCCACCTAAGTTGTCTCTTCTTTTGGGAACCATGTCACTGCAGGGCTGCCCCACATTCCCATGGGGTCTGGACACCTGTGGTGTCTGCAGAGCCCGAGCTCATTAACTCACTATGCCAAGGACTGCTCTGAGTCAGAGACAGTCGGAGGCACCAGGCTCTTTCCTTAACTCTTTCACTCTGGTCCTTAAACTTTTGAGGAGTTCTGTGCTCCTCCTGCATGGGCACAACCAGGGAGGGATGTAGAAGGACAGGCATCAGGTGTGCACTCCCAGAGCTGGAGAAGGAGCTGGCTCAGGAGGCAGTGTGATCTGGGGAGGTGAACACATCTGGGCTTTGAGGGAATCAGCTCTGTAGTCCAGAATTGTCTCAAAAGCTCAGTTGTAAATTCACGCTTGATTTTGTGAGAAATTCATCCAAGACACCCAGTGCACAGACATTGTTAATTGCAGCATTTACAAGTACCTACTTAGTCTGGGAACTTTCCATCTAATACTTTGCATCTGGAATTCTTGATAATGCAGGCATGGCACTTAGGGACATGGTTTAGTGGTGGACTTGGCAGAGTTACATTTACAGTTGGACTCAGTATTAAGGGTCTTTTCCAACCCAAATGGTTCTATGTTTCTATACTATAGTCACTTACAGAGACACTCTCTGGCATTTAGAAGAAAGACAATCTTTCTACAGAGCATTCAGCTCATTACCCACCTGTAATAACGTTACTGCCTTCTGCAGAGGAAGAGGAAATTGTCTGTCAAAGGCTTGGGATGGAAATGCTTCGCACTGCCCAAAGGTACCTCTTGATAACACACTGCAACAGCCATTTTCCTGCTGTAAACACTCAGAGCCACCACCTCTAACCTGAGGCTGAGTTGGAAATAAATGCCCCACTCTCAGGTTTAAAGGGAAACCAGCTTGGTAGCCATTTGGCCTGCAGCCAGGATTAAAGCGTTAACTCAATGTCTGTCAACCTGTCACTTAAACATTTACAAAACTACTGACCACTTCTATTAAAAGACCATTAAACCAGGATTAAGCTTTTCCAGGGTTAAGCTGATGTAAAAATGCAAGGAATGTCACACCAAGGGCAGATCATTTTATTTGTATTCTAAACAGGCAGAAGTTGGAGGATAAAATGTTACATGTGTATTAAATATGGGGATATACCCCTCCTTTGCATTTTCCCTTCTTTCAGCTTCCTAAACACAGATCCCATTACTCAGTGCTCTGATACCTGCAGAGCACAGCACAGTGAACATGGAAACCTCCAACTGCCTTAAAACCTGCCCTGGATGCTTCAAACAGGTTGGGGTAGCTTTGCCTGGAAGGGAGATGTGACACAGAGTCTGGCCGTAGTGCTGGGGATAGCCATGGTTATGAGCACAGCATTTAGTTAATGTGTCATGTTGTTATCAGAGACAAATTGTTAAAAAAGGAGAGTCTTACCAAAAAGCAGGAGCACGTTTGGGGCAGTCTGTGGATTTATTTTGTAAAAGCAATAAAATCCACCACAGGGTATCAAGAAGCTCAGTGGAACTCCCTGCAAGCTGAGGTGGCCAGGTGCTGTGATGGGACACTGAGATTGCTGTGTTTTCGTACCATTTCTTGCCCCTTGGCAGAGAGGAGGTGCAAGGCTGGATGGGCTGATGGCCTTACCTGCTCTGTCTGTTTGCATCTGCCACATCATTAGCTCTGAATAAAAGCATGCTGGCCTGTCTGAGCATCAGTGCAGAGACTTGACTCACAGAACTATTGGTCTTTATTTATTAACTACTATCCAGCAAAATTTCAAAATATATAAGCCAGTGAGCGTCTGCCTACGTAAATATTCCAGAATTGGCCGTCCTGAAGAGGGAGGTGCACACATTAAATGAGATTTCTCCCCTTCCCCATAGCCCTCCCTCCATCTAGCCTGTTATCTTTATGAAATATAATTTTGCTTTCAGGAAGTATCTATGACACTTCCATCTGAAGCAGTGCTTCCAGTATTTACAGATATCAAAGAACTGGTCTTAATTTCATCTGATACTTTAAAAAGCCTTTTATTCTAAAATAAATTATTGAAATGTGGTATTGCTAAAATGGGTTACTCCAGTAATGGATTTACTGTGATGGTGCAATCAATTTCAGAGATTGGATTTCAGGATAGGAGCTGTTCATCGCTCTCCATGTCAAGGCAAGGTTTACCTTCACACTGCGGTCACCCACTGCAGCTTATGGATACCAAGGGCAGAGGAGGATCCATTGGAAGAAAACATTTTCTGTTGCTTTTTTTCCGTTGTTGCTGAGGTCAGAGTTTGGAGTTTTGACAGTTGCAGAAGCTCCAGAGCATCCTGGTGCCACTCAGGGGGTTGCAGAAGGACTCACCCATGCAACAGCAGATGTGCTTAAATACCCCATTTATCTATTCTGCCATGTCTCAGTGCAGGCTTTGCTATATGAGTTTCCCAGCTTCTCTGTTTTATTTCAGGATCATCAGAGCCTTTTATCAGGCAAAGGCCTTCAGAGGTAGGGAATAGAATGGTTTAATAGGAATGATGGAGAAAGACCTGCATTGGTACAAATTCTTCCCATCCTGTAACGCTGCGCACTCAGCACAAGTGGTGCTAGGGAAGGTAAAGAGGAGAGGAGCTGTGCCATGAACCATCCCCCCCATGCCTGCACTGACCCTCCCTTTCACTTCTGAGGTTTTTCACAAGCTGGAGACCCCAACAACTGCGGGTACACCTGCCCTGCCATAGCTGGAAATGGATCTCCTGGACCTCTGCAGCAAAGGAAGAGGTTGAGAACAGAAGCAGTTTAGTCCTGGAGGTCAATAAAGACAGGACTTTTCTCCATTTATTTTTGCTCCACAGAGGCCCACGTGCCTCTATTAGCATAAATACATATTCACAGTCTCATTAGTACCTCCTCTGGCTCTCTGCCTGGCAGAGCCACTTCTATCCTGATGGGGCTGCAACCCAGAGAGGCTCTGCAAAGCACCACAAAACACGGCTCGTCTGGGGTGTCTGAACCTCTCCGTGGCAGGAACGGGAGGAAAGGCAAATCTAAGCCTTGTGACACAAAAAATGAGAGCTTTTATCCATCCTCATCTCCAAGGAATCTCGCTCTTCGTTCCTAGAAGGCAAAGTCAGCTCCATAAATCAAGAAACCTGTGGATTTGGGGTTTTACATTAACACCTTCAATTCATGCTTTGCTGTGACCTCTTGGATGGGGGTGAACTATTCTACTGTGCTGGGAAATGGCAGCTCCAGAGCCAAATTTAGCACCTAGAAAATTTCCCTTGGCTCCCAGATGACTTAATCTTAAACCTGACTCCCTCTTTAAAGACAAAGTCATGTCAACATTTGATTTCAGGTGTTACATACAATAATTTAAGAAGTTAAGTGAGGACCCAGCAAGTCTCTGACTATGGAGGGGGTTGGAAAATATTATTTGGAGCCAGAATTACAGCTTTCTTGGCTATGGTCTATCTACCAACCTCAGCTCTGCATTTAGTCTTTCACCGACTTTTTTAAGTACTACAAATGATGGAGTTTTGCTCAGCTGGAGAATCACCATCAATAAATACAGTTGGACTGGAATAATTAATGAAGGGTGAAAAACTGGGCTTGTTATAGTTATTTAAAATGCCTCTTTAAGACAGTTAAAAGTAACTGAAAATTCTCTGGAGTTTCAAATCTTTCTTCTCACTCCACTTCTTTTCCTGGTTTTTTGTAGGAAATATGGCCTATCCTGGAAGTTTATCTAAAAAATCAAAACTCTGAAAAAACTTATGAAAGGCACTCTGCAATGGCTAAGACAGAGTGAGCCTTGGCAAGAAAACTACTGCTGATATCCCTGTGAAGCCTGCAGAGGAAGGGCTCTGGGAAGGGCACAGATGCCAGGGAGAGCCAGCTCTAACTTTGATCACAGCAAGTGGGTGATTAAGGTTCCTCTCAATGCTGCATTTAAATGCACCAATCCTGCATTTAATGCTTCCATCCATCCATGGCTGAGCCTCTGCCCCACTTACTGTGGGGCCTGCCTGCAGCCTCAGCAAGTCTGTAAGAAAGGTAACTCACTTCTCACCTTCTCAGTCCTCCTGTCTCTGCTCAGAGGTTTTGATTTTGCTCAGGGATGAGATGAGGCTGCTCCACCTGTGCCAGAGACTCTGTATTTTCCACCTGTGATAACCACACTTGGAGCACTGTAATAAACAGGCTCCTGGGGTGCTGCACCTTCTGCAATCCAGCACTGATCACAGCAGATCCACACAACTCAGAGGTCACCAACACTAGTGTATCTTCTTTGGGAGTGCTTTAGGGATGGGAGGTGATGGAAGGGTTCAGGAACAAGAAGCAACACTGAAGGGGGTGAAACTGTATTGTAAATTAGACTTTTACTCAGAATTTCCAATTTTTGAATTTTGAATTTTCAAACCAGCAGTAACAGCAGTTTTGAATGAAGAATTGTTTTATTAATGATCCAGCACTCCTCACTGCTCAAATAAGATGTAAGAAATCCAAATATGCTAAACAAAAAAATAATCTATTCCCAAGTCTAACCATCATGTTATAAAAACCTGTTCCTGCAATTATTTTGTGTTTCTTATCTTAGGAATATCAGTGGACTGGAAATAAATTAAACCCAGAACACTCTTGCAGCCTTCTTAATCCACTGTCAAAAAAGAAAAGAAGGATACAACCAGATTCAGCAACAACCTCTAGAAAGTCTGGTTAATGACAGCTGGAGTGCAGGACACTCTGAAATTATCAGTGCTGTATTACTTATATCATAGCAAAGCAGAATCAATCACTCTCCAAGGAAGCTCTAAGAGCCATGGATGTGAAATTATGATCTGACTCTGGTATTCCTTGGGATCTCACAGCTCTTATACCTGGTTCATCTATAAAGAGATGAGAGCTCAGATCTTCCCTTGATGAGCCAGCAGTGCCTCCTGCTGTACTCCAGCCTGCATTTATTCCCAGACTCCCAAATCTGTCAGGTTTCAGCTACCAGTGAAGCTACTGTTGGCATTTTGAGAGCCGTGATGAGTAAAGGGAGATGTCTCTCACTGGCCTCAACACCTCTGGAAACATCAGTCTGGAAAACGGGAACGCGCCCTGCCCTGCCCTGCCCAGCCCAGCAGGGAGCGGCGCGGTCTGTGAGGCAGCCTGGAACACCCGAGGGATGATTTGCTCATAAACCAGCTTTTAACACATTTCTGAGCGTGTTTGAGTGTCACAGCACACCAGGGCTAATCCGTGGAACCCAGAGGGTTTCAGCCTGCTCAGCCATGCTCCCTCCTCTTGCTTTTACACACTTCAGCACTAATCTGCAGGAAGCCCTGCTGCAGTACCACGACCTTCTGCTGAACAGGCTTTCGCTTGTGCTGACCCATGACAAACCATCACAGTTGGAGAATGCTGACTGTATCACAGCCCACGTGAATGCCAAGTCTGCCTTAATCCAAAAACATCAGAAAAAGGAACTTGGGGTCAATCTCACTTAAGGAATGCGCCAAACTTCCTGGAGGTCACAGCGAGAGAACAAGCCCAATGTTTCACCTCTGAAGCTGAGAGACGGAGAGGTTTTAAATCCTTTTGAGTCATCGGCCTGCAAAGCAGGTAACTGGCGAAATAAAAGAGGGGCTTGTCTCTGCTCTGGGCTGTAACTGGAAGTCTTTCACTGGAGAGGGTTCTTCCTCCCCCTCGGGGTGGTTTTCTGCATATCAGGTAGAAAATCTCTTTGAAAAACAGCGAGTCAAATCTTTCAAAACAATCATTATGATAACAAAGAAGAATAAGACTACTCTGCTGCCACAGCTTCTACCCAGACAGTTTCTGAAGGCTTTGCAGAAGCTGTTTATTGAACCTCAGTGGCTCTGGGGAGGAGCATCAACATCAAGCTCCTCCCCATCTTGCTGTAGTCACTTCTCCCACTAATTGAAATTAGTTCGGATGGCAGCACTGCTGAAAAGGATTTCTGTCTGTCTGTCCCACCCTCACACCATTTGAATCAGTCCTGTTTGCTGACTTGCAGACGCTGGTGCCGGGTAACATCTGCAAAGCAGTCCGAAATTTTGGCTTCAAGGATGCCATGGGTGCAAAGTAATCTCTTCTTATTTCCAAGCAAGTTTTAGACTACCATTACATTTCACAGCACATCTGCACACTTCTACATTTTATATTCAGAGAAACCAAGGCAGAAGGTCACATGGTTTCTAAGGATGACCAAATGAAACTGTGGGACTACCAGATAAACCTTCAATGACCCCTTCCATTACAAAAATCCCTTTTACATTAATTTCCCATTAAGGATTGAGAAATACCCTAATACTCCAATATATGAAAGTAGGGAAGGACAGTTATACCTGGAACAAGCTTAATCAGGGGACGGGGTTATAAACAACCTTCCTTATGCAAGTCCCTGTTCAGTGACAGGGTAGGAGGGGACAGTGGACCTGGAAGCTGTGACACCTCCCTTGCCAGGACCACAGTGCTCCTGCCAGCCTGGCTCTGGAGGCTTGTGCCAAGCGCAGCTTTGCTGCAGTAATCCCCTATCAACAGCACGGCCAGGAAAAATGTGGTCTGCAAGCTGTGGTGCCAACAAGGCTGGAACGCTGAGCCCCAGGAAGGAGCGCCAGGGCAGCTAAAGACCCAGCTGAGCTGTGGTGCAAAGCCGTGCAAGGATGGCCTCAGCTGAGGAGAAGGTTGAAAAAGCAAGGAGGGGATGGTTTGGAGGCAAGAAGGGGCCTGTGAACACTGATAGAGTTACTCCAGGCTTAGTCTGGGATAAATGAGGGAAAAATCCTGATCCTGTGCATGCAGAGCCAAAAGTGAATGTATGCAAAACCTAAGTAACACTTAGGGAGGTATTTCTACTCATTTCTTACCTCCTATAACCATTTCCCCCATAACCATTTCATACCTCTTTCCTTCTTCCTCATTCCAGAAGGAAAGCCTGATCCATCAAGAGACAGGCAATCTGCTTATGATATCAACTTTTCTTGAAACTCTCCAAAGAAACGTTTCCTTAGAAAATTCTCTGCTCCCTCTGCAGACCAAAGAGAGCATCATCTTCTGAGCATCTATGCCAACCAAGCCAAACTTCTAAATTGCTGGCAATTCACAACTCACAGTTCAAGACACAGCATAAAACTGAAATTTCACTTTTTCACAGCTGCTACTGAATTCTTAGAACAGAACAAGCACTGCATTTGGGCAGTCGTGCAAAAACATTAATTTGCATTATTAAGACTGTTTTCTTTAGCTTCATTGACTGCTTTCCAAAATTGTCCTTGAGAGTGATGTTAATCAGAACAGTAATCCTTCTGACATTAATAGGAATGTGAGCACGTGCCATGTTTTCTGCAATGAAATAGCTGATACTCACTGTCAGCCAGAGGAAGGAAGACGTGACCACAGCATCTCTCTGCATCCTTATCACAGACATTTTGTGCACAGCAGCAAGAAATGCTCAGAGTGGAAGTTTTTATAAGGGAAGGGGAAGAGCCCTCTCGACTTCACACACTAAGATCTGGCAAAGAATATTTGCAGAAAGGAAATTTAGAATTCATTTAGGGAGAACTTAAGAAGAAAATACAGTGTTAAAGGTGGAGTTCTTCAGAGACCAAGGAGATTGATCCTGCATCAGTCACCCAGTACCAAACTGCAACTTCACTAATTAATTACGCCCACAACCAATGGAAGGAATGAGCCTGCAATCAGACTGCAGGACAGTTCAAGAGTATAGCTTGGAATATGTTAATTGCTCTTAATTCTGGGATCTGCTTTAGCTGTTCCACCCTCTTTTTTGCTTAATTGTTTTTCACTTGATTGTCTGTTGGATTTAAGCATCCCAGCCCCATTTCCCAGGTCACCAGTCAAAGGGACTTACAGGGGTAGGTCCCTGAATTCTGACCAGCGAGACAGGACCAGGGACAATTGCAGAACTCCATTTATACTGCCCAGCCAGCAATTAAACCTGACGGACTTTCTGGCTGCCACAAGTCTTCTGCAGCCTCCCCATCTCAGCAGAGCAGCAGGTTCTGTGCTAACCTGAAAAGACAGGCAGCCAGGAGCTCAGGCTTCCTACCATACTTTGCCATTCGGGTTTTTTTATGAACTAGCCCAATTTTGTCTTTCTCTACAGAAACAAGACCTTTTCTAAGTCTTTTTCTTTCATGCATATTCACAGCTTTATGCCAGTGAGACTCTGAACCAAAGCTGTCAGTCAGTCTCAGACAGAACAGTCTCTTCTCAGAGTGCACATAAGTAGTTTTTGGACTAGTTTCCTTTCTCTCAGGCATTTATAGGTGATTATCAAGAGGCAAATGTCATATTCCTCCTTTTCCTGACTGGCTTGTTTTTTTGTTGTCTCTCTACTTTCTGGATAATAATTTAAAAGATGGCATTTCTGGGGGACTTCCCATATTCCTTACCACACTTGCCATGGGGTTGCATTCCAGCATAAAATCCCAGCCATTTCCTATTTTTCTGTTGCAACCAGTAAACAAGGACCACAGAAGATCAGCACACATAGGGAGGAGCTGTGGGTAGTCTGCTGGCAAATGACTGCAGTTAAGTACAATTTTATATTTATGAAGAACCCTCTTCTTGGGGAAAAAAAGACGGGGATATTTTTCCTACTTACTACACACTTGAGAATGATGTCTAGCTGAGCATTTTATTACAGTTTGATAACCAGAAATATCCTTGGAGGGATACAATTACCTGGTACAATCCCTATGAAGAGCCTGGCAATTAGAAGCAATTAAGATCCCCCGTTAGCTTTTTGTAGCTTCCACCCAGCTGCTTCCTTCAACCTCCTGGCCATCTTCCTGCCCCTTCACTGGCCTCCCTACCATTTATTTTTGTCTTGAACAGGGGACAGAACCAGCCTTTCACTCCAAGAGGGATCACAATGCTGTGAGGCAGAGAGGAATCACCATTTTCTCCAAACTACTGGCTGTGCTTTTATTAAAACATCCCCATGTGCCTTCATCACCTCTGTATTTCTCGTTCCTTCCCTCTTCTTGCTTTCCCCGTGAGGAGAGGAACAGATTCTTTCAATCAAAGGTAATTTTAACGTGTTCTTTGCCTTTGCATTGTGCACAAATAAAAGGAGGTGTTACTGATTTTGCAGTAACCTCACCATTTTTGAAAAACTTCTATCTTAATTTTGCCTATTTTGCAGATACACTCTGGGTGTAGGAAAGCCTGAAGGAATTGAAATGGGGCCCAAAATTGAGGGCTTGAGCAAATGTTAGACAGCTGCATGCATCTTTCTGAAGTAAAACAGATACTGAATGTAACTGCTTGGAAATGAAGATTTTCTGCTTCAGCTATGCTTGTCATCCTGCAAGTTCTTCTTGTTTTATTTATCAGTTTGGATGCACCTGACCTTGTCTGTTCCATCTTGAAAACCTCCTTGTGCAGAAACAGCAGCTGGGCACTTGTCCCACTCACAGCCCTGAGCAAAGCAGCCAAGTGGCCCAAAAAGCCTGTCCATCTGTTTGGTTTGCATATTGTTTAAGCAAAAAAGGAGGGGGAGCTCAGTGAGGTTCAGCACCCTCACCAGGAGAGATGCAGAAGGAAAGCCCTCTGGGCTCCCAGCTCGCTGCCACTGCTGTCCTGGGGCTCCCTCTGCCCTGACCATCCTGTCTGCTTCCTCCCAGCTGCCCTTTCAATGTCCTTACCCTGATGGAGAGTAAACTCATCTGGAGGAAAAAAAACCCTGGAGAAGGAGGGAAAAGTCGCTCTTTGTACAAATTTCTGTCCTGCTGATGAAAATGTAAAATGAAAACATATCTCCTCCTCAGTTATGGTATGGTGTCAAGCACTCAGTCTCTTCTCCCTGCCCTGCTCCCTGCAGTGCCTGTGGGGTGATTTGGGGAGCTCTCCCCCAACCCAGGCCAGACAATGTGGGAATCTGAGGGAGCTGCACACCCCAGCCCTACCCTGGAGAGCCCTCTCACTGCTGCCAAATGTTCACCAGAGGACTTGGTGTCCCTTCAGTCTCCCTTGAGGGATTGATGTGGCATCTTCATTCTCTTCAGCTGAGATCAAGAAGAGAGCCCCTTGTATCCAAACACCCCCGAGCTGCTGAGGAGCGCTGGCCTGGCTCTTCCCTCTGCTCTTGTTCTCCAGGCTGGTGACACCATCCACCTGTGAGTTGTACCATGAGAGGTCCTGGTCTCATGCACTGCTTTCTGCATGTACTTGGATGGTGATATTAAAGGATTTTATTTCATCTGGAAGAAAAAGGGGTGGTGCCCTGGCCAAATGCAGAGGTCAGTCAAAGGCAGAGGCTCCTGGCCCTCAGCCCTCTCAGGATGGAGACCCGGCTCCACTCAGGACCTCTGGCTTCGTAAAGATTGAAAACAGAGGTTGGACACCCTCCCTTGCTGTCCTGGACCCTGAAGCAGAGTGACTGGTGAGTGATGGACCAGGGTCATCCCAGCCCTGGCCCAACCAAAGGTGCTGGGAGTGGAGCCTGGCCTCAGCCACAGCTCCAGCCCTGTGCTCTGCAGGAACCACAACTGATAATATCCTGTCTGTCACCACGGGACAGCATCCCTGGGGCCACTTCTCACCTGCCCTGCCATGTGGGCAGGCTTTTATACCAGGGAAAGTGCCTGCAAAATGGATTTAAAGCAGAATAACAACAGCCCACATCTACCATACAACAAGAAATGAAAATGTGAGCGTTGAAGAAGCCAAGGATCAGTCCTCTCCTGCACAGTAAACAACTTTCCCATCTTCAGGATCATTTCTTGGCTCCTCTCTCTTTAAATCATCATTGTCACAGTGGAAACACCAGAAGGATGCAGTCCCTTAAAGCTCTTTCCTCTTTTTGCCTGTTGTTTAATTAAATTATGCTATAATGAAATCTTTCCCTAATGAGTCAGTGTTTAATAATTTATTAGCCACTGAAGCCCGCTTGGAGTCTCATCAATTATGTATCACAGCACCAGGCACTTTCAATCTCTCTTTTTTCATTTCTCATTCGCTTCATTAAAAGCCCCAGCCTTGCTGTTTCTGGGTTTCAATTCACTTGTTTGGATGTAGAGGTCAGGTCACTGATAGCAGTTTTGCCCAGTGCCCACCAACAGATGTGTGTGCATGTGCTGCTGGCCTGAAACGACACCTGGCATCTGGGCACACGTCTGTGCACACGTGTGACAGAGGTGGTACCTGCCTTTCTGCCTGGGAGCAACAGTGTGCATTTATCTCAGACTCACAGATTGTCACCCAGGTGCACACGTAAATACGTTTGGAGATGTGTAAGATCTGTTAGCACTTGTGCAGCTACATCTCCAAGGCTGTATCTCCTCACTTCTGTGAGGAATGTGTCCATACTGGCATTCCTACCTCGCTCAGCATGGCAGCACACTCTTCTAATTGCAGAGGATTCGTTTGTCTTATTCCACTGTCTTTTTTATTTTTGGTCTCCCTAAAAAAAGTGCCCAGATAAGCCATAGGAATCAGTCAGGAAATACACGTGAAAGACAAGGAGCTCGCATCTCCTGAGGAGACTGGGCAGGGACTACCAAGCCCACGTTGCTGCAGCACTGGCTGTCGCCCACGGGGCAGTTTGGGGAAGAGGAGCTGGCTTTTTAATGAGGTTTCTCATCCCATTCACTCTCAACCTTCTGCACTAATCTTTTACATGGACCAAGCACCTCCAGTGACACACAGGTAATTCTGGAGTCACTAACCCAGCTGACTGTTTATTCTGGATGTATTTTTCTGTGAAGAATTGTATAAAATACACTGCCATAAAAAACTAGTCCAGGGGAAGTTTCCTAAAATATTGTTGGCCTTGGAAGAGTTATTATAAAGCATTCCCCTTTTGCTCCAGCTTGTTCCTGTGTCAGATTTTTTCGTTTAGCAGAAAGACATGATTAGTTTAATCTCCACTGTGGGAGTGGAGAGTTGAGCTCAGTCCTGTTAACTCGTGCAGTGTCCCTGTAACCCTGGTGTGCTGGAGAGCTGGGGCAGGAGCAGCACCTGGCTCCACACGCCTGTGCTGGGAGCACAGCTCAGTGGCACTGGCAGTAGGAGAGCAGATCTGATGTTCAGTTTCCACTGTCCTGCAGAGACAAAGAGTTCTTGGGTTTCTTTTCCTGAGCAAAGCCTTGCTTAGCCCTACCTGAATCTGAGGGCGTGGAAGCACCACTGATTTATCCTGATGTTTTACAGCCCCCTGCAACTCTGGGTCGGGACTCTCCAACTGCAGCAGGTCTGAGTTTTTGGTTTCAGAATCAGGCCTTTTGTAGTAGCCAGTTTGAAGAGAAGAGCAGAGGAGCCATGGTGCTGGCTGCCTTTCACTGGAGTCAGATTCTGACTTTGTCCTACTTCCCAGCTATGCCAAGAGAGAAACAGACCCACCCCACATGCACTGGGTCACCACGTGTTCCCAGTGACCAAGCTCCAGCTGACCAGGGGCAGCCAAGGGCAGACGTGATCCCTTCTCCTCTGGACAACCAGCACAGCCTGGCTCTGCTTCAGCTGAGCACTGCCCCTGGTAGCTCAGGGGTAGACCTGCTCCTGTCCCTGGTGACATGAGGTGGGGTGGAAGTGCTGCTCCCACAGTGTTCCCAAGGATGGGAAAATCACAATCACTCACATGTACATGCATTTGCATTTTGAATACTTAACTAGACAGCTGTTCATGGGGAAGACTTTTTGATCAATTTATACCCTGAAGCACAAAATTTGATTTTCCTCTTAATTATCTTATCAAGCATCTCTGGAAGAGCTGTTAGCTGTAACAATCTCATCGGGCCGTTCAAAAAATCTACTGTGATTTTAGAGGGTCTTTCTTTACCTCAAATTGTTTCTTTCCAAGTGAACACTTCGCCCCAACCATTGCAAGAGAAACTGTAACAAACACCAATAAAATGCATTTTACTAATTAAACTTTTCTTAAAAAAAAAAAAAAGGGATGCAGCCTTCCAAAACAACACTGTATTGGTGTCACTGGAACCCTGTGTTGCTCATCAGTAAATATTCTGTGTCAATAGGCCATTAATTATTTATCCCAGTGCTGGCCATTTGAGAACTTTACATCAACACTCTTGTTATTTTACACATTGCTTCTCATCTTATTAAATGACTTGTGCGTGTGGACAGGGGCACAGGCTCTCAAATGAGCCCACATCAATAACGCACGGGACACCGCCTCCGATAAGGAACGGAGAGAATCCCAAGAAAATGAATATGTCTGGGGCTATCATGAGTATTTATTTACATTGAGAAGAAAGAGAACCCGTTCTTGAAGAGCTTATTGTATTACCTAAGCTGAACTTCCAACATATGTTCACTCTCAACCACATCCTGGCTTCATTTTTTTTTTTTTTTTTATCCTTAAAGCAAATTTGGTGTTAGTGAAAGATGCCAGACTGACAGGCAGAGCTCCCTGCTCGCCGTGCAGGCTGCTGCCCAAATGTGCTCCTCTCCTGCTCAGCTCCCTGCTGCTACCTGATGCCGAGAGATGATTTCCAGGGTGAGAACTGAGCTTGCTGATCCAGTCCTACACTACTACCAAGGACCATCACCTCCAGGAATGTGTTCTCCAGAATAAGAGACAATTAAGGGATAGCTGAACAGCTTTGATTCTCGCCCTTTTTTTCAACAGTATCTTGCAGCTTAAATGCATTAAATGCAAAAAGCAGGAGCAACACTTCAATGGTGAAAAATGGTGCATCAATAAACAGTGGTTTTTCAAGTTATTTCAGTATGCCAGACATTGTTCCTCCCAACAAATTCTCTCCAGTCACCTAATTTATGATCTCAAATCAAACCCTGACCTGCTGATTTTAACCTGACTCTTCTGTAAGTCACCCTAGAAATATTTTGATTCCCCAACTGGCTTTTCACTTCCTTCCAAGTAAGAATCATGCGAGTCCACAAAGCTACTCCAAGCAATTATTCAACTGGACAAACAAAGAAATACAATATCCTGTATCCAGCTACTAGAGATGTCCCTACAGTATTCCTCAGGCTGTTACAGAAGGTGACTGACAAAAGTTCTGAAAAGTCCTATTAGTGACATATGTGGTGAGACTGAAGGAGAAAAAATACTCAGTTCTGGTTTTCACTCCAGCAGAGAAATGGAAGTGAGGGATAAGCAAGGAACAGAGATTTGCAGTAGGTGTCAAGAGCATGTGGCAATGTGACAGCCAGACAAACATGTGCACACATGCACAGAATTGAATAATATTGACATGACAATTGCTGCTCTATGACTGCACGGCCCTAATCCCTGCCATTTAGTTGGTCAGAATTCAGCAGGAATTGGTGTGTCCTCGACAGAGAGAGATGATGACATTGCAACAGCTGTGCTCTCCAGTAAAGTCTGTAATGATTCTCAGGTTTTATGGCTCTCTGGTTTGATTCCCTATAGCAACTCTCCTATTATCCGTGGTCGAGACAGGTTAGCACCTGCTAAAAGCAATTTCTCATAAATTAGTCCATGTCAGCTCTTGAATGGCTGACGCTGAAGTCGATGTCTGCCCGTCCATGGGTGCAGATGGCTGTCCCCACACAGCTGTGCTGGAACAATCGGGGCCCTGTGAGAGCCCTGCCAGGTTGTGCTGGCGCTGGTGGGGACCCACACCTGTGCTGTGCAGATGGTGCTCGTGCCCCTTCCCTTTGGGGGCTGCAGAGGAGGAGCACGCAGGGTGTCTGTGAGCATCCAATGCTGGGTATCCCAGCAGCCACGCTTAGGAGAGGGGCCAGAGGGCCTGGCTCACCCCAGGAGGCAGAGCCCAGGCTGTGCATGGGGTCCCAGAGCAGCCTAAGGGAATCGTTTGTGTCTGGCACTGGGAAATGGGTCATCTGTCAGGAGTCAGCAGGTCCATGGCTCAGACTTCACTGATGCATACAGAGGGCCCCACCCATCCGTGCTAGATTCTCGCTGAACACTGGTCATTATTTTTACATATTTCCAACCCAATACTTGAAGGCAGATCCTTTACCAAGTGTCTGAGGCCAAACTCAGCCCTAAGTCCATTGTGCTGTGAAGGGTTAAGAGCAAAATTTGAATCACTCAGCTGTAGAAATGCAAGTCTGCCCCCATTCCCCAATGTCCTTTGGCTACTAGAGATCAACTTGTGCTTCATGCCCTCTGCACAGACCCAGAGGTGTCTATTTGTGCCCACTTCATGTGCAGCTCCAGAGATGGCATCGTGGAACTTGACCCACAAGCAGCAGCTCTGTGGGCTGAGCTGCCAGTGTTGACCTTGGTGGGGACGAGGCGTTTGCAGGACGGCACAGATGGAACATTTCCTTGACACGGACAGACCTTATATTACACAGAGTCCAGTAGGTCACTGTGAGTGCTTTGGATCAATGAGGCATCTCACAAGAGCCCATGCCGGCCCCCGGACTGGGATGAAACCTGATCTCATGGCTCAATGTGTTAGAACAATTTTTCAACTGCATGGAAAACAAGAGGCTACAGGGCAAGCAGTTGTCTCTCCCGAGGAAATAGCAAGGGAAGGGTGAGGTTTACATGAGGCGTGTTCAGGATCACCAAACAAAATGTAACGGTTGTGGACAGGGGGAAGCAACAAAACCTGATGCCAGTCAGGTTATCTGACAGTGGTCAGGGCGTGAATGGTCAGCACAACCAGCCAGTTTCAGCATTTCACTGGCCTGGCATTGTGGAGCAGCATTTCCTGCAGATGCCACCATTATCACCTTGCAGACCATGGAGCCTTGTTTTCACCTGTCCTGCTGGGCTCCAGACCTTCCCTGCCCTTGGCCAAAGTCTATCCCAGGCAGTGACCACTGCAGGAAGCTGGCAGAGCCTGCCCAAGGGAGGCACAGGGCTCCTGGGCTGCACCACCTTTCCCCACTTCCATTGCCACACTTGTTTTTACTTATTTCATAACTCTGGGCTTCCTTTTATATTTCTGACGGTTTTGTTACCATTTTACTTTTAAATTCCAGGGGATAATTTTATTTTTTCTTTTCCCCCCCCCGCGTCTGTTCCTCCTACATGGTGTTTTTTGTTTTTCTTTTCCACTCAGCCCTACCACCTCGTCTGCTCTTGAAACTGTACATTTCCACAGCTCCTTCTTCCTCTTCATTTGTGAACAACTTTTATTCTTAACTCAGCAATTTCTTTAGCTGTTGGACAATGTACTAAAACCCTACCAGAGATTTAGATTTCCAACCGGAGGGAGGCTGAGCAGACCTTTCACCCACCTTTGGGAGCAGTGATAGCATGACACACTTTTCAGGCAGAACGTGGATGGAAGCAGTTTCAAATTCACATTAGCTAACACCTAAACTGGACTGGCACCTTCATCCACAGTAATGACTCCAGAGAAGAACACTGAATGTCATTTTACCTACTCCACAGTGACCAGGGAGCAGACCTGAGCCCTGTTTTGGTGGTGTGGATGTGCACAGGGGCAGAGCCCCAGGAGAACGTCCCTCCCACAAAACTGTATTTCCAGCACATCCAATTCCTCAACTGTGGAAACACAACAACAGCAAAAACTAGCAAGCAGACAGGACAAAGTCTGCAGAGTTAAAACGTCACAGGGACAGGTGCACCCACCACCCAGGACAGCACTTGCCAAGTCTCTGAACAGCAAAAAGTTACATGGAAAGTTGGAAAAAGCCGGGAAAGTCAATACAGGAAAGTCACGGTCAGCAGGAGCTTGAAGACCTCAGTTTACAGCACCAGGCAGAGGGAAAAAAAAAAGGAAAAAACCCACCAGAGTCAACTTCATCTGTCATAGGCAAGCTGATTGCAATCAATAGACACTTAATGGTCTCTCAGAGTCCCATCTGGGCAATTAGCAATAGCATTAAGCAAGCAAAGACGTATTGTAAGTCTGTTTCTTCAGTGGAAGTGACAGAAAAGAGAAATAAGAAACCGAAATATATCTTCAGATCCAAATTCTTCTCTCATTAATACTTCATGAAACCTACTGTCACGGTCAAAAATGGAACAAAATTCAGTGTTTTGTTTTATTCCTGCGATTTTCTGGTGCCTTTTTTTTTTGTGGTGATGGGTTTTGTTTTAAATTCAAAAAACTCAATCTCAGTTTCAAACCGTAATAAAATCTACCAAAGCTGGGAGATAATTATGAATGCCAGCGAAAGAAAGAGAGGCCTTTGGAGTATTTATTTTACCAACAAATAAATAAAAAAATAATTCTTTTGAATGACCCAAATTTCACTGAAATCAAGGAGAGGCATTTCTATTTTCACTTTTTCAACCCTAAAATGCAGCAGGCATCCTTCCAGACCTTCTGAGAATAGAAAACAGCACTAGCAATAACTGGAAAAAGTAAAGTTTTCTGTACATCTTTTATTTTGTTCATGACAAACACTGAAGAATAACTCATTAATCAGGCAGAATTATTTAGTGTGCTTTCAATTTTATTAAACATGACACTGATGCACTATAGATGACAAAATTATACACTACAAGTCATGTAACTAAATTACTGTCTCCACTGTGATCTCAGGACACTTTTCCTGAGAAATGGAGCAGATCCAGTATCCTGCACAAATTTAGTTGATTATCCTAAATTTTTCTCTAGCAATTCAGCTGACCTGCTATTGAGCAAATTTTGACCTGTGATTTCATAGAAAATAAGGACTAAGGTTGTTGTTGGATTGGGATAAAACTTTCTATTGTAAGTTTTGTTCTTGTATTGTCTATCTATCTAGATCTTCCAAAAATAACAGAGAAAGTCAGTTACAAGTACTGGAAGTTCCTGTGTGAGATGTGCTTAATATTGCACAAGCAAAATGGGAATCTGTGCACAGAGCCAACAAATTGGGTGCACTCTTGTGTTAAAAACAATTACCTGTTTTGTGTGCCACCAGTGAACTTAGACAGATGACACAAATTATCACACACAAGTCAAGTCTATAATGGAAAAAAAGTAATTTTGAAAGCTTTTCCTCAGCTCAAGACTTCAGAGAGTCTGTCAGAGTTAGACTGGAGTGTTAGACTCCATAAATTTTGGCAAGTTATTAGCACCTTTCTGTATCCAAGCGGGGCTACTAGGATCAAATTTGCAGCAGATGCTTTCAACTTCGTCTGTGGAATTTTGCAGACAAAACAGACAAATTACAGAAACGTATGTCAACTTGCCAATGGAAAGTCATATCCTGTCTATATGTAAGTTCTGTGGAGCAATTAAAAAGAACTGGTGGGATGTGCATTCCTCATGCATTTGCTTTGTGGCACAGCTATGAACTGGAAATGGAAATCTCCAAACGATCGAGCAGGAAAACTGCGCAGCCCTGAGCACGCTGACCCCGCACCATGACAACTTTCTGCACGGCTTGCCAGCGTAACAGAGGCTCCTTTGAGCTCAGTGTTGCCCCTCTAAGAATCAAGTTACATTTTAAACCTGCAGTGCTACTATTCTCCTTATCTTTGCCCTACTGTAGGAAGCAACTTGAAATCTGCCCTGAGCGGAGCTGTTTTCAACACACTTTTAAACCTCTGTACTGGTGGTGAGCTCTGAAGTCCAGTAGCAGCAGGAAACTGGCAAATACTTAGTAAATCACTTTATCTGAAATAGCTGCCAGTGAGATAGAGCCTGTGTTTCTTTGCAAGGTCTTACCTAAAAAAGGGTTCTTTATAAATGCTTTATTAAATACTGCAGGAGTGACAGACATAACAACCGAGCCACAACCAGATGCCAAGAGTCTGGCCACGGTAGCAATTATATTTGGGAAGATAGGTTGCTGAAATCCTTCCGGTCATTGGATTTCTTCTTTCAAACCCCTTCTTTTCCTCTGCCATAATGAGTTTTGCAAACATATATAAAAGATGGCACCGAGACAGCTTCTAACATATTGGCTGGGTTAACCAGGTCTGCCTAGAAGGGTTTTCAGTAGGAAAGTGATACCGAAAGCAATCCTGAATCCTGGCTGCTCGCTCCTAATTGATTTACATAAATGTTTATGTGACTCTGATTTCATAAACATTACATGCAACATTAAGGGATTTGTAGGACAGATTTTTACAGCTTTCCATTTGGTCTCCATTTATCAGGAGAGACAGAGATCAGACTGAGAAAGGCCAGAAGGAGAGGCAGAGGAGGACCAGGAGATCTTAGTGTCAGAGGTACTATACATCAGATTGAGTTCATCATTTCTAGTGGGCTGTTATTAAATGTTTCTGGGCTCCCCAGTACAGCAGAGACACGGTCATACTGGAGTGAGTCCAGCAAAGAGCAAGAAAGGTGATTAAGGGACTGGAGCATTTGACATCTGAAGAAAGGCTTAGAGCCAGGACTGTTCAGCCTGGAGAAGAGGAGCCTCTTGGGGAGCCTTTTTAATGTGCACATTATCTACATATCTAAACGTGTATCTGATGGGAACTGGACGAGAAGATGGCTCAGTGATACCCAGGCAGGACAAGAGGCAATGGGCACAGAAATAAACACAAAAAATCCCAATTTGAACAAAAGAAAAATTTCTTTTATGGCGAGAGTGGTCAGGCACTGGACCAGGCTGCCTGGGGAGGTTGTGTCCAACACCTGGCTGGACGTGGCCTTGAGAAATCTGCTCCAGCTGACCCTGTCTTGAGCTGGGGGATGGATGTCCAGGGATCCCTCCCACCTTCAGCACCTTTGGCTTCTGCTCTGTGCATGGGTCTGAGCAGCAACAGCCACACTACCCTGACTTACACCATTTGCAAGGTTGGATCTGTAGCAAGACACTGAAGGGAAAAGTGATTTTTGTTACATTCTTGGTCCTGTAGATTAATGTGGTGGCACGCAAAATACGTTATAATTTATCATTTTTTACTGTCAAACACAGTGGCAGCACTGTAGATAATTATTTTTTCTCTGAACATGCTGCGGGTGTCTGTATGTTAATGACAATATCCTGCACCTGGGTATGATTGTCATTATTAATACTGTTGTAAATGAAATGTTAATTCTTGCTAATACATCAAACGATGAAATGCTTTAAGAGCAGAATTGCTATAATAAAAGCAATTGGGCTGTTTCTTTGTAATTTGATGGCCCACAGAAGTGCAGAAACATGTCTTATGGCTTTACAAATCTGTGATAATTTCCTTCAATTTTTCCTTTTATTGCCTTGTCATTAAATTCTCATTGAGTTCTTAAAACAAAAATGTTTAAAACAGATGTGGCTGTTAAAGTTACAATATGAATTTTACAACCTTAAATTTTATGACACTGAAAGAAATTTCAGCCACCAAAGTGACAAGAATGGAAGCAGGAGGCAGCTCTAAGGGTGACAAATTTTCATAATTGCCAAAAACTTAACATAATGCATATATTATATTCTAATCATGCAAATCAGTATTCTGAATTAAAATTACCCAAAACCACATGAATTTTCAGAACTGAATAGTGAAGAAACAAGAAAATAAAATTAAAAAAAAAAAAAGAATAGGAAGAAAAAAGAAAGTAAAAGGAAAAAACGAAAGAAAAAAATTCTTAGTTCCACTTCTGTCCTTCATCAGTTTCCTCTATGGATCTAATTTATGGACCTAAATAGTTCATTTCACAGTGATCCACCCAGAAATCTTCAAGCAATCCTAGGGCAAAGATTCATTTAAAAAAATTAGTAATTTTCATTGTATTTTGGAAAGGAAATTCAACTTCCATTTAATCTGTCTATAAAAACCCTGATATCTGATTTCACCAGAAGTCTCACTTCGGGTAGACAGACAGACAGAAATGCAGACATGGTCCCTTTATGTCTTAAAATAATTCACAACAAGTGTAGGAATGACCCTTTGCAGTATATTATCCCACACAATATGTTTTCTGAACTTTCATGTGAATTGCTCCATGCTAATTCCCCATTTCCTGGATTTAAGTGTGCACGCCACAACCCTTCACCAGTGTGTGCATGTTTCCTTTGCTCCCTTTCAGCAAGAAACATCTTCCCATGTTGAACATTCTTTCATGCTGAATATTCTCAGTCAGTTCAGCAGGATTACATCACGACTATCCCAAGTGAGAAAGGTAAAATCTGATTTCAGCCATCTTATTTTTTCTTTCTGTCAAACTTTTTTTGGCCTTTCCAGTTCTATTGATCTCTAAAGTATTGATCCTCTGAGCAACTGCATTTTTATTCTTTTCCCAGGCAATTCATATTAATGGTCATTTGCTAAAATTAAAGTCTACATATTTCATGTATAGACTGGCTGACTCTCTTTACTTTAAAACATCCATAATTTGGTTTAAAACCTGTCTTCCTTTTGCTGTTTTTGAAGTTCTACAAACCTCAGCTTTGTAATCAATGAAACAGTTTTAGTGAGGGTTTTAATCTTATGCTCAGGGAAAATGAAAATTCAGCCCCAAATAATCTCTAGTGAGACTGCATCATCTCCCTGTGTGCTGAGAGAACAACTGTGAAGTTTTCCTGTTGGGTTTCAGTGGGATGTGTATTTAAATAAAGACTGGTATCATCTAATGAACCCATGTAATCAAGTTGCTACAAAGACTGGTGTTTATTTATATACTCCCCAAGTTTAATGGCTCCTTTTTTTCTTTAACCCCTGTCAGCAGCAGTGTCCCTGCCCACACTGCTCCCCATTTCTCCTCTCCAACTCTCCTGCAACGAGCCCTGCAGACCTTTTCCTGTTCCCTGACTCCCTGTTCTTGCTTATATTTTGCTCAGGACTGGGCAGGGCCTTTCCAGCTTTGTTCTGGTCCTTGATTTACTGCTTTTCCTCCCGTGCACTTCACAGTAACTTCCCCGTGCTCATTATTCCCATAGTATCAAGCACGTCCTAGAAAAGGCAGCTCTGTCCGTCAGCCACATGATGACGCACGCTTTTGGCTTCAGCAGAGAAAAAACCTTCACCTCTTCTCTTCCAGTCGGTCCCAGCTCCAGCCCTTCTTCCCCAGCAGCCACATTACCTCACGGTTTCGGCAGCCCTCCCTCTGATCTCCCCCTTCTCCCGCGACTGATCTCAATGCTGGCCAGGTAACTTTCCATATTAGCAGCTAATCTCTCTGCTCCCATATGGCCGGGGTCAGTCATCATTTCCATGACTTATTTGTTTCAATATCCGTACAAAGTGAGGAAGTCCTTGGCATCAAGTAGCTTTAAATGATGTCAGGGGTCAACTGTGTCTTTGTTCCAGCACGGTGAATGTTCCCCCGTGCCTGTGCTCACCTCTGAGCACTGCCCTGCAGCGAGCCAGGGGGTAGCACAGGTGTCCTCCCATCTCATTTAATTTACTGCAGACATTATTATATTACGTTGTAGTAGTTCAGTTATTAATTATATGGTCCCTTTTCTATCAGCCAAGCATGAGAAACGTCTGTTAGGAAGGTAAGTCTGGGGCTTACAGAGAAATCTGATAAAATACTGTCTCACTTCCAGAATCACCATGTCAGCAAGACTCAGATCTCTCTCAAAATCTGTATCATCCATGCAGGGTCACAAACGCAAAAGAGGGGAAAATAGATGAACAAAATTATCTTTTAAAAAAACAGGGATTTGAGTTGCCAGGAAGCAGAAGCTCCATTGCTAAGGGAGAGTGTATCTCAGTTTGACAGCTGTCAGTCCATTTTGCTCAGGCCTATTAAACTTCACTCTGTTTTAAAATAATTTTCTTGTGATTTCTTACCATTGCTGTGTAAGATCTGTAATATATGTAAATGCTGTATGTATATATATATATCTTTAATATATTTACAAATAAAGCATATATATCTGCCAGCATTTTGGCTCCTCAGTCCTCTAGACATGGTCAGGGAGGGGTTGAGTATCTCTGATTAATGCTAAAACTCGATTAGTGAACTAATGCTCTCATGGATGGTAGCAAGCCACCACATAGAGAAAGTGCTACATGAAACATTTAGAGACTGGCATGAGAAGATGATCTAATAGGTCTCTTAACATTTTATTTTATTATTTATTGTAGCTAATTCATGTGCAACTTGCATGCTATAGTGATTACATTATTTGAAAAGTCAGGAATCTCTCTGATATTAAGAGACTCGTGCACATATATACAGAAATTTTTAACCACTCTCCAGACATTCACAATCTAGCTTTTGCACATAAATTCAGAAAAGGCTTTTTTTTTTTTTTCTGAAAGTATCACCATCAGTTCCCATGCACACATAGCTTGGACATGATATAATGACAACAGCACTTCAGACCAGGCAGCCCCCAGATTTCACAGATGTGGTGTGTAACTGGCTGCCACCCAAGTGGTGATACACTCCTGTCAGACCAGTGCAAAGAGATTTCACCCAGAAAGTCAGGCTAGCTTTTCCCTCAGACTGCAGAGTGCAGAGCATGAGCTGTGTTTGTCAGCACTGACCTGCATGTTTTCAGCAGCAGCAAAAACAGATGGGGCATCATCCACAAGCTGCACCAGCTGGGGGATCCTCCGAGACAGAACTGTTTCCTTTTGTCATTAGGGAAAAAGAAATACACAAAGAAACTACAGGAATAAATCCCACCTGCCGTTTAAGGACATGTTCAAGAGCTAATTAAAGCTCTTCCAGTCAAAAGCCAGAAGGAATCAAACAGGAGGAGGAGCTGAGGGTCCATGTAAGGTTTTCATCACATTAGGACGCTCCAAGTGCTGCTATTCAGATCCTGACATCCTGACCCATGTGGATGATGTCTCTGAAACCTACAAACACTGTAAAAACAACAACCTCACACACATTTCACTGAGAAGTTTTGGCCTCCTCCCTTCTTTTCAGCTAGAGCTTGACGTTTGGTGGTGTGGGAATGCATGTGGTGCTTGGATGTTTTGCAGTCCCCAGTGTGACTACAGCTCTGCCCGTGTTTCACTCGTGCAGTTCAGAAATGTTGGTCTGCAAACACTCATCAGAGGCTTGTGCAAGCTGAGCAGCTGTAAAAGGGGGCTAATAATAGAGCTGACTATTGCAGCATTGGTGCAAAGGTGAAGTAACTGATTTTGAGAAGCATTCAGATATAATGGTGATACCACCATGGAAATGCACACAACTAAATTAACTTCCATATTCTGGCAGCATTGGAATAATGTGCAGTACAAAACAGCTGGGACCATGTATTAAAGGGGGATAAAAAGTCCTGAATAGCCAGTGAGCATCCAGAGGATGAAGCAGTTGTGATTTAACTGAATCATGCATAGGGGGAAAAAAGTCTGCATTAAAGTTACAACATTAATTCTTAACTATTCTAATTTTTGAGTTCTTGAATGAACAATTTCAACATATTTTGAGTAAAGTAATACAACCAAGTTGTGTGCATAGCTAATGATTTCAGTGGAAGTGCATGTAGGTCTAACTAGCAGTGCATAATAGCCCTGACACTTTTCTCTTGGTTACACTATAGCCGAGGAAGCAGAGATACACGTGAAATAGATACAAACAGGCATCCATTTCACTTCCCAGCGCTGGCATTTAGAAGTACCTTGGATCATAGATCTGCTTCAAAGCTCCTGTGGAGCAGCTTTCCAGCTTTCTGCAGCTTCCCTGATAAATGCACTCACAGAAAATGCCAGTAAGAAAACTTGATATTACGTGAAACTAATCTGGTTTCACATTCTGTCAAAGCCTCCAAACCAAGTACCTCCCAGATGAAAGATTTGTGTACCTGTGACCCATCGTGTTGCCATGAAAAGTGAGGAAAGACAGGAGCAGATGCTTTAGACACACAAATGAGATGATTACAACAGTTTAAGCTAAGCTCAGCCTCTGGATTTGGGCCTCACAGTCTGCAGCTGAGTGATAACCAGAGTAGACACTCTCTCACACGTATAAACTGGGAAACGTCTCTGCAGGGCCCTGGGAAATGAAATACAGAGCTGTAATGGAGTCTTCTCAGCTCTTTCTCCATATGGAGATAACATCCCCAATACCCAAGAAGTGCATAAAGACTGTCAAACCAGGCTTTGGGATGTGTCCCCCCAAACAGACCCTGTAAGATGCTGAAGTGACATTTTTGTTATGATCATGCAAAACTGAGGTCACAATTGCAGAGATTTTATTCTCACGGATTCATCCTGCCTCACTCACCCATGAAGATGGTCACTGACCCCTGCACAGCCCCTTTCACACGAGCAGCTCAGCAGGTGATGAAGAGGGAGACCAAAGTGATCATTCACTGACGTGTACGTGGCAGCACTGGCAAACAGTGTTCTTATAATTCACTCCTGGCTATGGCAGAGAAAGCAGCTCCCTGGTGCACGTTCCTGATTGTCCCTTCTCCTGCCATCCCATCTCAGACCTGGGGACAAACACACCATGTTCTTTCGCACATGGAGCAGCCCAGCCTGGGTCAGGGCTGAACCACTTTGATGGGGAAGACGAATTTTTTTGTTAATTTTCACTTCCTGTGGGATGTGCACATGAGAACCCATCAGTGTGGCAGAGGAGACAGGAGTAGTTTTGTTCTGTTTGGCTCTAAAAACCCCATCATGGAGAATTTGCTCCTTCTCACTTGGATTTCCATATAAAAACATATGTAATATACAAGTAAATACTGTAATAAAAGCTATATTACCAAGATCACAGTCTGGTTTTTGTGTGTGAGTTCCTTCAGCCCTATACCTTCATCACGCATTATTTTGTTGGTTAAATTAGAATCTCAACAATATTTATGGTAGCCCACTTCCTTAATGAGTTCAAACAGGCAAATTCAGTTAACTTGGGTTTGTATCATTCAATCTCAGTTTGCTGGTTCTCCATCAGTTTTGGTTCTTTAAGGCTAACAAAAGTAAAAATCAGTAAAAACTTATTTTTGGCACTAGAGGCAGTGGATCTGACTGAATACAGAAAAACAGGAGATTGGCTGAAATGGTTCCATTATTACATGGTCATTTTGAATGTTGAACTTCACTTTAAGCCAAAGAACATGCTAAAGAAAATAAAGCTTGAATATATTGTTCCCACATTTGCAAACCACTAACATAGGAATATTTTTGAGCATCCTAAATATTCCCCATTTTTGGCTATGACTTTATCTCAGTCACCATCTCCAATGCCAAGTTTATTTTTAAAGAGCAGTCTAGTTCCTGCTCCTTCAGGTTTCTGCAGACAGCTGTTTTGTTTTGCTCTTCCCATGCTATGAAAAATCTGTCATTCAGTATTTAATTCTAGCACCTAACTGCCTCTCTTGAGACAACAGAGGAGCCTCCAACAGCTATGAACCCATCAAGATCCCCAACAAGGATAAAAAACCCCAAAGTGAAGGTTAAAGCAAAACAGCAGGTCAGGAAGCTCAAAGGCTTGTAGCATTGATTTCTTTGGCACAAAAACCACTGGGTTAGTCCAGTCTGTCCTCTGATTTAAAAGGAATTATCCTGAGGTAAAAATAAAGGAATGCAGTGGTGAATCGGGCTCATTGTCTCGACTGAGCACGAAGCTGAGATGAAGGCGCTGGGCTGCGTGTGATGCAAGGTGTAAATGAACAACACGCGTGAGCAAGGCTTGATCTGTTCCTTATGGCGTGTGCAAAACTCCTCTCAGGTACTCGTCTGCAGCTCCTCAGGCCACACAGCACTCCTCTGTTTTCTAATAAAAGTATTGAGATGCTACATCAAGACCTTAAAAATCTATTGGAGCCAAATGGTACAGTGAGACTCCATCCTTTCTCTGTCAAAATTCGGAAGAAGCCACTTTTAATTTGTGAAGGTTTAAGGCTGCAAGCTCTTGTTTGTCAAAACATACTTGGGAGCGACTTGCTGTCCTTGCTTCTACTCCTTCCCTGTGATTGCCCAACAATTGCACTTGATTTTTTCACCCCTTTTGAAGGTTTAAGGGCTGCTCCTGCTGCTGCTGCTTCCCTCCTCCTTGCTATCCAAAGCAATAGCTGTTCCTTGCCCTAAATAAAGCAGGGCTGTGGCTGGCCAGTCACACAGGCTGTGAAGGCTCAGGTGGGGAGAGCTTGTGGGGAGAAACCAGGCTGGGCAAGAGCAGAGATCATGAAGTCCTCAACACGGTGTACAACAACTATTGCTCCACTGTGCTTTACATCCCTCAGGAAAGCTGCTGGCAGGTGACTCAGCCTGACTCAGGCTGTTTTAAACTCTGCTCTCTGTGCATCAGACGTCAGCAAGGGGCTTATCAGACCTTCTGGGTGTCCTGTAACAGGACAGTTGCACCCTCATGGTACCAAGGCTTGTCGATTAGACTTGCATCTTTGTGAATTGCCTCACACAATGAGTGTTTTTTAAGAGGCAGAGACAAGCAGAGAAGCCCCCACTGGAACGTACAGAGTTTTTGCCCAAGCACTGCAGTGTTTGGAGTTCTTTTTAAAGCGCCAGCCTTAATGGCATGGCTCTACATAATGAGCTGTGACTTCATTTGAAATACATGAAGTGCATCAAACATCACAGTTACCAGGACAATCTAAATGCCCCAAAGCTCAGAGCACATCACAGTTGTTTCAAGCAACAACTGAACTTTCCTTACACCAGTGAGGGAACCTCCCTGTGATGCTGGAGCTGTGGCATTAGCAGCACTGTCTGACTTGCAGGGACCGTGACCTGGGTGTACCCAAGACTCCCAGAGAGGCAGTGACACTTCTTGAAGCAGCTTCCTGCCTTTACAGAATACCTCTTCTGGAGATTTTCATATCTCACTATAATCTGGCTGAATTTTAAACAGAAACTTAGCTGAAAAGGGGCTTCTCACTGTGTTTCACAATACCTGGCACTGGTTGTTCCAACAGTGAGCACAAACGCCCTAAGAAAAACACTAGTTCAGCCATAATTTCCTGTCTTTCTGTTTCTGCTTTCGGGGTTATGCATACCATTACCCAGGGCTTAGCAGTGTTGTGAAAGACACTAACCAAGTGTAATGACTTGGGGAATTCAGCTCACTTTAGAGTTTCCAGAAATTTTTCTCCCCCAAGAAGATTTTCCAGCTATTTTACAGGCAGCAGAAGGAAAAACAGTTTGCCCAGACAGCAGCAGCGTGAGCTATCTTTGGATCCGTGCTGTCAAATGCAGAAGGCATTTGCTGGGCAACTCTCAAAGTGTGCATACCACAAGATTTAATCAAGGAAACTCGAGTTCATGTCCTATTTTGCAAGAGGTATATTCCCCAAAAGGGCTGGGCATGCCTCCAGAGAAAACTCATCACTGCTTTGGAGCAAAATTGAGATGGCAAATGCTTTAAGGTTGGAAACACCCATGTGCTGCTCCCGCACTGGCCGCTGACCACCGGCCCACAGAGCTGGGACCACAGACTGCGCCTGGGTTTTTGCAAACTGTGGGCACTGGCACTGCTCTCAGCATTGTGTTCCTGGCAGCAGCCCATGCAAAGTCCCTTGGTAGATCATCTAAAAACTCAAGAAGGCCGTTCAGATTTGTGAAAAGTTGTGACAAGTGCTTTTTTCCTTTGTTCAGGAGATAACGTTGATTTTGAAATGTCTTTTTAACTAGGAGACAGACTAATTTGGGAAGCCCATTCTGTCCCACAAATGACGTTAGGGTTATACCAGCACAACTAGAAAAACTCTCAACAACCAAGACAGAGAAGAAGAGACAGGTTCTGTTATCTTTGCTCACCTAAACTAACAGTTCTATAAAAATAACCCCTTGGAAGCTGAGAGTTATTGAACAAGAAAAAGATCAGTATTAAAATAATATCCAAATAGCATGAGAATCCCTCTTTTATAATATCAAAAATTAATGTCAAGTGTGATAATGATCAAAACTAAAAAGGAGCAAAATAGGCTTCTTTTTAAAGGGAAAACATCTGCTCTGCTTTGTTTTTTCCCCGAGCACTGTGAAAATAGTAGGTTTTGCCTCCGGAGGCAGAAAAGGTTTCACTCCTCTAGCAATGCCTTCATTTTTCTTCTGACCCCTTGGATCATTTAATTGGGCTCCTTTTAAAGCCAGTCTGTAGGTAAACTGCATGCATAATTAGCCAGCTGCGTCCCCTGCCAAGAGTGTGTCATTCAGTATCTGTGAGTGCCAGCAGGGTCAGGCATGACACATGGTGCAGTTCTGAAAAGCAAACAACCTTCAGGTCCTGTCCATAAAACAGGGAACACGTTCAGGGCTGTATCGGGCTCTTTCAGCAGTTTCTCATGCATGACCAGAGGTGTGGATTTTATGTGCAACTCATAAAGAAAACTCTCCAATTTGCACGCCACAAGCACTAGCAGGTGATGGCTCAGGGTAGCAGAGGAGATGAAAAAAACTTTGGCAAAGACATTAAACTGTGTCTGCATGTAAAGAATACTCTTTTCCATTCAGTGCAGGCAGCAGTTGCCGTGTGATGGTTTAAGCAGCTAAGCAGCAAGTTAGAAATAGCTTTGGGAATCACTTCTTTGTATCCCAGCAGGATACAGCCCAGACCCTTTGGAAGGTGAAATTTTAGGAATCTACCTGTAAGTGCATTTTAATTTTAATGAAATGCTCTGGCAGGACCTGCCCTTTGCTTTCAGTGCAAAGGTGGTGCTTTGCACAGCTGGCAGAGAGTTAATGGTGCCTTGGCCATGTGGTGGCCCACCCTGGGTGGATTTTGGAGAAGGTTGTGAGTAAACTGAGCTCCAGGCATCTCTGCAGCCACTTGGAAAGCCCTTGTAGGAGCAGAGCTACATTACACTGTGCTGGGTGTTATCTCTGACTACGGGGTCTGCAGCAATGAGACACACAGAGATTTATCTGGATCTGATGGATAGAGAAACAGTTTCCTGACCACAGCAGAGTAATCTCAGCATTACTATACCATCACTTCCATCAAGTCACTCTTACCTGAAGTATCTGCCTCGCCTTCCATTCATTTCCTTCCAAAATCCAGACGAGGCTCACATAGGTGATGAAGTGTTACCTGCTTGCCCACGGAGAGGAGCCACCAAACACCACCAGTGTAAGGAGGTTCCCATTTTCATCATTCACCTCTGTTCTTCCCCTGGCTCAGCTGTAACTCTGCCACTGAAGAGCTACTCCCTCCTTGAGAGTGCATTGTCAAGTCCTTTGTTGTTAAATAAATGCATTTTTTTGATGAGGAGAATTTTCACACTTCATGTAGGAAACTGAACATGGAAATCAGTCATAGGAACCAGTGATTTAGATACAGAGTGACATTCTTACCCTGCTCAGGACAGACCCGAAGCCAAGCCCCAGATGTGGATCCCAGCAGTTCTTTACTCGTCAAGCCCTCACACTGCCCCTTCCCTGCCTCGCACCAGCTCTGTAAAACACCCACCCAACACCTGTGTGATTCCAAAGAGACACAGGCAAAGGATGAGCAGGGAATCGTTGAAGGATGTCACTATCCCAGGGTGCCCACACCGCCTCTTACCAGTGACATTGTTTTATAAAGGACACTTAGCAGGCCACTACTTTTATTCTCTGAGGCACGGGCAAACTTGCAGATTCAAAATACCAAGGTCTGCCAAATCTGCAAAATCAGGAACTGTTGCTTCTTTGTATTTTACTATTCGAACCTTTTGGAGCCTCATTTCTGAGCTTTTCTCCACAAGGAGCAGCATTAGTAGCTCGTCTGTGCGCTCGCTTCTGTAAAATACATGGAAACGCTGACAAATTCATTGATTCCAGGAGCTGGAGATGTAAGAAAAACACCCAGTATTGTGAGATTCTCAACAGTCATAAGACTTTGATGTTTTGAATGATGGAGTTTCCACCACTTCCACTGGAGACCAGTCCAAACCAGGTCCCTGTATGCTCATGTTGCTGTTACTCAGCACTTTTGTATTTTCACTACAAAACCACTCCTTTCATATCATTCTTGACATCCCATACAGAGGAAATCCAAAGAGTGGAGGTTTCTCAGTTCTCCATAACACTTAGGAATATGAGATTAATACATAAATGTGGTCCACTTAAGTTTATCACGATTGTCTTCAGGAAATGAAAGGGACCACAGCTTTCACACATTTTAAAGCATATATAAAAATCATTATTGAAAAAAAATCTCTCCAATCTTCTTGTTTAACAAAGAAGATATTGTTTGGAAGATAGAAAATAAATTAATTTTCTGCTATGACCTCATTAAGATTGGATTTAAGCTCCAACCCAAAAGAATTTTAGAACAACATTAGTCTCCCGCCCTTAAATCTCCATCTATTGAAGCTGGTCTATTTATTAATTTCCCTGCTGGAGAGCATATTTTGACTGGCCTGTGAGCTGAGCAGACAGTCTCTCCCCAAAAGCTCACACACGAGGGCCATTTCCTTATTCATTTCTTCTCAGTAAAAAGGGTGTTTCCAACCATATCACTTTTAATCAGAGCACTCTTGACTCAGACACAATTGTTCACATTGATGGACAGATGGGGATTTGATCCAGACCCAAGAAAACAAAAAAGCAGAAAGGGCAGCGCCTCTCTTATCTTCAATGAATGAACAAGATTAGCCATAACCTGTTCTCTTCTCACCATACAACAAATCCAGTGTGTGCTCCCAGCACAGCCACAGATTCACATCTTGTAATTTTTAATACAAGACATATACAGCCTGAGGGAACAAATTACTCTTCTGTATTCAACATGCTTCAGTGCCTTCAGAGGACTGTGCTTGAGAAATACAGTTACTTGGCTTGGCAGAAAAAGCCTTTGAAAACAAAGGAGAGGGCTCTCTACGATGAAAGTCAAGTTCATCCCAAAAGCAACAAAAGAAAGCAGTTTGGGAAGTTGGACAGGCTCTGGTTGTGGAAAACTGTCCAGACACGAGTTCACTTTCTAAGTGGCACTGTGCAGCAAATTGGTTTTCTGTGCAATCCCAAAGCATGACTGTCTTTAAAAAACCCCAACCAAAACACAAAAAACCACAGCTCGAAATGGGCAAGGCTCTGAATCCCGGTTTTCCTGTTGGAAACCTGGAGCTGAGCTGATGGAACGAGGGAGCCCTTCTGCGCCTTCTCCCCTCTTCCGCCTGTCTTAAAATCTCAGCTCGTCAGGAGAGGCACTATTTTCTCATGTGAAAGTGCAGGAAGACTGGGATCTCAAATGCTACTGAAATAAAAATACCAGAGGGAGATGAAAAGCATGTGGGTGTCTATAAATAAAGCCCGAGTGGGCTCGTGGTCTGATACCCCTCGGCAGCTGTGCCACCCCTGCGTGCACTAAATCACAGCAGTGCTGCCTCCACACTCACTCAAGAATCACGAGATTTTAAAAATTACAGGGTTTGAGAGATCTCGTTTGTTTCATTCAGCATGAGTTGGTTTGAGCTTATGAAAGCAATGAAAACTAGAAACTTACTCAGTATCAAAACAAATTAAAAAATGAAAACAACAACAAAAAACCCAAACAAAAAAACCAAAAAAGGTCCCCAAAAAACAAGAAAGAAAAAAGATTTGTGTGTAATGGCCTGCCTTCAGAAACAAAAACCCACAAACTGTAAATTTATTTTTACCAAGCAAGGAAAGGGGAGCCTTTTTTATATTGAATATTTGACCAATCACATCAGATGCTCCGTTTGAATTTTTTTCCCCCAGGCTTTGCCACATGAAGAGTTCTATAGGACTACAAATGTCAAAACAGAAAATGTTTCTATTTCTCTCCCTGCAGTACTCCTCACTAAGCCATCTACAATACTTTTTTTTCTAAGAGCTCTTCCTTTTTTAAAAAAAATCCAATTACAGAGACTTCAGCTTTTCTGTTTCCAGAACTGTTTTCAAATATGATATAATTCTATTTCCATTCTAAATGGCCCAACTGAAAATATCAAAATATTGCTGCTTTATACTGCATCCATTCAGAACACAATTTCAGGTTTTGGCAACTGAACATTTTTGTTTTCCACCTCTGCTGGCAGGGCAGGAGGGTTTCCAATTTCCTGACTTTCTCCCCCTCTACAAAAAAAACCCCAACCAAACCAATACAGCTTGTAAGAAGCATGAAAAGAGAAATTAAAAGGTTAAAAAAAAAAGAAAGAGTGATATTGCTTTGCCTAGGGAATGTAAATGGTGTTTATTTACCCCCTTTGTCTCTTGAAATCTTGATAAGATTTAATTAGAATGCTGTTTTCAGACACAGTCTTTTTTTATTATTGAATTGAGATTTTCTTACGCATTAAAGTCCAACATTCAAGTCCAAACTACAGTTCTATTTTCTTTTAAAAATGTAGCCAGTCCTAGATGCTCCCTTCCTAAACAGTTCCACGGGTTTGGGAACAATGCAGGTTGTATTTTCCAGTTTACAAGTAATAAAGTGCAACTTCCAGGAAGGAAACCCAGGATAAAGTATCCTGTCATCTCTCCATACAGTGTCTGGTATATTCATTTGCAGAACAAAGTATGCAAAAATACAAAGAGACCAAATCAAATGTCATTTTAGTGCAGACACAATTGCATGGGTAATGATAATACCTTGTTGTTAGTTTGTGGGTGTGCCACTGTTCCTCTGAGTGCAATGTTTTTCAGTCTGTTCTGAAAATCTGAATTCACAAACAGCCAAATTCTGTTTGGTATCTTCCTTGCTAACAATTGTCATAACAACAAAGAAAAGACAAATGCAAGAGTTTACATATGCAGTGCCTATTAATACAGACTCAAAAAAAGAAATCTTGCAAAAACTGTACATATGCTCCCTGCAGTGGGTTTGATTTTGTCTGGCCTGTAACTGAAGTCCCTTGATACTCCAGTTTTATGAGGGTGTGATGTAGTGGTAAATCAGGGCCATACTGATGATCTAAATCAGAATAACCAGCATGTTTTTCATTTCAGGAGGGAAAAAAAAAAAAAAAAAAAAAAGTTTGTGAGAGAAAGTTTGCCAGTTTCAGCACTTCCTGGCCGCCAAGCACATTTACTGAAAATCAATGGTCTGTCCAAAACCTAATGTGAGCAGGAGTCGTAGTGCAGCTGTTCAGAATCTATACTGCTTCCTAGGCAAAGTTTCTAAGCCCTTGCAGTCCTTTAGAATAATAAAAATGATTAATGGTCTCAAACACTGTGAACCAAGTGTTTTGAAGTGTAACCTGCTACTTGTAATGCACTCAATATTTCTGATCCGTATTGTGCTGGCATACGGCGCCTCTGGAAGTTAATGTTAAAACGGGCAACGTTTGAAATGAATGAAGAGAGGCTCACGAAGTCTGGTGGCAAAATCATTTTCTCCCAAACCAAGATATTGTTTCCCATCAGTTCATACAGGCAAAAAAAAAGAAAAAAAGGTGACTTTAAACATATGAATATACCTATTATTTTCTATAAACATGTTCTAAGAGAGCAATGTGGATACCTCACAATGCAGAAGGAAAATGATCCACCTCGTTCCGTGTTCTAAAGAGACATCAACACGTTTTGGAGAAAAACAAGTTGGGTCTTCTCACAGACTGCGTGCAGCAGAAAGAGGCTCAAAGACTTCATGGAACAGCTTCCCCCATCTGGACCTTCCCTATTGCTGCCCCCACTGGGCACAGCCCTTGCCACAAGCACAAGCCTTAGAGCCAGCTTGATCTGTGTCAAGAGTCGGTAGAGTCACGTAAACAACAGAGCCCAGCGAGGCCAGAAAGTCGCTGGTGGCCAGAGACAGCGGTGCCTGCAGGGCAGCCACACCGTGGGCACTCTGCTGTCACCAAGCCCATCTCCAGCTGCCACACACCTGACCCCAGCCCTGCCCTCCCCCAGGCTGCGGTTGCACAAGAACCTCCCTCTGAAGGGTTGGACTCCGGCCCAAGCTGTCAGTTGGCGCCCTGTTTATCCCGGCCTGTTTGCTCATGCCCTGCACCAAACTCAAGCAAACAAATAGATTCATTTGGACCACAGCTATTTCCAGATATTGGCAGCGCCCGGGATGTATTGAGTCCTTGACTACCCTGAGCAGCCTCACGTGGGCTCCCACCCACAGCCCCTGCCCGTGGCCCAGGAGCTCTGTTGAAGCTCAGCCCCGGGGTACCCAGTCCCTGTCGGGGCTGGAGGTGTTTGTGTCTCCAGCCTCGACTCCTGGGTGAACTTTGGTCCTGTGCTGTAGGTGGTTTATCTCTGGTCTCCTCTTTGCCCCCACCTGAGTGGGCTCCCTGGATGGACCCTGGTTCGTTGCTCCTCAAGTCTGGGGTTCTAAACGGGCGCCCCATTGCTGGCACCCATCACCGCCTGTGCTGCAGCCACACTTGGTTCCTGGGCCACCTTCCCTTGGGAATCGACTGGCATTTGCTTCTCCCTGGAAAACATAAAATTTAAGTGAAAAGTTGTTAGAAGTGGGAAAACATCTACAAAATACAGTGGAACAAGAGGAAGCTTGTCCACTGGATTGGCACTTCATCCCAGCTACCTGTACTTCCCTGTCTTGCTGGGTGCAATAGACACCTGGGAAAGCATTATAAGGAACACTAATTTAACAGAGAGGTAGTGTGCCAAGTTCTTTCGTGAAACTTCCAACTCTAAATTTACAGGCCTTCTATGCAATATTATTTTGGGGACAGCATATTGTATTCATTAGATATTTAAAATGGTATAAACAAGGCGGTAGAAGTACTCAAATTGCTGCAAGCCAGATGGAGATCTTATCATAATACCTCCCACAATTTGGAATAACTTCTTTTTTGAAAGTTACTCTGCTCACAGCCTAGCAGAGGAGCAAATCTCCTGGGTCAGCACTGATCTGGGCCGTGGAGGGCAGAGGGTTGCCTGTCTCCTCTCTGCCAAGGAAGGATATGAAGTGCTGCTCCTCTGCACGGGAGCAGAAGGAGCATGTAGGCTTAAACAAAAACAAAGTAAAAATTAGATCATGCAAAGTCACATTTTTGGAGCATAAGGGAACATTTTAGTCCAATTATCTTCTTGAGCACAGAAAGAAAAGGAAACATTTTACCAGAGTCAGTTTTTTAAAGAACTATCCAAGGTAAATTGATCTGCAGAGAATTGCCCCCAAAACTATAAATCATATTGATTTCCTTGCTTTACACTCCTAAAGGGTGACCAATGAGTTATTGGAAGGGTGCATGGAGCTCTTGGCCTCACAGATTGAGGATGGGGCTTATTCCTGCCTGTAATATGGAGCAGCAAGATGCAAACTATCTCTGTCATAATAAACAGGAAGGGAATTATTGTATGCTTGACCAAAAAATTGAGAATACACTATTAGTGATATCCTAGCACTGACTGACTGGATCTGATTTTCTTGAATTTCACTGTATTTGCATAGGAGTTAGGAAAGAGCACTTACTCTTTTAATTTGGGGTGGATCTTTACAGTCCGTAACCCCATGCAATACTAAATGCAGTATAAGTTGCATTCTGGAAGCACATCTCCTTTGGTACTTTCCACTTCTTCCAGCATCTGCCCTCTCATTAGTTTGTAAAACAAATCTAAAAGTCCAACAACTACTAACGATGGGAAACTGGCAAGATGCTCATAGGCATCTATTGTATTCTCAGATTGTTTCAAAATACTTAACAGACATGGTTTGGAGCAATCTTTAAAATACTGTGTTAAATTTCTAATTAAAGTTTTGTGGCAGCCAGATTGGCTTATCTGAACAAAGCAATTGGTTTGGCAGAATTGACTCACGGTCATTCTACCTGACAGCATTCCCTTTTGTGGGAATGTAACTCTTACTGTGAAAATGTTGTACTAAGCAAACCTTAGTTCCGCTCGTAAATCAGTTCGATGAAAGGTTTGAAAGCCTGTTTCTATGGCGCAGTTAAATCACATTCAAAGTACAACTGAATTTGTCCCTACTTTTCTATCAAGTATAATGTGACTTAAATAAATGTTCTTTAAAGGCAGACAACAGTTTAGAAAGCCAGATGAGAATTCATGAATGAAAGTAGATAGAATTTAGGTAAACATTCTCCAAGTTTAAAATAACAGACTGAAGCATTTGTCTTTGATTATCAATTTTAATGTACATAATAATGAGACTCATTCCCACTAGGACAGGCATGCTAAAAAAGTTTTGGAGTGCTTGCATTCAGATTCCTAAAATTAAACTCTTCCTAGCAGTCAAAATCCTATGTAATGCTGGAGGAAGAATGGCTTTTGATTCCTGTGTGAATGAACTTTCAAAATACTCGCAATTCTACAAGATAAATGAAAGATTTCTGGGAGACTACTCAGGCTCTCTGCACCAGCAATGCTGCTGAGCTGCTGCTGCTGCCACAGCCAAGGCACTTTGATGCTCTTGCATCAAAAGCCAACCAGTGCCTAATTTGGAGCCTGCCCAAAATTCAGCTTTTTTGGCTTACTGAAACATCAGCTGCCTAGAGAGAGATACAACTTTATATGGGTCAGAGGCAACTTCAGTGATGGCCCCAAATTATGTTTTGCCTCATGCACACTTCTCCAGTCAGAATGAAACAGAGCCATAAGTTGTAATTCAGGAGTAGGTTTGCCAGCCTATGGAATTCACAAGTCTTCCCTGAGGAGGAAGGTGATATGTACAAAATGCTTCACCTGAAGTGTAAAGAAAAAAATAAAAAAGCCAAGGACACATGAGAAAATAACTGCACAGATCCCTTCCATTTTCATTCACAGCCACAGGGGTGGACCATGTGTCTTCCTTTTGGATCACCAATACATATTCATTTCAAAGGGAATGTGCTTTTAATTAAAAATTAATATAGGTTTTATTAATCTGACTTTCAATGAACATATTGATTAGAACTGAAAATTGGTCATTTCTCAGCTCTGCTCTAGTGTAAAAAAATCCACCCAGTCCTGCACCTCCTCTCCAAACAGATCAATGTCCGAATTCTTCCTAGTGATTTTTTTTTATTGCAGGTAATTGAAATAACATCAAACCTTAACTTTAAAACATTGCTTCAGCTCAGTGTCAGGTTTTCAAATCTCTCCTGCAGGCCATCATTCCTTCCACCAGCAGAGCCATGGCATTTCCTATATTCAGATCTGGGTTCATAACTGCACGTGGCAGAGTGAGTCAGCAGGAACCCTGTATTTGCACATAATGCTCCATGCAGGCAGCACATCACAAGAATTTTAGTCTCACATTATGTTGTTAAAAGAGGTCTTGAAAAAAACTCATGAAGAAAAAGACCAAAATGGTCATAATACCTATTTTTAATTTTAATACCTTTCTGTGCAAACTTATTGTTATGCAGCTGTGCTCAAAGATGAAATTTGGTTTACTCCTATTGTTAGAGATGGCTGCAGTAAGAGTGGCAGGATCCCAGCCTGAAACAAATCACACATTTTCTGTCAATGGATGTTTTATATGTGAAATTGCATTGTCTGCATAGTACAAAACATTTTTCTGCTAAAGCATGAGGAAACAGGAAGGATGGAGTAGAGGGATCTGCTGTTTCTACAGGAGAAATTCCAAGCAAAATAGTGGGAGAGTATTAAAAAAAAAAAAATAGGAAAAAATTCTGGGTTTTTTCTTTTCAATCCAGCAGTGGAAATTGATTAATGAAGCCCGTCTGCAGCCGGTACAAAGGGCCAAATCTTCAGCTAATATTAAATAGCAAGCTTCTACTTTTGAAAACCAGAAAGAGGAAGGGGACATAAAACTAAAAAACAAACAGGCATATTTGATCATTTAGTGGTGAATAGATCAGGCACTCCTCAGTTGCAGGGTTTTATTTTTGTGCATTGTGTCAGTGATTGGAAACCATATGTTTTAAGACCAGCTTCAATAGTATCAGTAGCTGCAGTCCTGCTCTCAGATTACTTTTTACTGCCTGCCTAATTTTGAGCTTTAATAGCTAACATGCACTTTGTTTATCAGTTACAAATGTTCTGAATGTTGATGAAACAGGCTAAACAACACATATTGGCTTATCATCAGTACCAAAGACTGAGATAAAATGTGTTTAATGCTGTGGCCTGCGACTTTGCAAGCAAGGAGTTCTCCGAAATAAGAAGAATAATCTCAGAATTGATGGCTCTGGTTCTGAATGTGAGATGTTAGCACTCACATCCTGACACAGTTCTTGTTATCCACAGAAGAATCCATCCCACAAGGAGCAGAGCCTTTTGGCACCAAAAGTGCAACCAAGTACAGCACAGTTAAGCCCCCTCGGATGGCACAGTCCCATCTGAAATGCTTTATTGCACTGGGGGCAGCCTGGAGGTATTCAAATTAAATATATCTGAAGAATTTCCAGAATCAGACCCTTGGTATCTTGCAGGCCTGAGCACTAATACATGACCTAAGTGATTTTTACATAATTCTGTTTAGCTGTACAGCAAAGAAATTTAAAATAATCTCTAGATTGTGTTATTTATCCTCTAATTACTTGAGGACAGAGTACCTCTCCTCTGTTTTTAAAATACTGCATAAATTAACAATGTTCTAACAATAACAGCAGAAGCAATTTGGGGCATTTACCAGAGAGAAAGCAACCATTAGCCCTGAGAATGAAATTTCACTGCAATCCACAAAATAATGTGTTAGGAAATATAATGGTTGCCAACTTTCGCAATTTTGTTGAAAGTCTTCTAAAATGTGAGGGTTGGGGTGTTTGGGGTTTGTTTTTGTTTTTTTTCCCCACAAAGCCTGAGCTCTGGCATCATGTGAAAACATGAAAATGTGAGATTCTCAGTTTTAATTTTAGAAGACAACTAAGTTACTCAGCATTGTGGTTGCAAAGAGAAATTGAAAACATGAACCCAAGGGCCAGAGAACAATTAGGAAGAGCCCAAAATGTGTTACTTTTAAGTTCTTACACTTTGTAAAGCAATTTCTGACTTGGGGTGTTTCTATGCTCTGGGTTAACCATATTCAGTACCCCAATAAATTCTCTGTATCCCTTTTGATGACTTCTCCCCTTGGTTTGTGACCGAGGGTGACATCACAGCTGTCAGGGAGGATGCCAGAGTTCAACACTGGCTCATTTCTTGTTTTTAAAAAACGGAACCAGTTGTTTGTACTGATGCAGCTCTCTTCATTTTGACAATGAGGTCAACAGCAGAAAGTGGTAATATTTCCTCAAGGGAAATACACTTTCCATAGTAACTAAAATTTGGGATCTAGCTCTTCACCTTCTCCTCAGAGAGGCTGAGGTGTGGCTCCCCCACACTGTGGGATAAACCCTCTGGATGCCAGGGTCTGGCAGAAGAAAGCTCCCTGTGTGCCCTGAGGACAGGGCATGGGCTGACTGCTCAGGTGCCCGAGGAGAGCCATTACCTCCTAAATCTGTGCAGGACACTGGCACCCAGCCCAATGATTAGGAGCATTTCCGTTTGGTGAATATGTGGAGCTTTCTGCACTGTTTCCACTTAGTCTTTGGGTTCATGATATGTGGGAATAAGCACAGAGCCACAAGTCAAGCAAATCCCCTTCCAAACTCTTGGATTTTGACCAAAAAAAAATTCCACTGCTCTGAAAAATCCCTGGCATTATATGGCTGATGATGCCCCAGCTTGATGAAATGGAGATTTTTATCAAGCCAACCACTAGGACTGGCTCCTTCTCTCTCATCTTGCAGCCTTTACCCCATGCAGCTGTCTGACCCATGCACCCCAACCCACAGTCTCACCAACAGGGCAGAAGCCACATCATTCCCTTGTCTTTCTAAATGGCTTTTAAGATCTACATATATTTTCCTGGGTACTAACAATGATGAAAATACTTCAAATTCCTAGTTTAAAAAATATCTTTTATTGCCTTCTTTGCCCACCCTTTTCCCACTGTGCCTTTATTAATTTTCTAAATATTGCATACAATGTTTTTGGTAAATAAGAAGGATATTAGAGTAGATAAATAATGTTTACTCTCCAGCTCAAGAAAGGTGTTTCTGGCACTGATTCACAAGTTACTCACAACTTACAAAAATTACTTATACTGAAAGGGACAAGGAGTGTCTTTTTGTGTGCAGGGTGCTAAACAAACAATGAGGTCCTGGTCCCTCCCTGGCTTGCCGTGGCATTACCACAAACAATACTAATTCTTAAATACCTGCCTGACTTTAAGCACTTAGGTAAATAATTGTATTGATTGTTGTAGGCCTGTTCACATGCATAAAACTAAGCATATATTCAAATATGTTGTGAAATCAGGGGTCGGGAGAATTTTGCAAGCAAGGCATTTTTAGATATGAATTTACTTGTCAAAACCAGCTTCAAAAGGAGCTAATGTGGCAATCAGGCTTTTGGGCACGGCAGGGGGAGGAAGGAAAAGATTTATTTTCAAGATGGATCCAAGGACTTTCTTGTACTTCAGAGACTCCTCAGCAGAACCACAATTACAGGTGAGAAAGGCAGCAGGGAAGTCCCCCCAACCAGTGATTGCTCAGAGTTTAATGTGAGAGCAGCATAAACTCAGAACTGCAGATAATCCATGGGGAAATCAGGGGGTTAGTGCCGAGAACTGATGGGGAATAACAACTGAAAGAGCTTTGGTTTTTCTAGGCTGGCGGGAGGTAGCTCATGCTAGGAAGCCTGCCAGCTCCAAACTGATGCTGGGAGCTTTGTCTCCTTTGGATTGTAGGAACACACTTTGCAGTCAAACTGATCTGAGAGATTTTGATAGTAAAAACAGCTGTCTCATTGCAATGATGTTTTTGTTCCATTGTCAAAATTTTGAGTTAAATCCATGAGTGGGCTGCAGCTTGTTCAAACCCTGAACTCAACACCCTTTGTGCTCCTTTGGCTTTTCCACTGCGGTTCATGGGATATCTCCTTCCTGAGGAAAGGGCTAGGTGTAATAAAAGCCGTCAGGACAAGGAATTGCAGGTCTCCTTCAATGCCTCCCCAGTGCTGGAGAGACAGAACTGGAGAGCTGCGGTCTGTCCCAGACTGGTGAGCAGCGGGAATGAGGAGGAAGAGCAGGGGGTGGAAATGAAACACTCCAGTGCTGCCGTGGTCAGGCTGCATCCCCAGCGAGCAGGTACGCCGGTGGAAAGGGGCAGCTGCGTGGTACCTGAGCAGGGACGAGGCCAGCATGGGCAAGGGGAAGCTATTTGTGGGGTGTACAGCACAAGGGGATTCAGGGAGGGTGCACGCGGTGCGATGTCCCAGCCCCATCTTCCCAGCATAAACCTCTTGCCCTCTCTTGGATGTGGAAACAAGCAGATGAGGTGCCTGATTGAGGCATCCAGCACATCAGGCAGGAGCACAAGGGGCACATGCCAGACTGCCTCTGGTTTTGTGCTGACATGGGAGGTGGGACAGCACCTCTGTACAGCCACAAAGCCATCGTCTCCCTTGAGGTGATGTGAACTATGGTCAGGCTTTCTCCCTCTAGAGAGCCAGGAGCTGTGTGATGCTGTGAGTGCAGAAGGGTGGCTTGTGTGAGCGATGCTGTTTCCGTGGCACTGCGTGTGTAAGACAAAACAGATGTCAACAAAAGCCCTTCCTTTTAAACTGATATATAAAAATTGTCACTAGAGATCTGTAACACAAGGACTGTAGTGAAAATGACTTTTCATGGGAACAGACGCTACAGACAAGGTGGTATTCACACGGTATTCAAGGGTCCAAGTTCTACACGACGAATTTCTTTCAAGGACTTGCAGCTCGATGAATGCTGATACCACCAACATAAAACCGTAGCTACGGGAGGGAGCGAGCGCGGCCAGCGCGTACCTGCCGCCGGTAAGAGCGCTGCCCGCCTCCTGCCCCGGAGCGGCGCGTCCGCGCTCCCTGCGGCTCGGGGGGCGCGGGCAGCTC
>VZRQ01007683.1:610504-745688 GCA_013397975.1 Machaerirhynchus nigripectus | reverse complement strand
GAGCGCGGGCGCGGAGCGGCTCCGGGGCAGCGCGGCGGCGGCGGGGGGTCCTGCGCGCGGAGTTGCTGCCGAGAATTAGCAAAGGGAGTTAATTGCTGCGCAGCGTGCGGTTCGATTTTACCGTCAAGCGAGCCCCGCTTTATTAATTATTTTAAAAGCCGAAGCGCGCGTTTAAATAAAATGAGCCACTGCACTTCCCCGCGGCAGCTTCTATGAGGAAAACTTCTATGTGATTTCTGCAGTTTAAGTAAACTTTTCTGAGTGTTAAATTGTGCTTGAGCTCAGTGAATGGCCTCTAAAGGAAGTTATTCATGGTATACAGCTACTGTTGTTCAGACATTTCAAATAATGATATATTCTGTTGTATAAAGTTGTGATTGCTAAAATACGTGTAGTGAACCAATAAACACTTTATTGGTCTATATCAGATATTAGCAGAAATTTTGTGCATCGCAGTATCAAATTCACGCATCCCTGAGCGCCGTTAAAGGCAGTGGCAGGAATGGTTTATTGTTTAGTCTCTCTTGTGGACTTTATTAATTTACTGAGAATTTCTTATCTCTGCACTGCCATCCGTGGAAGGGTCCCTCCCCTTCCTCTCCCCCAATTTATTGAAAAAGCATGTCTAAATTTCTTTATGCTAGTCCACATCTGTGTGTATTAGGGCAATATGGTCCACAAAAGATGGCATACATTTAAACTAGTGGTTCTGTGTGTAAACTAATGCTTCTTAGATAGTTTCATACACTTAGCATTGCATTGTTTTGTTACTTGTTGCTTCAGACAGGATAAATTCTTTCTCCTCATCCTTTTTTAAGTGGAGAAACTGTTTCTGTTCTTTCATAAAGCTGAATTTTTATTTGTGCTTTGAAATTGAAGGCATCGTGTGGCCTCAGATGTAACACATGCAAGTAGGAAAGAGTTGCAGTACAAATGCATTGAAAATAATCAGTACTCTCAGCTTTGGAGACATACCAGCAACTTTTTAAGCATGTTTTGAAATTTCACTTGAAATGGTACAGCAGCTGATAATTTGACTTAATTATTCTAACTTAAAACTCTTACATTAAGAAAAAAATTATCTAAATGTATGGTGTAAAATTGAATTGTGACGTTTCGGAGTCAAAATTGTCCACGTAATCCTTGTGCCTCTTCTACTCACCCACCAACAGGTCAAAACATTTGGCTAAATAACAAGTGTTGTATGCTTTTGGTTTTACGCTCATCGATTTGTTTTGCTTTGCTTTGTTTAGCCCACTCCCCTCAGCTCATTTTCTTTTAAAATAGTACGTGGACACTCGATTCCCATGACTCGCTAATCTTATCACCATTATTTGGTTGAAATTTTTGAAACGGGTTCCTGTTACAAATACCTCACAACCTTGGCAGTCTTAGGTTCCATTAGAAAAGCTTCATTAGGGAGAAATAAAAATGTTGTTGATAACTCCCCCTCCAACAATAAGCCCCGTATTCAACTCCACGGTGTGTGCGGATATGTCTTGAATTATAAGAAGGAATTAAACTCAGGTATTCACACAAAGAACTTGATCTCAGAATATCACTTCAGGAGTCTCATGTGTTGCTGTGTTGCGTGTAGCTGGTCTACATGCTTTTGGTTTTTTTTTTCCTAAAAATTCAATAATTTAGCTATTAATCCTGCAAATATTCGTTGCACGTTTAACTTCAAGCCTGCGAGGCGTCGTGCTGGAGTCTGCGTGGCTGCATTTGTGTGTCAGTGTGTATATGTACACACTGCTGACAAAGAAAACAATTAAAGACGTTAGTAATTTTCTGCTGTCTTCCCAACTGTTATTTATGGTGTGTGGTAGTACAACAGCTATTCTGAAATCAGCTATAATTCTCTTCAGTAAGATTTGTTTCTTCTGTGCCAAATTTTGCAGTAACCAGATGGTCTTAAGGTGTCTTCAGCCAGAGAACAAGCATGAGCAGTGCTGAAGACTAATTATTCGTTGCAGTAAATTCCTTCTGCAATAAATTCACAGGTTGTTAGACCTAATCTGTGGAAATGATTGTTAAGATTACTTATGCAGTGAAAAATGCTTTTATAAATCTGTGAAAACTAGCAGAAGTTCTTAGAATGCTAAGAAAATATTTTTGGATTAAGTTTGCCTGTCTGGGGTAACTTTTATTTGGGACAAACTGTTAAATGAAGTTGCAAATTCAAATCCTTTTCATAAGCCATGGAGCACTGCAGTTTTAATTTGAAGATTTTAAATATATCCTGTAAATGGAGGGGTCATTTGGTGCACCAAGTAGGGAAATCTCATACTGCCGTTTCCAGTGTACAGTTAGTTACCCTGTACCTGTGTATTTTTCACAGCAGAAGCAATATAAATTTGATTAGTGCATGGTGGAGGCTCCTGGACTGACAATCAGGTTCCTTTCATTAAATTTCACACTGTAGTGCACAGGACAGAAAAATAGTTAGGAACAAAAAATATATTCAGAGTTATAAACAATGGTATTTACTAAAGTAAGGCCATTCAGGCTTAAAAGCATCCTTCTTTTTGGTGGCTTAATTTAGTAGAAAAATACAATATTTAATTTTTTTTTTTAGTTTGTCTATGAAAAAGAAAATGTAAGTACTCAAACCTCTTTGCATTTTGCTCACTTTGATATGAATAGGGAGAACCTGTCAAATCTCTTTCCTTTCCTTTTCTGCTGAAAAGCCAGAAAGACCATCCTGGTTGGGACTGTTCATTAAGAGATCCCATCAGAAAGCAATTGTTTCCTGGCGGCCGAATTCTGAAAACAATACTTCATCTTTATTTGCAGATCTTAACTCAAGTAATGATGTTTAACAAACACCTTGTTTTAATCAGGTGAGGATAAGCCCTTCAATTAGGATGCAAATAATTGCTCCTCTTGGTTGGGTCAGTTGGGGCCTGGAGGTGCTGCCATTTGCAGGTAGATTTGGTGCCACCCGAGGTTTGAAGCAGGGGAGAGGAGAAAGCAGGAATAAGGGTTTAGGACTCGTGCAAAATATTTTTTTATCGCAGCATTCAAAACCTGATCCAGCTCCCTTCTTTGTCAGGCTGTTTAGTTGCTCTTGATTTACTGGAGCAAGAGGTGTGAGAGGAAAACTGGCTCCAAAATAATCCAAATTCACTGCAGAGATGGTTCCAGCAAGTGTGTCACAGAGTGAATATTTAATTAAAAATAGTCAAACCTCTTTTCGCTCAGTCTTTCTGCTTGTGCTTTAATTATGTATTTTAATTATTTCAAAGATGTGTAAAATGAGATGAGAAAGATTACATGGGCATAATCCTTCCCATTTAAAATTATTTGTCTGCAGCTGCTTAAATCCTGGCATTAGGAGTCACACATAAACATGTTTATTTAACATCAGCGTTATCTGTTAGATTGTACATGGTTCATTAACATGGAGAGAATAGTTTTTGTTTAATAGTGTGTGGGAGCTGCCAGAGGTCAGAAGAGGTTGTTTGCCTGAAGTCGAGATGGCATCTTGGCTTTGCTCTCGTTCTGTTTGTCACCTCTGCTGTGTCCGGAAAATGCCTCATTAGTGCCGTGCTAAGGTGTTTTCCCCGGTGTCTGGGCACAGAGGCTCTGTGGAAAGCCAGAACTCTGCTGCGGGGTTGCGGTAAGGTTTATGGGGAGTTTCAAGGAAGGTTTGTTGTAATTTGTGGAGGATTGTTTTGGTTGGGGCGCGATGAGAAAAAGCAGCTTGGAAAGGATGGAGCGGGAGGGAAGAGGGGAGCCGGGACATTGTTGTGGTGCCCGGAGTGCGTGGCTGTAGTGGGGGTGTTTTACAGAGTCGGGGAGCTGGGGAGGTCCGACGGCTTGGGGATGGAGAGTGTTTGGTGTGCCAGTGAACAATGTTGTGCTGTGTGGTGTGGCTGGCTCAGAGCTCTGCCCAGGACAGCTGTGGCTGGTGGTGCTGAGCTGAGCTGAGCTGCCAGAGGTGGCACCTCGTCTGCAGGGGCAGCGCAGGATGGGCCCTTCTCTCCCCACAGAGCTGGGGGGGTGTTCTCCACTCTTCCTACTGCTGGTTAGAAACGTGCTTGCACATTCCAAACTGTACCAGGGACTCCAGAAATGCGGAATTACCCATGGCCTCAAGTTTACTTAAAATCTTTGAGTATGACTTCTGTATGCAAGCTAATAGCTAATAGCACTGCACGCAGTACGGGGAGAGATGTGCACACCCATCTTTGTGCACGATTTTAATTTTCATTGCCGCTTCTTGAAAATGTTTCTGAATGTTTCCTACAAGTCAGTGAATTTCTCAGGCCCAATTTGGATGGCGGGGGCTCTTTGGGCTCTTTGTGCCTTGGAGGGAGAAGATAATTTAAATTTCCATTAGAAAAAGGTAGAAAATTGCCTTCTTTGATTTTTATCAAGCAAGGATCCCTGGTAGATAATAACGAAAAGGTGTTGAATAAAATGAGCATTATTGTAGAACTCAAAGTGCTCTGGAAGATGCAATGTGACTGAAGCATACTGCAGACGTGCAGTTTTTTTAAAGCATAACAGTAAAAATAGAAGGGCTTAAAAAAAAGAAGCTGAACTACTGTGTTGATTATAAGTTGTAGCTAAATCACTCTTAAGGCCTGGATATTGTTTTTAAAAAGCCAGCAAAACATCTATTTCTTAAAAAATAGTAAGTTCCCTCAGAAGGGGAGAGTGAGAGAACAAAAATAAGTGCTATCTTGGAGGAGGGAATGTCTGGGGTAGGGCTTTTTTCCTTTGAATTATTTTCAACAAGTACTTACTCTGTTCTGTATTTTTAAGAAATTATGTGGACAGCAATTTTGTTGCTTTACCGAGGCAGTGAAAACACCAAGAATCTTTTTTATAATTTGGAAAGAATGTCAAAAGAATGAAGTAGTTAAACCTAAGTGTATTAGATCATATGCCTTAAATGCATAAATAAGCATAGCTGCAATCACAGAAACCAATGTTAAAACCACCAGGAAAACTCACCCACAAACTGTAATGACTTCAAGGGAATGACCTCAGCCATTGTGAAATTTGTGCCTATTTGTTGACTGACATTTATTTGGTAGAAGCAGGGTGCGTGTTTTGTTGGGGTGTGGGATTTTGTTATTTGCACGACTGCTGGGCTTTTTTTTTTTGTTGTTGCTGCCAGGTTTGAATACAAAGAGTGAAAATGGGCTCGAGGCCGTGAGAGCCTGGATATGATTTGGGCCTTAGCAATTTGAAAAGCAGGTGAAGGGTTCGTTATTGATGCACAGAGACTGGTAGAACTGAAGTTTGTTGTTCAGATGTTAGAAACTTCCTTGATGATAGCCCACTTCTAACTTAATCCCAGCTGGTTTCCCCTTAAGGAAATGAAGATTTAAAGTATTTGGTTACAAACCTGAGATTTCTTCACGTCCATGTCTTTGCGTGAGTGCTGCATGAAATGCTGGTGTCATTCATCTCCCCTCTGCTTTTTGGAGAGGAAATTGATGCATGGTAGAACCTCAACTTGCCTTTGCTGCAACACCTCTTAATAATTCAGGAAAATAGAAGTCTTGAATTATTTTAACTGTAATAGACTTCTTCTGAAGTGTTTTTGTATAAACCAGCATTACAGACTTCAAGCTTGACCAGAGCCATGTCTCTCTGCAAACAGAGTTTCTCTCTGCTGCCCGCTCCTGGCTGTGGGCTCCTACTTTTATGGGTTGCAGTAATCAAAGAATTTCCAGATTTAATTGCCCCTTCTTAGATGTGCAGAAGGGTTTGAGAAAATGGGTAAGTTTATGCTGTTGGCTTGAACACCTAACTCTAGACATTGTCTTGTCGTGCAGAAATTCTCATTTGTCATCCCTGCTTTTGAGAAGGAAAGCAGCCCAGCTAAATAAAAAAATAATCCTAAATAAAGAATATTTAATACTAGTCAGCCCAGATAGTAACTGGTCAACCCACGGAGAGTTGATGCCTCTGTCTATGCTGGAAGGGGCAGACTTCACAGAGAAACTCAACCAGAGCAGGACAGCCAGGTGCTTCCAAACAAAGGGGGACATGGGGAACGTTTCTTAAACTCAGCAAATGCCTTAAAAACTGGAAATGCCTCTAGGATTACTCAGGCACCCACAAGAAACAGTGAGGGGAAAGTGGGGCAGGCATCTGAAATGTTTTTGTTTTTTAAATAGGTTGAGTAAGCAAAGCAGTCTGGGGGCCACAGTTATTTACAACTTTGTCTTTGCACCATGCAGAGAGGCTCATCAGCTGTCTTAAAGACAAGTTTTCCATCTATTGCAAATCGTGTCTTTTGATGACACACTTGATTTGGCTGTTTGCTGTGTAATTGTCCTGCAGCTACTTGGAAATAACTTTGATCAGTTTTGAGTATAGATCTGTATCACCAGTTTTGATTCCCCTTGCGACTGCTCTTCTGTGCTCAGTTACCATCCTTGGAGTTTAATTGCAAGTATTTGACAGCTCTTTGATTCTGAGTAAAGTCAAAATGTATTTACAAAATACTTCACTCTCAGTAAATGTTGACAATGTGTACTTCGTTTTTGTAAACTATGTAAATTTATTATTTTTCCCCATTACTGTGGCTGAAGCAACACAAAATCTTGTGTAAAATTGAGCAATGCTTTTTATTTGAAAAAGAGATTTTTCCACCCTTTAACAAACTAAAAAACACCATTTTTTTCCTGAAACACGACACTTTTTAAAGTAAAACATGTGAATGTTAATTGCACTATATCCAAATTTTCCTCCTTTTTTTGGTAGGCTGACTTTACTTTTGAATTTATAAACCCATGGGTTTTGCTAGCTTGTATTTGGTAGGTGCTGTGTTGATACTGCTCCTCTTCACTGAGATAGAGGTAGGAGTAAGTCAGCCTTAATGCTTGTAGCAAAATACATAAATTTTCTCGTTCCTTGTGTTCAGCTATGCATAAATGTATTAGATCCAGTCGTGCTCTCACTGCAGTTCCCAATCATCTCACTCAAATAAGGGTTGGACCCTTACTGAATGGGAGCAGTTTTAAACCTTCTGTACTTGTTGCAAAAGCGCATATTTAAAGTTATTTTTTTAAATCCCATCATAACTGCTGCCAATGCAAGCCCAGCTGACTTCTTCAGCTCCTGAGCCTTGCAAAATGGGAGTGAGAATCAACATCTTTCTGTGCTGTCCATGCTCAAAGGCCTATTTGCAAATCAGCAAAGGTTTCCAGCAGCAGTTAAAAAGCTGGGTTGGGTGGGAAAGTCCCGGAGAGGGAGGTACCACAGTCCTTTTGGTACCAGTGGTTGTTGTTTGCTGCACCAAAACTCTGCAGTGATACAACTTAGTCCTTAGGATCACATCTCCTGTGACCTGGTACTCCTAGGTGTGTTGGTGGAGTTAGTTGGGCAGCAGGAAAATAAGGCAGACACCATTTTTCGTTTTATTTACTGAAGTGAAATTATGAGATCCTTATTCTGTTTAGCCTTGGTGGCCCGTTGTGTAAATACCTACATTGGAGGAATCTTGTTTTTAATAAAATTCATTTCTCTCTGAATAAGAGGCAAGCTCAGGTCTCTGACCAGAAATGCATAACCATTCAGCAATGCTGTAAATGTGTGTAACCCTGTACCAGGCAATGTAAGATTGTTCTGTATAACCACTTTCCCAGACCTGTGCTGTCTTTCCCTCTTCAGTGTCTCTTCACCTGAAAACTCTTAAGTCGTGGTTTGAAGGAAGGCGTATTCTGCCTATTATGTATGATTTCATCTTGTTTGTTTGGCAGCCATCCTTCCTGTTCACTGCAGCAGATGAATATAATTTGGGGAAGAGAAATAGATGGGGAGGGGGACTGAGGAAGCCAAGTGAGTCTTCTGTAAAATATTTGAGATGCAGCAAAACTTCTGGGCTAGATTAGTTTTGAAACACTTCTTATGCCCCCCTGCAAATTAGGGGTGGGGCGTGGAGACAAACACTTGATTTCTAATTGAATGTGATAAAGGATGCTGCTGCTAGAAGTCAGATGTGTTGGTGTTGGAGCTTGTTGCTTTTCTTCTTAAAGCCCAGGGCTTCTCCTTCCCCAGCCCCCCTGCCACAAATCAGGATTATTCAATCAAAGCAGTGGTTTAACCATGTCTGTGGTGCAGCAGGATGGTTGCTTAACGATGCACAGAAGCATTGTGCCCTGGTTTAGGACAGGAAGTGGAGAATGAATATTGTTTTGAACTTGAACTTTGTGAGCAGACAGAAAGTAATTATTGGAGCTGGAACTCCCCTGGGAGCAGCGGGGGAGTGATGCACTGCACTTGTAAGAAACACTGTGGGATCTTAAATATCTACTAGTGTTAAACGCTTTGGTTTTGCATTTCTGCTTTTTAGTTGATCTTCTGCTCTTCTCTTTTCCTGGCGAATAGAGGAAGAAACAATTGGATGTAGACTTAATGTGCTGTATTTATTGGTAGATGCACTCCTGCCCTCCCTTTGCTGGTGGGGCAGGACTCTTAAATTTCAGTCTTGGTGTTGATTTCAGTTATAAAATGAACTCTTTGGCTGGTGGGTTACTTAATGGAGCTATTATAATTTGAAAAATTACCTTAATTGATGATTAAGTGCACATAAATGTATGTGAAGCCGTTTAATCAGAAGCTGTAAGTCATTTGCGTAGTATTTAGCTTTAATTCTAAACTAGAAATTTACCTGTCTTATAAAGTAGAAATCCCCACTGAAATGACACAAAATTTGCATGGTTGTAAAGTTAATATTTTGAGTATCAACTGTTGATTAATGCGTTACTACTAAAATATTACTCCTTTCTAGATAAAAGAAAATGGTAAATCTCTGCTTTCACTGAATATTTTGCCCGGGGCCTGTGGCTTCAGTGAGCTACCTCAGTGTTTTTAGGGTTTTTTCCCTCTATTTTGGCTGCTACTTTACAAGTTCTTCAACAAAGAGTAGTGTGTGCAATATTTCTCCTTTTCTTACAGACTCTGTGCGATCTTCTGGAGATTTTTTAAATACTGTTCCTTATTAGATAATTAAAGAAGGGAAAATACTTTTCTGCTAATTTCTAACTATGGTAGGTACATGGGTTTTCTTCTCAGAAAGGAATAATTCCATATTTCAAAAATACCATTTAAAGTATGCAAGTTAAGTCACATTATTTTCAAAGTATAATTAAATACTTACTGTTTATGATAAAGTCTCCCTGACCAAGTTCACTGGACTATTTTAATGGTGATGAAGTTTTAGAGGCAGTAAAATTAAGTCACTTTACACGAAAATTGTGTGATGATTTATTGTAGCAGAGTAGGTGAAATTCCTCTTGAGATTTTAATATCTTCCACCTGGTATAGAAATGAAAAGAAAATATTCTTTAGCTGGTGACTAATTTGTCACTAATACCCAGGGGTTCCTTCATTACAATGCAGAGATGTCAGTTTTAAGAGAAACGTACAGTGAAAAAACCAAGTGCAACTTCCCGTTGGAGACAGTTAGAAAAAAAAGCAGAAAAATAAAGGTCTGGAAAGCAGCCGAAGTCGTGTGAAGGAAGGCTCTAAAGCTATCAATCAGGGCAAAATGCTCGGGGAAGGATTTTACCTGCAGGCTTCAGTGGAATTCATTAGAACATGTTTGAGGAGGAAAGTCACTCGATAGGACTCCAGAGGAGGAGCTCTGGCACGCAGCAATACCCAGGCTGGCGCTCAGTTCTCCTCCGAACTGCACGTACGGCACCCTGGTGATTGCTGGAGGAGGAACTGGATTGGTAAAAAAAAGTCACACTCTGCTTACTGATGGCTTTTGTGCTTTATCACAGTGTTACATGAATTGAATCCAAGGCTTGGGTGAAAAAGCTGCTAGAGGATATCTGCAGCTCAAACCTTTCAGCGGAGATCGCGGTGTTTCTGCCACATCAGTGTCTTGACAAGTCATTTTTCCCAGCAGAAAGTTATTCCAGTGTTCAGACCCTGGTGTGGTGTCCTCACTTTGCCTTTTGCTGCAGCAACAAAAGTTTAGCTCTGCTCTTGTCCTTCCAGTGCTGCCATTTGCAGCAGTTTGGTGTGAGGGGGAGCACGAGCCATCGCAGTCCCAGGGCAGCGTGAAGCCAGGGTTTCAGTCTCTCCTTAGGAAACGAGCTGCTGAGCCTGCAGCAGCAGCACCACTCTTGCTTCTTGAGGGCTTTCTGCTTTACTCTTCCCCTCTGTTTAGTACACCCCAAGAAGTTGCTCGGGAGGAGTGTTTGCAGTAGATGTCTGTGACAGGAGTGACGATTCAGCGCACGGACTCCAGTGGTGGTGGAGATTCGGGAAGAAGCGAGTGCTGCACCAAACAACCTAAATCTTGGAAGCGACGTGCCCAGCAGCTTTGTGGTGAAGGTGTTTATGTCACAGGGGGAGCCCTGGCGTGTCCTGCAGACTCCAGGCCACGGTAACGCGGTTCTGTTGCTCACCAGTAACATTTAATCTCAGCTGTTCTATGGTTAGTTGGAGAAATGGAAGGTTTTATGTTCTGTCAGAAGCAGATTATTGGAAAGGAAGTTTATGGGGTTTGCTACATTTCTTCCAGTTACAGTGTATTCTTCAGTTGGAGGGATGAGGCAAATAAGGAACACTCTTGCATGTGTGGTGGGTTGACCATGGCCAGATGTCCACCCAGCTCCTCACCCACTGCCCATCCTCAACAGGTCAGGGGAGAAAATAAGATAAAAAAGCTCATGGGTCAAGATAAAGACAGGGAGATCACTTACTATTCCCATCACAGGCAAAACAGACTCGACTTGGGGAATGTTAATTTTTTGCCAATTACAGTAGCATTGGATGGTGAGAAAAAAAGGCAAGAACTAAAACAGTTCTGCTCACCCCCTTAGCCAGGCTCAACTTCGTTCCCACATTCCCAGTTCCTCTACCTCACCCAGGGGTATGGGGAGTGAGAGACTGCACTCAGAGTGTGCATTTCCTTTTTACCACTCCTTCCTCACGCTTCTTCCTTGCTCCAGTGTGGGCTCTCTGAAGGCTACAGTTCCTGCCTGTGAGGAGAACCAGCCCCAGCCTGTTTTTTCCAGGAGCTGTGGCTGTTTCTGTCACATTTTTCCTTCCTGCCATGCTGGATTTTGCCTTTTGACAGAGGTGCCACCAAGCCTCAGACAGGTCCTGCCGTGGGTCTGTGGTGGAGCTGGATGGAACCAGCCCAGGACAGACCCTCACCCTTCCCTGCAGCCCTCCAGTAGCGCCTGGTGCAGACACCCAGTAGACCCTGACAAAATCAGCATTTTTAAAAATCACATCAGACTGTGATCTGGAGCGATGGCACCTCGCATCCAGCAGGCATTCCTGCCAGGTTCAGAGCATTGTGCGACCGGGAAGGAGAGGGAAGAGTGACAGGGAAGGTCAGTCAGCCTTGCTTGTCCTGCCTCCCACCTGAGGTGAGAGACCTGAGTGCTAAAATCGGATCCACCTCCTCAGAAGTCTCTGAGTGGATGCACAAAGGCTGTTTGGGCATCTTGTGGGCACAGGTGATCTTGCAAGAAAAGCAGCTTGTGCTTGACTGATGTTTAAGGACTGATTTTGATTGAACATTGAGGTGTACTTGTATGGTAACGTGCTGGCAGTGAAATGTGTTGTCTTTTACATGAATTCCTGAACTAGGGATGCATTTTTTGCATGTTCAGGATCTTACATTTCCTAGATATATTTTCTTAATGGTGTTTTTTTATTTTAAGTTGCCAGTAAATTTATAACTGCTCTGAAGACTGGAAAGGCTGCTGTAGGGAACCTCTCCTCTTCCCTGCCTCTCCAGAGGCCAAATCTTCTTTAATGTTCGGGGTCTTTTGCCTGTATTCTATTAATATTCGTATCTGAAACCTGTAGAAACAGGTGAGATGGTCTTGCCATCAAATGGTGGCCATCCTCTGATTTTAGTCATGCATCCAAGGCTTAAATAACATAGAGAATTTTCTTGGTGTGTTGGGCTTCAGGGCTTTTCAGCCATTAACCTTAAGCTTGCATGGCATCATTTTTTTACCTTATTTATGCTCCAAAGGAAAGCATGAGCTGCTTGCCATCCCTGATGGTGATGGCAGCTCTCTGCCTAGGAGGAGCCTGGAGAGTGCAGGGCAGAGTTTGTCTGAGGAGGGTAAAGGATCCTGCTGTTCTCAGTGGAATTAGGTTTACTTTGAGAGGGATCTTGCTGAAGATTTGCCTGTAGCTGCTAACAGGGTGGTAATGAACGTGTGCTGCTGGTGTTATTGCACATATTAATGTGCCAGATGCTCTGGCAGACAAACATTTTGTTGTGCTTCTATTTTCTCCTCAAGATAGCCTTCCGTTTATGTTCTTGTCCTGGGAAGCAAGTTAGAAGAGTCATTTGAACAGCAGTGAGCTCAGGAGAGAGAGCTCCATGTAAGCATTTTTATGTCTAACCTGACAAGCCAAAGTCTTGCCCCAAAATATTGTCTGCTACTCTACAAAGAAGCTGTCAGTCCTTCATTAATCATTCGCTGGTCCTTTAACTGCACAGTAAACAAAACCCAACAGGCCTGTGTTGTCCTGCTTGCAGCCAGTTCTCTTTTGCTCAACACCTCCTGGAGAACTTGGTTTGAAACCCAATCTAGCAAGGTGCAGCCTTCCCCAGCAGACTGCTGTTAATGGCCCAGATGTCTCCTTAATGAAAGGGTTTTGTTGTGCCAACACCATGCTCTCTGTCTTTCCTCAAGTGGATGCTCTCTGTGTTGATGCAAATACCATTACCAGAAGAAGCAGAATGGAACCTGCATTGCTGTAGTCTCTGGCACTCAAAATTCTGTAATTACTCTTGGCGTATACTCTTAGAGGTTAGTGCATACAGGGTTTTTTTCAGCATCACTGAAAATCAAGCTCCAAATATTGTTGTGGGTTTTTTTGTAGTGCCTGAAGTGGCTGATACACCCTTGTGACTTTTGGAAGTGCAGTTTGGATTGTATTCTGCAAATTAAATGTTAGTAAAGAAGAAATAGCTGGGATGTGATCTGTTGAGGTGTTTTTCACATGGTCTCCTGACAGTGAACAGTCAAGTGCTTAGATGTTGGTGTATTACTTATGCAAAAGGAAGTTAGAGTTTAGTTGCCAAAATCTGACTTCTTTAACTTGTGAGTTGACGGAATATAAGTATGCTTTGCCCTGAAGCCTTAGCCTAGAAGTTACACAGCAGTTCCCAGCACAGTAAATTTGAAGATATCCAGGCTCACTTAAGTGCTGTCAGCCAAGGCTTGTGTTCAGTCTTAAGCATTTTTCGCTTCACTTAGGAGAGCCCAAAATAATCAGTTCTTGGAAAGGAAGCTGTGTTATCCTGACATGAGTTTAAAAGAAATATTACTCCCAGATTGCATATGTCTAAAATACACTTCTCAGATTTGTTCTGCTGAATGTTAACTTACAGTGGTGAAGGTAAGTGACTGTGAAGATGATTTTCATGTTTAATTAGTTGTGTGCATGATTCATATGTATTTTATTCTCATTTCAGTTTCTTGCCAGCCTTGTATTTTTATATTGCTGTAAATCTGCGAGTGTGTATTTGGAGGCAGTACTTGTGGAGTGATGGCCACCAGCTCTCATCTTTTGAATGTACTAAGTGCATTTTTGATCTGAGGATTTTGACTCTCTAGATACTGACAAGTCAGATTTATTTTTTCTAATACAGAAGAGGTACAATCCAGTTGTCTTTAACAATGCATGTAATCTCAGAAGAGTAAACCCCTTTTTATCTCTTAAAAAACTCCTCAGAGAAAGAATTGCTTGGAGGAAAGAACCTGCTAAGCTTTCTTTGGCTTAAAAATACTTGTGAGTACCCTGAAGCCAGCCACTGTGTCCACTGATACTAAACATCAGTGAGCAAGGTCTCACCAGTTCCTGAATGCTATTCAGTTTTCTAGATCTCTAGTTGAACTTTTTGGCTCTGTTTTTAACTGCAGTAGATGGCTGGCAAGCTGTAAGCATGACGAGAAGTAAACCCCCAAAGAGGTTTGATACCCCTGCAAATAGGACACTGCTGGAAACACCTAAAGTAGACACCAAGTAAGAATCACTCCTAAGTCTGCACATGAGTATAGTTTATGGATTAGGTGGTGTGGGCAGAGTCCTCAAAGCCATTAAATTAATCCGTTTGTCAGTTAACATTGTAATAGTAAAAGTGATGCCAACTTCAGCTGTGCTGGAGTATTTAACTGTAATCCCGTGTTTACAGGGAAGTGCAGGTATCTGTCACCTAACCAGGGGAGTAATTTGGGCTTGTCTTACATGGCAGTAGGACTGCAGTCACCCCGTGGGCAGCGGGACCTCCTGAAGCAGCGGTGTTGATGGATCCCAGGGCATGCTTTCCAGACCGGATTAATCTGCCTGAGAGCTGTGCCCTGCTCAGCCTGGCTGCGCGTTCCTGTCTCCTCCTCTGTGCTGGTGCCACTGGATGTGCTGCAGACTGGATCAACTTGCTGATGCAGCTGAGTAGAAAAACAGGAAGAAATGAGTTTGTTGGTCAGGTTTGTGTCGCTGCAGGAGGTTGTGGCTGGCCCGGGGACAGGACAGGGTTGTATCTTTGGTCAGCAGTAAAGTCTCTGAATGTTTACAATTATTAGAAGCTAATCAAATCCCAGGATAGATGGTGATACAGTTTTGCAAGTACCCTTGATAACTGAACTTCCAGGCAACAATTTGGGAAAGAAGTCAATTTGCAGGTAGTCATTGTAGTTGTTGAGGATTGATCAGCTTAATACTTTAGTTTAGGTTGTTTTTTTTTAAATGTTCTCTTTTATTCACTTAATTTATCAAATTTCAACCCTTACCTGACTTGAACCTCCAACACCACGTGCCAGGTTCTGTCCTGTTCATTCGCCTGGTTCCCAAGGGCAGTTTTAGGTGGATATTTTTGAAATGTGCAACTTAAGCACATTCCAGAGGAAGATGTGAAGCTTACTGCTGCTTTCTTTTATAACAGCCAGAGAAGCTGGAGGAAAATCATGGTTACGTATTGAATGATAGGAGTTCTTGCCCAGTCGTAGGAAGCCCAGGATGGATTTCCTCCAAGTGCAGACTGTGTGTGACATCCTCAGTGTACAATAGGAGCACACTGATCCTTATTTAATTCCCATTTGGAATCTTGTCAGGAGTGACTTGCCCAAAATCTAACACCATGTTAGTAGGACAGTGATGAAAACCAGGTATCCTTAATTTCTGAAGTCATTGGTGCATTACCTGCTTAAAGACCTCACTGAAATGAGCTGTAGCAATCCCAGTTTTTTGGTTGCAATTTTTAAATTGTATTTTAAAATAGCTTTATCTCTTCCTTCCAGTGGGGTTGATAGGATTGACTGACAAACTATTTTAATTACTGAATGTAGGTTGCACGTATACAAGAAAAACTTCTCTCTGACAAAAACATACTGTATCTTGGCTCTTGGTACTAACCAGCTCAACTTAAATTTCGCAGCTTGCTGCCAACAGCTGCCTTACTAAGACACAGTGCTCATAATAAATGAAATTTCATGAAAAAGAAAAATGACAGCTTTGTTCCAGCTGGATTGTAAAGGCAGTTGGAGCATTTCTATCGTGCATATAAAGCTCCCATCCACATAAACATTGCAAATTAGTTTTTCATTTTCAATAATCAGGATCAGACCTTTTCTTATTATTTAGGCAAATGCAAGCTATTAGAACCATACAATTTCATTCAATGTCCATTAGCTGTTGAATCCTGTCCAAAGTCAAGTGTTGGAGTGTTTGGGGAGAAACTCACCTTTTCAGGTCTTTAGGTTTCTGACAACCTACTTGGCTGAAGACCCTGAAATAAGCAGGCTGCTCTGGCCCTGCTTGGTAGCACTCAGAGGGGTGTTAGTTACATCATTTGTTCTTGGAGCTGTAGCTGTGCATTGTTGAAAGCCCTGCAGCTGGTGAGTGCTTGCCCGGACTACCAACGGGAATCTCAGCTGAATTATCACACACCCTCTCTGCACATGGAAGAGATTAATTCTTATAGCCACAAACAGAATGAATGCTTTGTACTTAGTACCATAATGTAAGTTCATGCTGAAACACAGTGCCAGTAACCAAGTCTTTTACCAATAAAATCACAGTTCTAATAACCATGTGTTTTTACAGCATCCTCATCCCGAAGGATCAAAGAAACACTGATTTATTTAGCTTTGGGTCCCATCCCCTGTTGTTCTCACTCCTTCCCCTTGCTCCCCATGAGCTCAAAAGAGCCATATATGAGATGAAACCCAACTGTTGGTGTGTAGTCCACAGCAGGGAGGGACACTTTGCAAAACCACAGAAGAGAACATTTTAGTCAGTAGAAGTGACAGGCAGTGTTGTGGGCAGACAGAACACAAACACGAGAGCCTGCTTTGGCCAGGGGTCGATATCCACATGTCCAAACTGCTGTGAAGTTCTTTATTGACAATAAATGGATTAAAAGTTGAAAAATGCAACCTTTTAAAAAATTACACAGCATGTGGCATACAACTTCGCCTGTGTAAAGAAAAGTTTGTTAAAGACCGAGCTGGTCTCTCCAAAACCTGTTTGAGGATGCTACAAACAGTGTTAGTTCAAGACACTGCAGTGGAGAAGTGTTGGTGTGAGTGCCTGCTGGAGCAGGTATACATCGTGCAGTTGAGGTGCAGCAGCAGAATTTTGTCCTTTAATTAGGAAAAGCTGAATAATGCTCTGAAGGAGCGTTGCCACCCTGTAGCTGAGCTGTTGGTGCTGTGAGCATGTCCTCAGCCCGCTGTAAGGGCCCCTTGTCCTGATGCAAGTGTGTGCTAAGACATGGTGTAGCGTTTCTCCTAAGCAGTCCCTGGGGGGCTGCCAGGATTTTTTACCTCGAGGGTTTCCACAGTTGCAGGACTGGCTGAAGTTCCTTATCAAAAGGCAAACTCAATACGAGCAGGTTTCTGAAAACTGGAGTTGACAGAACGTTTTAGCATGCAGTACTGAGGCTGCTTTACAGAAAGGTGTTTTGGGGTTCCGACTGGATTTGGTGGTTGTTGATTAAGCAACAGGTAGAGGCCCAAGACCTCCTGTGAATGTAGATGTAACTAAAGTGCTTCTTGCCTCAGAATATTTATTTCTTATGATCAGAAAAAACGACCAATGTAGACACAGGATACAAATTGCCATGACCAGGTCATTATTTTGTTGAGAAATAAACCAAATATTTGGGGTTTGCCTCTGAACTATTGAGCTGTAGAAAAGCTTAATAAGCTTTCTACTTCTAAGCATGGAAACCCTGCTTCTGACTAAAAACCAAAAATTTATTTTTGAAAAAGAATCTGAGGCTGAGCAGCTACAACTTCCACTGTTCTAAATGTTCTTCCATCCCATCATAGATGAGTGCACGAAATAGGTTTTATACAGGCTTGTGGGTCTATCAGAACTGGCAGTTTGTCAGGGAAAGAGAAATGGATACACTGCACAAAACCCCTGTCAGCAGCTGGAGGACAGTCCTATTCTGGCCTAACTCTTACTCCGAGATGTTTCTGTTGCTGGAGGATATTGTCACCTTGAGCTGTGCCTTGTTTGCGTGTTTGCTGCTGCCTGGGGTCTGTAAAGTAGATATTGCAGCCAGTACTTGAAGCAGCATAAATTTTTGTTACCAGCAAGAGTCAGACAATATTGGTGGGAGAGAGGGAAAGATGACGTGCTTCTGTGCTGAAGACCGTGTTTCATAGGTGTTTGTGGCAAGAGAAGGTCCGAAAATGTTTGCTGCAAAACTGTCGCTACTTTGTGTCTTTGTAGAAGAGAATGGCAGAATTGCTTACATATGTCTGTTTCTAGGGAGAGTGTAATTGTTGGAAGTATTTAAAAATGAGAATGATTGAGTATCTAAAACTGTTCCCAACACATAGTACAAATCTTTTTTTGACATTTGATCTATACTGTTCATAGATCTTTTATATACACAGAGGGATTTACTGCTTTGTAATCAAGCTGCTGAAGAAAAACGTTGTCCTTTTATTCACTGGGGATGACTGTAACAAATTAAAATGGTTTCCCATTAGCCTTCCCTACTTAGCTGAACCACTTAAAATTACTTGGGACTTTGCCCTTGTCCGACCTCCTCACCTTTGCTCAGACATTTCTGCTTCCAGGAGTGCAGCAGTGCTGGTCCCACAGCCTCACCCCTGTGCCTGCAGCTACAGTTCATTCTGGGCTGGGAGCAGAGAACCAAGACAGAGCCCAGAGTGAAAAGAAATGTTCAGTTTTAAAAGCCTTATGCACGGCAGGTGATCTCTGGCACCGTGGGTTGCTCACAGTGTCAGGAGCCAATTGTAGCTGGATTGCACGGGTATTTTTCAGTAAGACTGTGCGTGCAGATGAAGATAGGTTGTTTTGATTTTAGGTTTTTGCAGGCTCTTGCGTCTATTTGTTTGTTTGTTTGTTTTATTGCTCCTGTGAGGTTTCTGTGGCAGTAATGGCTTTACCAGCTTGTGGGCAGAACTGTAGAGCTGAAACAACCAAACCTCTGAGGCTTGTCTGAGCACAGGAGTACATTTAAACTAGTATTTGTAAAATTCTCTCTTTTTCCTGTTTATTAAATGCAACCAGAGTTACACTGATTTACAAAACAAACTGTAGGTTTGAAACTCCTTTTCTGTCAAATGTACAAGTCTTGTTTTATACCTGACAATGCCCTAATGTTAAATGCACACACATTAATCAGTTTTTATGATAAAGTAAAAAGAAAGCTACAACAGTATTTAGGCAGTATATATGCAGTTCAATTCCAGACTATTATTTTTAATTATGATAGGAATGGGAGGTCTGGATTTCATACCGAATTCCCAAATCTTGTTTTCTCCTGCCTGTTACTTCCCTTTGTACCCAGATTCTAAATTGAGGTTTTATACCTCTCCCTGGTTTGTAATGGTAACTCGGAGGTAATGTGAGGCTGTCCTAGTGCAATGTCATAATCTGGAGAGCCTTAGAGGAGATGCCACACTTGGAACAGGGCAGAGAAATACAGGGCATTACTGAGTTGCTTCTTTGAAATATTTCAGTGATACAAATGTACGTGAGGAATGGAGAGGGGAATAGCGATAGGATTGAGAAGTTTTTTACCAAATAGAAACCACTTGTTTATGCATAGAAGTCTGACCAGATCGACTTGTTTCTGTACCAGGAAAGAATGCAGGGCAGGCCTGGAGTGACCCCAAGTTTGTGGTGTACAAGGTGGTTCAAACATCTGGCTTCGGAGACACCGCGAGTGGAAAATCCCCCCGGCTAACCCTGGGCATGCACACCCTGATGGATGGCATGCTTATTAATGCCTACAGATTAATGCCTTGTTTCATAGACAACACAGCTGGACAGAGCTCCAGCTGTGTCTCAGCACACCCCTACTGGAGACCAGTAAATGCAGGGGGGAGAGAGGTAACCACACCCTTTGGAAACACAGTGCTCTTGTGGCAACAGGGAAACAAATGGCGCTCAGCAGAGGTGTCTTGTAGCCTACTGTTGTTGCAGGAATTAGTATCTAGTGCCAGCCCTTAGACTCAGGAAAAATTCCAAAACTGTCCTATCAGCGCCAACTATTCCAGTTCTGAAGTGTTTTTGTTAAGAAAGGGCTAACTTGTCAGAACAAAAAGAGCAGCTGTAGGATTCTTGGCTGGTCGTAGTGAAGATCTCATACCTTAAATATTTTCAGCTATCTGTGATTATTCCACATAGGTAAAAATAACTAACAGTCTGCATAAACGTGGAGAATGAACACAAGGAAACACAAGCTGACTGCAAATGTTGCTTGTAGAATAAAAACATAATCTGTATGTCACTGATCAAAGTAATAAATCATAACTGAGGACAGTTGGGTATCACTAGTGTCTTCTGGTCAAGAAGATGCTGGGATTAGAGTAACTTTTGGGGTATTGTGGGTTTCAGGTGGGTTGTACAGCACAGGCAATGTCTGGCAAAGAAATGTGAAAAACTACTGAAGTTTCTGAGAGTATATTTGGATTCCCTGCTCTTGTATCTTGGGCCATTGGGGTGCCAAGGACAATATTTTGAGCAGTTGAGAAAAGGAAACGTTCCCTAGTTTTGCAATTGCTGGTGAGCACTTGCATCCTGGGAGGAGAACAGTCCAAGCAGAGTGTTTGCCTAGTGAGGCTTGTCTCTGCTCCAAAGCACACTCTGGGCTTTTTGCATATGGAAGTATGCAAGAATTCATAATCTGGCCCCCCATTTTACTTGTGTGTATACATAAGCTGCAGTTCATGACAGAAATCCTTGCTGCAGCTCTGCCCCTGCCCTGTCTGGGAGTGATGCGGAGTCGAGGATGACCTTAGAAATTGCAAGAGGTTTCATACCAAACCAGGAGCTTGGAAGAGCTTATGGCTGGTGAGAGAATGATCTCTGGCATTTCATAATCATCAGCAGGACTAACGTGCTGTTTGGAGATTTGTATCATTAGCAAATTAATCATGTTCAGGAACCCTCGGGTAGCAATGTTGGATGAGACTGTGCAACGCCTCCCTGCCAAATAAACTGCAGGGAGAGGGGCCTGGGAGATGGGAGGTGGAGAGGAAAAGCCAGGCTCAGCTTTCACATTACCTCAGTGTTGTCCTTGATAGCAGTCTTTAAAAATACGTCTTTAAAAACTGTTAAACAAAATGACAGTGAAAAGCTTCTTAGCACCGTGCCTTGCTGTTGGCAGAACATGGAGTGATCTCTGCTTCTGGTGCCTTCAGTGCCAGTCCTCACAAGAATTATCCACGGGAGTTTTCTCAGTTGGCTCCCAAGGCTGTGACATCTCTGCTGTCCTCCAGCCCTGGAGGGCACATGGTGGTCAGGAAGAGTGGAAGTGTTTGGGGTGCCGCAGGAAAACCTCCTTTTGGAGTGAAGGTCCCCTGGAATTCCACCCACCTGAGTACTCATGTCAAAAACCATAGAGCTTTTCTTGGCATGAACCCAAAGTTTTGGTGTAACCAAGGGTAATTTTGCCCACCTTTCTAGAATTTCATTTATGTGCTCAGTTATTAGCAGATCCTTGTGGTATTCACACAACTGTTCTTCCCTTGAATTCACCAAACTTGACATTTGAATTCTAACCAAACAAGCAATATTTGCCATACACTGCAGTCTCAAGTGCATACTTAGATGGAAGTTTCCATACAGCTAAGGATGCTGTTTATCCCTCTGCTTCTCTGATGCTATCTCCTTTTCCCTTTAAAAAATAAACACAAACATATATCAGGAACCAAAAAAGTTTTGGGCTATTAAATCATGCATATTTTCAGTTGCTGTGTGTAGCCTGCAAATTCATTTCTGTAGCAATGCAAAAGACTAATAAACCCATTCTGTCTATAGATATTTGATAAACTGACTTGTATATAGCCTTTATTTGGCTTTTGTCTTTGACTCCACTTTTTTATTAACCAGACTGGAATGCTTCCACTAAGAAGCAAAGCAATTAATTTCAGCATCCTGGAGCCAGGACTGTATTTTGGGGGTTGCCATACATTGCATTAGTCTAGAGACCACCACTGCTCATTCCTTGTTCTGGGATAAGTCAGATAACTACAGTTAATGGCTAAACCCTCAGTATAAATCTGCTGTGTTTCCAGACAGCTGTTGAATTAGTTCTCTCAATTCTTCTTCTGTGCCAGTGGATGCCAGCAAGTTCCAGATTTAAATGCTTTTTAATGCTTTATACAGCACTGGACACATTTTATGGAGCTGAGTAGGAGATATGCTATATTGTGCTTAATAAACTACTCTTTAAAATATCCATGTTTCAGCTGCTTGCATGGAAAAATGTATGCTTAGCTTTGAGAAAAAACTCTTACAGCTTTCACTGTCAGGCTGTTGCTCTTAAAACTTGGACTTTTGCTTACTGTGTGTATGTGCTTTTCAAATTATCTGTCCTACATATTTACTGGCAAAGTGGTATGTGACAGGACGAGGAAAACGTTGCCTTTTTCAATTAGATGTTGTTAACTTCTCTCCAACAAGCCAGAAACTCGAGTTCTGGTGGGCAGTCCACAAGAATTAGAGGGAAATAGATGGAGGGTAATTGTAGCAGAAACTTGTTTTGTTTGTTTAGAAATTGTACTGAGATTTTTTGTGGGTTTTGTTTGGGTTTTTTTTCTATCCAGTGCACAGAAAGGTTACAGAAATTATGTTTTTCAGTTGTACTCCATAGCATTTCAAAAGGCTTTTCTCAGGCCTACGTCCCAGCAGCTTTTTTACTTCTGTGTCACACATACTTCTTTTTTTGTGTTATTTTCTCACTGATTTTTGTCTCTGTTAGCTTTCACCCCACTGGCACACGAACACGTAGGAAGTGGTTCCTAGATGAGTTTAGGAGGTGGGGGTTCTGGCACATGTCTTCTCCTGTGAGACCCTGCAGTTTGGAATCTTTACACCCATTTACTCTGCAATATCTGTTGCTGAAAATGCACCCTCTCAACCTTCAGGAACTGTGTTAGAAGTGTAGGATTCAGGATTTTAAGACATCAGATGATCCCCCAATGCTAGCTTGGGATTAGAAGCTGAACTGAGCAAGGCTGGTTCTCTTAATCGTGGCATTTCAATTCCCTGCTTAAATTTTCAGCTGAACTGAACGAATCCAGTTGCTGGGCTCCTAAAAAAGTCAAACCCCTCCAAGCAGGCACACAGGCAGTCTTTGTGGTGACAGCCTGTAAAACCAGCAGCTGTCCAGGGGTTAGCACATTGGTCATGCCTCATGTGAACCACGGCGGGACATGTGCGAACAGAAGGTGCACAAACCTGGCACCTATTGCTCCAGATAGGAACAGACCAACTGGAGAGAAATGACTGAGACAGAAGAGTTACACAGCCAAATGTGAATTAAAGGGAGACTTTAACCATGCAGAAGTTAGGTGTTGGAATGAGGAGGGATACTATGTGGTCTAGGAGGGAATAGGAATGTGAGATTTAGGCTTCTGTTTGCTTCTGCCAACTGCAGGCAGCGCCTGCTCCCTGCACGGGCACAGGAGTAGAGAAAGATTCTGAAGGAGAAAGCAAAATCAGAAGTACAGTGGTTTTGTGGCATTTTTCATAGGTGTAGGGCTGCTTTTCTGTCCTTGGTGTTTATATATTTTTCTCCCTCATATCCTTGTGCTGACTTAGCTGAGAGCAGCATGTTGTCATCATAATTTTGAGCTCAGCATGCTCAGAAGTGGAAAAATGCAGAAACCCCTGTTTTACAGAGAAGGGGAATAGAGGTAAGCAGGTTAAATATGAGTTGGCTTTGTAAACTACTCTGGTAACAGGAAACCTGTGGCTGACACAGGACTGAATCCAAGTCTCCCTTACAAGAGCCCTGGCCACTGGACCATGGCATCAAATTTGCCATTCCTGACAACTTCACTCAGAGAGAAAAAAGTAAATTGTTTTTCTAGTAGCACTTACATTTGTGTTAGTATTTTAAGATGGCTCTCTAATTAGTGGTTGAGGGAAATTATATAGAACTGTAACCTGCTTGAGCTCAGATACCTTTGCTCCAGTTTTTTTATTACTCCTGTATATGCACTAGTTAAAAAAAAAACAAAACACAATCTGAAATTAGGCACAGTCTCTTTTTCCCTTGTGTTTCACTAGAGTTATGAGATTTTCTGTGAAGGGGAAAAAGAGGTGAATTGCTATATTTCTTTTAGAAGCCAAGCACTCCATTCATACATTTTGCACCGTTGATTTTATTATTTTCTGGTAGCTCATTGCTGCGAACAGTTGGAGTCAGTAAGAGCATTTTGTGTGCTGCTTGTGAGTGAATCGGACGGATCTGTGCCATCCTGTCGTAGCTGGAGGGAGGAAATGACTTTGATGCTTTTGTCTGTGGTGGAAGTTATTCCATAAAAGCATCAGAGAGAAGCTACACTGAAGGTGATGAGCTGAAGTTAATCCAATATCAGGAAACACATCCACTGTTGAACCAGGCTGTCAGGCTGTGAAGGGATGAGGGCCTTTGAAATCCCATGTGTGCGAGAGAAATTTGCCTTTGAGCAAGGGAAATTGCTGGTCAGATCTGAGATTTAAGTCTAAGGCAGTCACCTGCTCCATGGCACATGCAAGCTTGTTCTCAAATGTCCAAGCAGTGAAAGTTGGCTTTTACTTGCAGCTGGATTTCTTAATCTGTGCACGTGATAAAACTCTTTTCTTAGACTATCTGAAAGAACTCTTGGTAGCTGCCATTGTCTGTACCTGCAAGGAATTATCTCGAGCTGCCCTGCAGTCCTGTGAATGGCACAGTTGCCTCTTGCTGGTTTGAATCCCAGCACTCTCCTGTTCCCTGCAGTCCCCAATTGGGCTTGAGGGTCGCTGTTGACAGGTGGCCTCAGAGGTGATGAGCTGTGTCACAGAGGAGCGTCTTGAGAGTTGGACTGGTGATCCCAAGGGTAAGTGGTGTATAATACGACAGGAGGAAAGTGCTCTTGCAAGAAACAAAGTGGGCTTTAACATACAAGTTTTGTCACTGAAGCTGTAAACATCTTCTAATAAAAGATACCATGGTTTGTGGTCATTGTGAAAGTTGCCCTCTGTTTTTGGATTTGACAGTAGTTTTGAAGAATTTGATGCCATCCGGAAAAAAAGTCAGGTCATAGTAATCAGATCCTATTTTTTCCATTTTGTTTGATTTTTGGGAGTGGGAGAAAAAAGTTTTCACCTTTAAACCAATTCTTGCTTTTCATCTATTCCATAGTAAGCTGCAAAAAGAGTCTGTAACTTCTGTGTGCCTCTGAACACAAACACCATGTTGGCTATCCCATTAGAAGTGCTTGGTACTGTTGATGAAGGTTACTACTGAGATCAGATTAATTGCTTGAAATCTGCCTTGAATGTTCTTACATGTTTTAGTGCTAACCAAGTGGCAAAAAGCTGCTACAGCACCACCCATGCTTCTGGCTTTTATCTGACAGGTGAAGGCGGTCCCTTATTTGAGAGTTGGTCCTTAAACAATTCTTAAATTTAGTGAAATTTGGGCTGGAATATGGCGTTTTTCTGCTAAGTAATGAGGGTTTTTTTAACAAATTAGGTAGCAATTGAAAGATGCTGCTATTACACGGCTGTCTAGTTGTCTGTGTGAAATAAGCTGGTGGCATCTGTCCAGTTGCAGGCAGATGTCCACATCACAAATCATCAGACCCTTTTTATAGACCAGAGAAAATCAGCCCACGCTCTTTCAGTTCAAGCCAGGAGGGATCCAGTGAGGAAACCTTGCATTTCTCTTCTGTTCCATCTGCATTTGAAGAAGGAAAACACGCATATCCATCTCTTTCCAGAGAGCTGTTCCAGCATCGCTGAATAGGAGCAAACGTCCTCCCGGGAAAGCATAACTGAAAAGTACTGGAAGGAGAAATTTGTTGAGACAGATGTGCTCTTGTATAGAATAAGTATTTTTCTTTGAATAATCTAGTGGAACTTGCAGTTGTGCATGTTAATTCTCCTGGCTGACAGGTAGCTGGCTGGTGGGTTTTGTAGGCTCAGTCTGGTGTGATGGACAGATGAAAGGCACTGTTATGTTACACTTTGGTCCCTGCTACTGCTGCTAATTTTGACATGCCATTGTAAAACCCTTTACTTTTCATATATGAGAAGGTGTTAGATTAAGTGGTTGGCTAATGGGCATCTTTGTTCCAGTAACAAACTCATGGTCTCTTTCAGCACTTTTCCATTTACTGCCCTGGCTGCTGTTTATGGCAGCAGTGGCAAGAGCTGCAGCTGCCAAATTTATTTTAAAGATCATGGTGTTTGGTGCCAACCCTAGTCTCTCTTGGTGCCAAACTTGGCTCCAGCAGCAGTAGCTCTACATTGTTGTTCTTGTGCAACAGTTGCATTACATCATGGTGAAAGGAGGAAAAGAGATTTTAAAAATTTCAGTTATTCAAATGCAATATTCACAGTGGGGAAAAACAAGACGGAAAACAAAACTCCTGCAGTTCAAATGTCAGTGTTCCTCTGTACTTTGTTAAGTCATTTGAGGTCTGTTTAATATCATAAAATGGCACTTTCAGGAAGTGTTTTTCTTTATCAGATCAGACTCTGCAAAGGAAAAAAAGGACATTTGTGTGCATGGCATTGGGCTGGTGCATTTGTTTTATTTGGGGTTTTCATTACCATGCTGTCCTGCAGAGTACCAGTGACTGGATGGCAGGATCTCTGTGACTCCTCTTTGTTTGATAATATTATCTGGTTATCCCTGCAAAAATTCCTTCCCTCTGTCTTGAAAATAAACCTAACAGCCAACAGCTTTGGGAACTTGGGCCCAGGTTAACTTTGACCTTCACCTGAGTTTAAAGAAAAAAGCTTCAGCCTACTGTCACAGAAAAACTTGGGAAATCAGACCTTGGCCCACCTGAACATACAAAGTCAATCACACTGTCCCATTTGTTATTCCCATATTGTTATTTTAGCCTGACTTTCAAATACCCACAGAAACAAATTATTAATGGAGTTAATATCAAGGAAAACAATGTGAGCATTTGCCCTGAGTAGATTACTTTTCCCCTTGGCTGTTTCCACACTATTAATTGGTATGAGTAACAAATTAAAGTGCAGTTTGCTCAAGCATTTTGATTATTGTCCTTTTTTCTCCTAACATCCCCAAGGTAAGTAGCAGTTACACTGTGCTACTTTGCTCACTGCTGTTGTGCTGTAGCTCTTTAAAACGAGAAATTTCATCTAAAAACTGCCATTGTCAGCCAATCTCTTGATTCAGAGTATCCCTTCTGAGCCTTCCAGTTTTAGATACTTAAACAAAAAAATTGACATTTCAGTATTCCTACTGGTGAGGTAACCGCCTTTCACTGCAGAAGTATTATTCATAATGACTTTTTATTTTTATTTTATTAAGAGTCAAAAATGGAGGGAAAAGGTGGCTTTAGTTATGTCCATGAAGAAGAGGAGGGAAGGATAACTTCTTGAAGTTCAGCTGAATCATAGCCTCTCTTGCAGGACTGTCCTCTGCTCTTCTCAAAGAGAAAGGCTCCTGACTAAGGCAATATTAGAAGTTCATGAATTTGATTTATGTAACCACAACATTCGCTAAAACCAGATTGCTAACGTGACTCACTTTGTATGTAAACAGGGAAGGTATATCCAAGTACAGCTGGATTTCCTCATCCAGGCCATGGATGCTGGGAAGCAGCTTCAGGGTTAAATGGGATTGACTGAGCACCTGCGTTTGCAGTGCCCTTCAGAGCAGTTGCAGCAGTGGTGGACAAGCTTTGCCTGCAGCATTTGTGGAGAAGAGTGTGTTAAGCAGCACCAAAAGGAGGGGAGCAGCTCTTGTTATATTGTAGGGATTAACTAGTTTGACTCAACATGTTTGAAGATGACCCAGCCACAAGTTCACTGTTTATCACAGAATGGTCTAAACTTTGTGAATCTGCTATTTCCATAAATTGTAGCACTACCAGAGCAGTTCTGTTCAGAAGTGCCATAATCTTATCACCATCACTGCTCTTTCATTGGTAAGGGAAATGAGGCAATCAGAGATTCTTCCAACCTTCTACACGCACAACAGACTTTTCTCTTTGCTGTCTTCTCTGCTTGGAGAAAATCTGACTTGAGGGATTTAACCAAGGAGAGAGTACGTCATTCTCACTCCAGCCTCACCTGTACTGTTATGCTAGACTTTTCCCTCACATCCAAAGTCCTTTTGCTAACTTACATTTCATAGTTCTTTTCCCATAGCTCTTTCTGAATTATTATTCCCCAAGTGCTCCTCCTTTACGGGCTGAGAACGGAGGTGCTGACACAGGCCTGTTATAAAGGGGCAGCCCTACCTTTCTTAGTGGGTTGCTGGAGCCATTGCAGGACTCTGACAGGTTTGAGAAGTAAATCAAAGTGGTGAAGAAATTCTCACAGTCTGGGAATGGAGAGCTTTTGGACCAAAAATAGTGAGAGAACATGCCCTGAAGGACAGCTCTCGTGCCTCGCCTCCTTCTTGGCTGTCTCATGTTCACGTTGGTCATTATTCATTGGCATGGATATCAATACTCCAGCAGTGTAACAGATTTCACCTAAAGATTTCAGAGTGCTTTCCAGCCCCTAAAGAGAGCTTAATTGGTAGTTTATACTGTGGTTCCCAGTTTTACAGAGGCCTTAACGTAGTCCTGAGAAGCTTGCCCAATCTCAGAGTGATGGGAATAGCTCAGTAGGAGCTGCTCTGTGTTACTTCAAGGTAAACTGCAGCCCTAGGGAAAATTATATATATGTATGTATAAAACTTCTGTTATTGCTATTTATTTAGGACTGCAGTACCTGGAGATGTCACAGAGAGTAGGACACCACTGCACTGGTGAATGCTTCACGTGCATAGAAGAGGAACATTTGTCCTGCTGCTTCTCTAGGGAAGACACACAAAGGTCAAGAAGCCCAGTGGTGGCACAAAGGACTTGCCTAGGAATCAGCTGAGTTACCAGGGGCAGAGCAGGGAGAAAAGCCCAGGTTTTCTGAGTCTCTGACCAGGGTTTGATCTGCTATTTCTCTGTGACAGAATTAATCTCATTGTGTCCTCTGTGGAAACTTCTCCTGTGCGAGTGAGCACCACTTTTTCCTGCACACAGTTACCTGTGGATTTTAATGAGTAGTGCTTCTCAAGTGGCTTGGGCAAGTACTTTCTAATACATTGATTTTTCTGTGGGAACTTCATAGAATGGCTTGGGTTGGAAGGGACCTTAAGGATCATCTCGTTCCAACCCCCCTGCCTTGGGCTGGGACACCTTCCACTAGAGCAGGCTGCTCACACTCTGAGGGCTGGGGCATGATGCATCACTGCCTTTTGAATGAGGAGGTTTTTGTTAGGATGTGCGTGGTATAAATGTTCTAAACTTCTGGAAAAATCGCCCCTTGGCACTGGTTCCAGCTAATGGCCAACTTTGACTGCATTAAACTGTGCAGTGATAGAATTCCTGTTGCCCTGCAGCTCCAGCTGTGTGAGGTGCTTTCCCTCCCAAGCCCTATGCAACTTGTGATATTTGTCTTGTCTTACTGCATTAAATAGAGTTTCAGCAAAGTTATTACTTGCCACACTGAATAGTTAGTTTTACAGAAATTATTGCCTAGAAGTCGTTTCTCTCATGCCACTGGAGTCTGGGCAGGTGTGCCCAAGGCTCTGCAGGAAGGCAAGGAAAGCTCTGTTTTCTACTTGTGATTTTCCACTACTTTTTTAAGCAGATGTTTTTTTCTGTGAACTTTAGTGCTTTATTGTCTCCACTTCATCCTGGTATGGTAGAGCTGAAGTAGTTTCTGGATGCTTAATTTTGCCTATGTAATTGCTTTATGTTACTGTGTATTGATGGAGATGTTTAAAAATAAGGCCCTGCAAACACACACACCTGAGAGTCAGTTTTTTGCTGATAAGACCAGAGTTTTGTGTCCTAACATAGATGCTGCTCTTTACTCACCATGACGTGTGAGGAGAAAGCAGGAAACTGAGCGAGGGGAATAAACTCCAATTATTTGTATTTATATTTATATTTATATTTATATTTATATTTATATTTATATTTATATTTATATTTATATTTATATGTGGTTTTAGTCCTTGTGATTCTGATAAGAAGGAGTAAGAAGTGTAGTTCTTCAAAGTGGAAAGAGGTGACAAGTGTCATGAGCTGGACTCTGCAGCCCTTGGTTTGGGAAGCCCTGACTCTGGAAGGAGTTATTTTGCATTGTGGGTCCCAGTTCTGCAGCTGGAGCTGCTGGAGTGCTTTTCTGCAGTCACATGCAGCCCTTGCATGCCTGGGGGATCTGAATAGGAAGAGGTGTGATGAAATTATACAGCTTGTGAATGTCAAAGAGGAATGTGGAAGCGGGAAGAGATGAATTATGTACATTTGTATGTATGCATACATATACAACTTTATATTTCAAATCACTGTGGGCTGTAAGCTCATAGTGTTTCCTTATCAGTGCAGCCTGTTCTGTGGGCTACCTACTTGTTTACAGTAAGAGACCTGAGTAGTTTTATGCTTTGGCAAGTAAGTGTTGCTCCACTTAGCAAATAGGTCCAATAGACCAAGAAAAGGCATTGTGAAAAATTCTGCTTTCTCATTTTGACTTAGAATAAGTGAAATACTGCTGTTGAAATGAATTTTAAAAGACCCAATGACTCCAGCCAGTGTCGTGATGTATTTCTGGTCAGGCTGCTGGGCTGAAAGTCTGTGGTGTGAACCCCATCATGAGCTCACTCAAATTTTCACTCAAAGCTGCCTCTCAGAGTGTGCTTTCAGAATGCACGGTGAGGCTGCCTCGTCTTGTGTGGTTTTCTGTGCACTGAACCCCCTTTGCTGTGCACTGCTCGGCCAGAAAGTGCTGCTGCTTCCCCTGCTCTATCTTCCTTCCATCTCCTCCCGTGTTAATCACAGGAAGTGCAGGGGGATCACAGCCCAGCTCATCCCCCTTTTTCATCTCAGTCTCTTCTGTGTCTGCAGGGGGGGGTCAGGAAATGAGCACCTGGAGAAGGCAGTACTGAAGCCTTGCTAGCAGGAGGAATTTATTTGCATTTATTTCTATGAAGACACCCTGCTTTTTTGTTTTGTTTTGTTTTAATTAACAGTTCTAAGACAAAAAAGGAGCAGTGTATTCAGTGTATTTAAAGAAAAATCATTGAACAGTAGACTGGAATAGCAGGTGATGAAGCCTGGTGAAGCAAGTCGGTGCTTCTGGAAATTCAGGACTTCCAGGGAAACAAGGCATGCAATTATTTGCACCAGTTCCAAGCACTCAAAATTCTTAAGGCTGACTTTCCTTTAAAAAAAAAAAGAAGGGAATTTGGCTCAAAAAATTCATGAGACAGGAATTTTCATCTGTTTTTTACTGTCTGGTCTATGGCTTTAGAGCAAGACAGAAAACTTGCAGTGAAAGTAAAATTTTGATAAAAAGACTCTCATTAAAAAAAAAAGACAAAACACAGAGACCATGTGGGGAAAGATTTTAAAGCTGATGGAATACTTTGGTAATTTTTAAACAATAGTGGTTTCAGAAGTGCGAAATAATTGGTCTATTTTGTTATTTTTTTCTCAGTTATTTTTCTTAAGCTTGTTTAGAATTAACACTTCTTTTTTTTTTGAAAGGAGGAATTTGAAAATCTTAATGTTAACCCACACCATCTTTTTCCTTATCTATCACGTAACTTTTGTCTTCTTTCTCTTGTTTTCATCCTTAGCCTGAGATAATGTGTGCTGGCAGCTAATGCAGCTCTGTGTCCCTACCCCAGGGGCTGTGCTACAGCTGTACTAAGGACTCCTCTTTCTTTTGTGTCTGAAACAGGCTGGGCAATGATAAATCCAGACGAGTACTGCTGCTTTTATTGTGCAATTACATCAGTAAAAAGCAGCTCTCAGGGATATAAACAGCCCGAGGCATCTGCCCTGCAGGTCACCTTGAAAGGATATCTTGTCATCGAGGCTGTACTGTCAGTCTTGGACATGAGCATTAGTGCCAGCCCAGGTTTAACTTTATGCCTGTTCAGGCTTTTCCTGCATGCATCTATCAGATGTACTTGTGGAAGAACTAAGACTCATTATAAAAGAGAAAACAGGGTCGTGGTTTTCACCTGCTGAAGCATTTTTGAGTTTTTGAAATGGAACAAAGAGTCCATTATAGATGGAGAGAAGAACGTCCAAACAGTGTGGGGAGGAATGTACTGACAGAGGAAATGAAATTGCTTTCCTCTGCTTTTGAAATGTGTGGATAGAAGTAGCCAAAATCTTCAGTGTGGGAGATTCCCTATGATTATACCATGTGGAAGGTGGCTGCAAGATAATACTGTTTTCTTTGCCTATGAATGATCCCTTTATTTTTGTACAGGAGCAAAGTAAAATTGGGAGCAGAATTTTGCAACCAAAAGTCCTGGCAATGCTGCTTAAGCTACTATGCTTCCCATGGAGTTAAAACAGTAGAAGTCTTAATTCCCAATGAAAATTAATGAGGCATAGCAGGTGCTTTTGAAAATTTTATCCATATGGGGAAAAAGAAATTAATCTTGTATTTCCTAGGAATGAATTAAACCCAAAATTTTTAGGACTGGGATGGGTTTTGTTTGTTTTCTCTGAATCAGAGAGTGAGAAAGCCATCTTCAGATTCTTTTGGATGTGATTCACTTCTGAAATAAACTGGGGAATCAGACTGTCGTCTTTCTAATGATGAGTACCACTGGAGTCGTAAAGTACTTCTTAGCAATCTGCACCATTTTTTAGGAGGACAGAAAGATGAAAGCAGTTGATCAACTAATTAAAACCAGATAAAGTCATGGAAGCAAGACAAAAATGTTACTCTTGCAATTCAGCTGCAATCTCAGTCTCTACTCCTCCCCTTCCCAGCAAAGCTAAAAGCAGAGGACTTGGCTTGTACCACTGCTGCCTAGGGCTCTGTGTTGGCATATGCATATGTTTAGGGAGATCTGGTGGTTTAAGCTTGTATTTGGCCTCCATCCAGATACAAGTAAAAATTCTTGAGAAGATCATTGCATGGGATGGTTGCAGGGAGCATAATTTCTGTATTTACCTCTCCCCTTGTGGACAAAACTTTTGTAGTTTCTGACTCCCTTGAAGTACTTGTCTTTTCCCACTCTAGGATCTGACAGGTTTTTCCCAAGGGGTGGAGTTCTGTCTTTTTCACCTGCAGGGCTCCTAACTCTTCAGTTCCTTCCCTGATGACAGATGCAGAGCTCATTTTCCTTTTTTCCCACACCCATGCCAGCTTTTTCCCCCCATAGTCTTTCGCTCCCAACTGTCCTTCCTGTTACTCACATGCCCTCCTGCAGACTGCAGTTGTTTTGGGGAAAATGCTCTGCTCTTCCTTGCACAAATTCCCTCCGAAATCACTTGGCCATTGAGTTTGCCCTGGTACCTCATACTACCCAGATGTCTTATTTAGTGAAAATGCCCTGAAAGTTCTCCTTTGAATGTTTTTTTTCTACCATTCATGTACATTTTGAAGGCAGAATTCTGTCTTCTCACCCTAGAAAGGGAGCAGAGATGAGTGAGAAGTGCAGACTCCCAGGCACAAGTCCACTGCCTCCACAGTGAGGGTGGAAGTGCCTGTGCTCCTGAGATGCCTTTAGTGTGTTNGTTTTTTTTCTACCATTCATGTACATTTTGAAGGCAGAATTCTGTCTTCTCACCCTAGAAAGGGAGCAGAGATGAGTGAGAAGTGCAGACTCCCAGGCACAAGTCCACTGCCTCCACAGTGAGGGTGGAAGTGCCTGTGCTGTGGGGAGGATGTTAACAAGTGAGAGCAGACTGAGAGAGGATTTAAGTTATGCCTGAGCAGCAGAGCTCCAGGCTTTGGAAGGAGACTCCTTCATCTGTTGCTGGTGCCTTCTGGCTTGTCAGCTGTGCTGGGTAGAGCTGTGGTGTGGTTCCATCTGCCCGCAGTGCCATGGTGGTTTCCTGTTCCTTCCTTTCAAAATACGATCCGTGGAGTTCTCACCACCTTGCAGGCTCGGGCTGCACACCGGGTCCCTCTGTGGCATTGCACTCACACCCATCTTTGAGCACGTTGCTGCAGAGAGATGAGATCACTCAGGAGTTTGATCTCCAGCACACTTTTGACTGTCTTGACTTGGGGTCTGGAATCACTGCCTTCAAAACATGACTGTAAAAGAATACGTGATTTGTCAGTTGCCCAAACACCTCAGTCAAAAATCTGAAACCTTGAATTGTTTAATCTGGCATTCCTAGCTTCATAATGACTGAAAAAATACCTCTATTTCTATTTTTTCCTTCCTAAACATTAGAAAGAAGTTTTTGTTTTTGGCAGAGATTTTGTGGGCTAACTTTCAGGGCAAAATAGTGGGGTTTGAGTAGGGGATTCTAATGGAAAAGCTGAGCAACAAATTCACACAAGGTTCTTCTTAATTATAGAAGCCAAAAGCTCTTCCAGATGTCTGTCAGCCCTGCATGCTAGATGCTGCCATCACTGGTTTTAATAAAAGCTCATATTCAGCAAACTTTATTACTGATTTACTGTACACTGCTAAAGCCAGAAAATGTTTTTGCTCTAAAAAGAAAACAAAGACCTGATATTTTCATCAGTTGCACTCCAGCATGTCATTTACTATGTTAAATACCAGCCCTGTTCCATTATTCGACTATTTTCTGTAGCTTGCCGTCATTAAAACTGGAATTTCAGAAACTCTTGTCAAGAAGTCCATAGGCAAGAAATGCACATGAATAAATCAGTAAATGGTGCGTGCAGAACAGGCAAAGCCACTAACAGCACACATACGTGACATGCACAACCAGACAGGCAGTTCTGTGAAAAGTTACCTGTTTGTACATGCAACTAATACAAACTCTAAAGAAAAATGAGAGCTGAAAAAACCACAGGAAAATGTTATAGAATAAATACAGGAAAATGTTATAGAATAAATACAGGAAAATGTGGCTTTGTGAATACAAAAGTGAACAGAGCAAAACCAGTAGAAAAATCATCAGGCAGAGCATAGGTAATGAAATCTCTGAACAATGATGTAATTAAAGTGCATTAATCACTATAAAAGATCATTTCCCTTTAAACATCTGCTCCTGTTCACTTGGCAACAGCCTGGGCAGTGTCATGAATGATGGGGGTTTGGATTATGCTGAAGGGCATGTGTTATCTGAGAAACAAGGTGGAACAACCCCAGCTCGACAGGATCTGGGACAGCACTGCTTTCCCTCAGCTCGGGTGTAACACCAAGGAGGTAAGGGGAAGAGAAATGGGATGGTGCTTGGAGTATAAAGGAAAAGCGTGTCTAAAATGGAACCCTTCCTTCTCAGCCATGCAGACAAAATTGAATTGGGTGCCAGTGGATTTGAATAAACTAATTCCTCTGGGAAAAAAGCACCTGCCCACGCTGCTGCTTTTCAGAGAGCCTTAGGAGGCTTGTAGGAGACACCTTGTTCCATCTCCCTGAGAAGCGCCGCGAGATTCTTCCTGAGCGCTTTCTCTGCGGCAGCCTGGCTGTGCCAGCAGAAGGGTGAGATGAGGCATTTCGGGAGGAAAAGCTCTGGCATAAGCTCAGTGTGCAGAAGAAGGGGCTGTGACCATCCCTCACTGCCCTACAGTCTGTGCTTCGGTACCAGATGGAGCATAACTTCTTCCAGTGCTGTGAGGGCTGAGTGAAGCCTCTCACGAGCTGTGTTCTGAGTTAAGTGAGGAGTCATGGATTGCTGTTTCAGCTCTTGTCGTTGGACTGTGTTCCTTGGGTAGGATTTTTTACACCTGGGGACTGGGTTTTGTATCCTTGCACACATCTGACTCCTGGTTGCATTTCCACACAGTTGGTGGCATGGACCCTGGCTGTGGCACATCTGGTGGCCCCTGTGCATCTGCTTTTTCATTTTGTCTGTATCCAAGGCAGGAAGGGGGTGGAGGCAGCTGTGCTCCTCTTGCAGGGACAGCTCTGAAGGTGGAACCCTTTGAGACCCACCAGCAACAAAGATGCAGCTGCAGAGCAACCCTGATTTTTATGCTGGTGTTGTTTCCTTAGCAAATCTGTAGCAGGTAGCACTTGGGGACCAGGGATGACTCAAGTGTTGGATCCAGAGTAACCCTTTTCTGCCACACTGGTCGTTCATAGGGTCTCCTTCATGGCACGTACTTGGGAAGCCTTTACCAGCCTTTGGACTTGAGGCTGTGTTGGTGATGAGAAGGCACATACCCACATGGACTCCCAAGGGAGGCAGACAGATCCCAGATCCCACCTGGAGAAAGGAGGACTGGGGTTGTGGTCACTGTACATGGTTATGCCTCTTCATACCTGTTTTTGGTAGTTCTGTGAATTCACAGAGGGTTCGTGCTTTTTCTGTCTGGGCAGTTGTTAGGTGAGAAAATGAAAATGAACCTAACTTTGGTCTTTGCTGTTTAGTTACAGGTGAAATACTTGATCTGGTTTGTGCCTGTTCTTAACAATACTTGCCCTCCCTCACAGGGACTTGCAGGCTTTGTAAAAGGAATTGGGGAGGTTCAGATAAAAAGTATGTGGTTTTCGCTTTCTCAAAGCTGGTAAAGTCATACAGTGGTATTTAAACAGAAAATCAAAACAAACCTCTTGGCTTCTCCCAGAAGCACATAGATTGGTATTGCAGAAGCCTGAAGATCCCAGGTTTCTGTGCTGCTGCCTCTAACTTCACGGTGCTTTAGGTGTGCTGTGGGTCGTTACCAGCCGGGTGCTGCCATGCCACCTGCTGCCTGCATAGTCCCACCCAGGAAGGTGCCAGCCTGGGAGCAGGGATGTGCCAGCTGCCCTGGCAGGCAGCACTTCAGCGATGAGAGAAAGGGAGCCTGAGCAGGCTGCAGCCAGGTCCCTTGGATCCACTCACCACCAAATTCCCTCTCTGCCATCTGCTCTTGCTCAGGCCCTGCTCTGGCCAAGAGCACAGTTATGCTTTTCCCTAATAGCCCTAATTCCACCCAGTCACTTCCAGGGAACTGAAGTAAGGTTGTGCTCTCAGTGGCCATGGAAAGCAAAGAAGGGCATAGAACCTCTGAGTTCTCTGTTCATCATCTGTTCTGGGCTTGAACCAAGAGCTGCAAGTTTGGTCTTGGAAAATTCAAATAGGTTTCCATTGCATTGTGCGTATTTAGAAAGAAATAATGACAATTAACTGAGAAATTTAGCTCCAGATTTTCCTTGGCTGGTGGGTTCTTCACAGTTCTAGATGCAGGCTTTGGTTGCACAGGGAACAAGGGGAGAACATTATGGGAGTAAAGGTTTCAAGGAAACCTGCCTCGCCTGAGAGGAGTTGTGCAGGTATCAAATATAACAGATCTTACTGTACCTTATCCATTGTCTTTGCCAAAACTTGCAAACATAGGTGTGTAAATCTGTGCACTTAATGACATATTTTGTACCCATCCAAAACATCCAACGCTCCCACGGAAAGCAAGCAGCCGAAAAGGTCTACAGCTGGAGGTAGGCACATGTGAAAATGGTGGTGTGTACGTGAATAAACATATTGATTTTATACATAAGGTCTGAAATAATTATTTAGTCCACTTTTCTGGACTGCCTGTGTCATGCAGAGGTTTTAAGCTTTCGTTGTGGTGTAGGTCATATGCACACATACAGAATTATGTTTTTCTTTGGAGATGTAAGTCCTGGGTATCATTAATTTGAAATTTTTGGTTGCATCAGAGAAGGTCACTCATGTGAAAGGAACTGTCCTTGCATCACTGCCACCTAATGGCCAGGACATTGTAGTTGGGTGCCTGGTTTGGGTGTCCCCTGGGAAACTGATCCTGTCACCTTCATTACCTTGTAAGACTAGATAATGATCTTAACTGCCCTCAGCTTCAATTTCAGCCTGTAACAGTCCGTGCTGCAGCCTCACTGGACACTGGTGTGGGTATTCTTGCTTTGATGGCATATGAGAGATCAGGAATTTAGTTTTTGTATGGCAAAATCCAGGAAGAAAGGAAAATCATTAATCAGATGGGTGTAATCTCCAAGGAAGCAAGTACTGCATTTTAATTCAGCATTTCCCTTTGATGAAAACTTTAGTGAATGTTATTATGTGGAATTTATATGAAGCCTGGGTTTAGGTAATCAGCTTTAATATTTATACTCTTAGGGAAAAAAATTGAATCATTAGTAAGCATGCATAATTAATGAATAAATTGTATTTTTCCTTTGTTTTCCTTCAGGTATAAGGAAATGCTAGATCTAGTGATATCACCCAGTCTGACTGTAAATAGAGAGTGCCCTGACAGACTGAAGCTTAACCTTTCTCACATTTATGCCACGGCTCCAGATGACATAGAAGGTAGGCTGCTCTTCTGCTTACTGTTTGCTGCTTTAACATAACATATATGTATATATGTAACTAAAGGGAGCTGGCCACTGCAAGGCCCCTGCTTCTGGCAGTTAGTTCTGCAGTATAGTGAGCAACTGAGATTTTTGAATTGGTTTTTTTTGTAGACCCTCCAGTTGTGGTTGAATCCTTTAGTTCCGCAATGGCTTTAATGCAAATGGAATAGAAATATTCCATACGTAAATCTATATCTGTGTATAGCTGGTGCCTGCATTTACACACACGCACGTGTAGATTTTTGTTCCACTGGAAAACTTGCAGGTGCAAGCCATATTTTGTATAGACCTGGTAGTTTTTGCTGGAGCCCCAGTGGTGGTGGGAATGTGGGCTTTGGTGGCTGTGCTGCTGCTGCTGTTAAGGTGGGGGCTGTGGGGGCTCCCAGGCCCAGAAACGTATTGAGCAGCCAGAAAACCTCTTGCCAAAGCAGCTCTGTGCCCCACTTTGCATCGCTCTGGGATCTCTGCTGCCATCCCCAAGTGGTTAGCCCTGCTGGCCTCTGCTCTGGAGTTTCACATTTGGCAGGTACCAGGGACAAATTCTTTCAGTGGTTGAGGCTCTGATGGAAATTTATCTGCTCTCCTCCTTCTTCCCTCCACCCCATCACACTGTTCAAGTGAAGGAAACAGAAGAATGTTAAATCTGCTAAAAAAATTATTGGCAAGTGATGCAGCTGAACTAGTTCTTGCTAGTACAATCCCAGCTATTGTTTGCTGCGGTCAGGATCTGTCAGCCTTCCTGTTAGAGGGGAGTTAGGAAAAGGCACTGGCTATTATGTTTTAGTAGTGCATTTAACCCTTCATTTATAGGCTCTTAGAAGCCCAGGAGATGTTTTGTTTGCATGTTTGCTGAGGCATTAGGAATTGCGTGATTAAATCACGTACATCGTGAGTGCCTATTTACAAGAGCAGTAGAAGGAATCACAGCCTAAAGGAAACATCCTTTTAAACGTTCCTGTTTGCAGAAAAGATTAGAGCTAGAAATGATTTTTAGGTACATCATTTTGTAAACACCTTGGTGCAGGAACTGGTTTTTTATTATGTGATATAAATAAGAGCCAACACAGGAGCTGTACTGTTGGACACCAGTTTGCCAGTGACAGCTCACGTTGATTTGTTTCTTATAGAAATATTATGGTGTTTTTTCTACAGAATGATCCCCTGTGCTACCAAGATTGTGCTCTTTCCCTTAAAAATACTTCTTGTTAATTTGAAGAACAGGAAAATACTTGTGTGTTTGACAATTCTCAGACTGACAGAGCTCTTAATGTAATAAATGCACACAAATTTGTGCTCTGTATTACACATACAGTATTAAATTTACCAAGTCTAGTCATAGTACTTGCTCATTTAGATGTCCATGTAGCTGTCTGGCCTGTTGTTTGAGTGCTTGTCATGAGATGTGCAGTTACATCAATATAAATTTCAAGTGCACAATTTGCCTGTAGAATCAGCTCTGCCTTTTCTTGCCAATGACAGTAGCATATTGCATATTCACACACAGTAAATTCCTTCTTGGCATTCTTGGCAAACTTAATTACTCTGTACCAAAAGAAAAAATTTGAAGCTGTCATGTTTTTCAAAAAGAGAAGAAATGAGGCTTGGGCTCAAACTGTTCTGCTGGATTTTTGATGTAATTAAAATTATGAATTAAAGGAATTAATTGTAAAATGTCTATTTCCTCAATGCAGTTCTGTTTGGTAATGAGGGACAGACAGAAATGGTGTAGTTCTTGTTTTCACAGTCTAAAAATCTAATTTTCTAAACTGTTTTCTTTCAGGTAAGTCAAAGCAAATTTTTCATAGTAAATTTGAAGGTGACTCAGGTGAGCCCAGTTTTGGATTTAAACCCTGTCTTTTTTCTGTGTAAGTGAATAGGTACGTTTGTATGACATTATCCTTTGTCAATAATATGTACTTTTGTGTAACACTGTCCTTTGCTGGTATTTTAAACCAACCCTCTCTGCCTGTTGCTTGGGAAATAAGTTACTGTGCCACATTTTATAGGTGCAGAAACCAAGGTGGGGTTGCAGGTGGGTTTTGATTTTCCAAGGGGTTGGAGGGTTGCAGGGGTTTGAAGAAAGAGTCTTTCTGGTGTTGTTTGTGTCACTGATTTGGGTGATCCTGTTAGTGGTTAGGCCTGTATAGGTTTCACTGTTAATTACAGAAATTAACATTCTATAAAAAGAATGATACCTGGAAATTAATATTTTAGTAAGAACTCATGATGATGCAATTTTTTTGAAAGTTAGTCTGAAAAGTTACCAGATGAAATGGCAGTGTTTTTAAAAACAGTTTGGTGTAATCTCTGTGTTACAGTGTAAAATGGTCAAGCCATGTAAAAGGTTGTGAAAAAGGGTTGTGTACAAAAGAACAATTTCAAAAGAGGTCTAAATCAGGAAAAACAAACATTTCAGATGTGAGCATGTTGGGTCTCTTTGGTCATTCTGCCCATGTTTACAGCACAAGAAGTTACCCAAACCCACAGGACTATTTGCATGTATTTATATGTACATTTCATTAAATGAAAAATGATTTAAATGTTTAACTTGCCGGCTGACCAATGTCTGAACAAAGGAAGCTGTGCTGTTTGGGTCACTGGAGGCGGGTGGAGAAGCCATGTGCAGTTCTGGTGTGTTCATTGATGCAGCCAGGACACACAGAGGCTGAATCAGTTGTGCCTCGTGTCATTATTGATGGTTGTGAGAGTGTTTTTGGCATTTATAGTGCTGAATTAATGGCAGCTCCAGCCAGGAACCGAGAAGCAAAGTTTGGATGGCACTTTGGAGGCAACCTGCAAAATACACATGGTGGTATTTTGGTGTGATGTTTTCAGTACAACCTGCAGGCAACTTGCAGGTTTTGATTTAGCCTTTTTTTTTTTTTTTTAAGTTTTTAATTAGGTAAATCTAAATTTCTATCTGAATAAAGCTGGTGGCACATTTTTCTGTGGTGCTGTTACAGGACACAACTGTTTGCAGTTATATCTTGCACATATAACTTGTATGATAGGTTTTCTACTGAATTATTGTTTGATTGCTGGTAGTTCAATAAGGTATGCTATAGTTAACTCCAAAAATTCAAATTAAGGAGATTTATGATGTTGTGTTTTTAATATTCACTATTATTTGATATATTTTAATGGACATTAAAGAAAGTGAGTCATGGTATAGGAGAGTACCAAAAAAAGCAAAATGTACAGTGAGCTTAAATCACTTCAGCAATCAGAGTATTGGCTTTTATAGCCTTCAGCATATGAGTCATTGCTTCAAAGCCCAGCTTCATGATTGATGTCAGTCCCATGAAAAGAAACTGGTAGTTCAATCAACTGGTATCACCCTCAATGAAAAACTAAATCTGTATTTGTTGTTAAGCGGAGATTATCTTTCTTACCTACCTCAGTTTGGGAATATTAACTAAAAAATAAAAAGTCTTTCGATTCCTGTATATTTTTCTCACACCAGCAGTGGTAAAAACAATTGTATCAGCTTGGCCATAGAACAGAACATGATGAAAATCTAAGACCCTTTAATTTTGTTTTCCAGGCAGCAGCAAAGCAGCACCACAGTGTCCTCTCCATCTGTACACCACAAAGTGAGTGCCCGTGCCAAGTGCTGTAATTTAAAAACCGTGTTTTGCTGAACAGCCATTTTGTGCAGACTTCTGTCACCTTAAAAAACATCTGCCCTAAGCCCATCCACCTGTTCCCCCGCACGTCTCTGGCACAGTGAAGTAGCTGGTTCTTAATCTTCTTGGATATGGTGTGAAATAAGGTTTGAGGTGCTGTGAACTGTGTTTTTGTACCTCTGAGAATCCAAACCTCATCAGTTTGAATATTGTTGTGTTTATGAGTGACCACAGAGGAGATGTGTCGAAATGTCGGAGGTTTCCCATCACACTCACTTGTTTGTCAAACTCAAAATGAAACATGAAAAATCAGTCTTGATTTTATTTGGTTAACTTGCATATATTTTGCACTGTCTTAAAGTCCTCATGCCTTTGGGTGGCTTAATCTGATAGCTCATATCAGGAGCCATGTGCTGAAACAAACTTCTGCTTCAGTCCAGTCAATTCCAAGTTCCCAAAATATTCAGCATCCTATGTTGGATGTTATTTTAGCAACATGTCTAGAACTGTTCTACTTGTGCTCTAGAAGATCATGTGCACCAACTATTGCCTTAAACCCTTCTGTTTTCTTGTTCTGAGTAGGCATTATCCCCATATAGTGACAGTCCCATCCTTCCCCACGATGGCAACGTATGGACAGACCCAGTACAGCACGGGAATCCAGCAGGCTGCTGCATACACTGCCTACCCTCCCCCGGGGCAGCCCTATGGGATACCCTCCTACAGTGAGTACTCCGGAGTTGTGGTACCTGAGAGGACATTGTCCGCAAAATAGAGCTGGCAAAAAAGTCTTTAAGCTTTGGAGTGAAGTGTCATTTGTGTCTCAGCAGCGTTCTCTTGTTAGGCTTAGAGGAAAGTGTGACTTTGAAAATGTTAGGTCTATCTATCCCTATCAGCTCTTCATATCAGGGGTTATGTTTTTACAACTAGGTAAGGTTGGAGCCAGTCAGCAGTAGGATGTGAGAGGTTTAGGTTCAGTAGGATGTGCCACTTAGTAGTAGCAGGTGAGTGTTCCCATGATTCACTGTCAAGAGAAAGTACACTAAATATGATATTTATGAAAACTGTACTTTGCCTTCCTTGATTCTTCCTGAAGTCTCAGTGACACAAGCTACTTTGAGAAAATTTTTGTGTCTATTATAACAGAAGAACAAAAATGCAGAACAGAATAAGGGATGGGTGAAATGTTACAAAGTACTTTGGTTTTGGAGGACAGCTTGTGTTTAAATGGACAGTTATTGGCTGTATGTGCAGTCAACATCTCTAACCCCAGTCAGCTTTGTTCCCTGCTCTTCTGCACAGCCTTGCCAACAGCTGTGGTGGGACAGTGCTGGGCAGGAGCAGCTGGGGGCTTCACACAGGGAACTAATTAAACCAGCCCTCCTGAGAGAGGAATGCCTGGTAAACCAAGCCTTAAGCGTCCTCAAGCTCTGCATGGGAATACCAAGCTCTTGGGGAAGCTGAAAGTTCTCTCCACTCCTGAAGACCACAGAGATGTTGCTCTTGTTTAGGCGCAGCTCTTTAACAGAAAGGTTTGGGCTTCTTACTTCTGGCTGCTCCCACGAGGGCTGAGTCTTGCTCCATTAAAATGCCTTCCTAGCTTTGTTTCCACTCCTCTTTTCTCTTGTGCTCTTCAACACCTTCATTTACTTGGCAAATACAGTATCTCTTCCCGACAAGAGGAAGTTTTTATGCAGCTATTGACAAAGCTTTTACCGAAGGGAAATTTAGTGCAGCAGGCTGGAAGGCTGGGGAGGTGGCCTTGGCAAAGCCAAAGCTCTACCAGGATGATGAGAGGAATGTTTTGAGACCCTTTCCTGGAGCTATTTGTGTGTTTGCATCAGCTGGCTGACTTCCAAGGAAAACTCGGAACAGTTGTCCTGTTAGAGCAGGTGAAAGTAGAGCCATTTGCTACTGCCTAGAGGCTTTAGGGCATGCATGTGTCAGGCCCATATGCTGCTTATAAATCCTGTGGGTGACCTCTTAGCATCCTTGAGCAGTGGTTTCCCTCCCCCAGCCCGTACACCCTCTCTGAGATACTCAGCACAGCATATGAAAAACTCCACCTGGCTGACAACCAAGAACAATGAAGCAGTATTGTTTTTAGGCACAAAAAATAAAACTCGGCCAGTTTCTAGACAAAACAGAGCATTATGTGGAAATTAATTTGGTGCTAAGTTATTTTGCTGTCTGACAACAATTTTTAGGCTTCCAAAGAGGCCCATTCACTGAAGATTAATTGTAACTGGGGTAGGTTGAATGCTGGCCTGTGGAGTGCTGATGGAATTGAAAAGCACGGGATGTTGGGAAGAGGGGCTTCTCTGCACACTCTTCTCTTCCCCAGCAGTGATGGAGCCACACTCCTGCTCCAGCACTTGTCCCCTTACTGCCCAAATAAACTTCCTGCCTTTCACAGTCGTCTTGCTACGAGCTTGTACTCAAACTGCATCGCAGTTCTTCTCACCTAAAGCTAAAATAAGCGATTTATATCAGAGAAAACATTATCTGGGAGAACTTACTCCAAACCTGAGCAAGCACAGACTTGTTGCTTCCGAGACTGGTTAAGCTAGGAATCAGCATGTTTGGGGAAAGGCACCTGAATTCAACTTGTCTTTTGGCGAGTTTGCCTGCCAGTGCTAAAAGATGACAGCAGCCTGGAAAGTGTGTAAATCCAAGGCCCAACCATCAGCAGGGTCTTTGTTTAATCCCAGCGCCCAGGGTGTGTCCAATGGCCATTTTTTGTTGTGCAAATAGGATGCAAAGGAGGGAAGGATCACTTTGCCCAAAGGGTTTGTAATATGTTGCACCTTTGAGCTGTTTATTTTAATAATACAGCTGTACAATCTCAGCAGCATCTCAGAATAAAATATCAACCCCTTTTCATTACCAGCAAGGGTTTCATCTTGCAATGTTTAATTCAGCTATTGTCGTTCCCCCTGTAAATTGTCAGTTTAATTGCCTGGTTTTAGAAATGAAAAGATTTTTGTGGCTTCAGGGCTTACCTAGTGTTCCTGAACTGTATGTTATATCTAACTGAGTAGATGATAACCCTCCTGTAGGACTTGCCAATAAATGTTTTGATACCGAAGCTGAAAATATGATGCAAGTAAAAAATAAATCTTCTGAGAACAGAAATCTCGAGGTTATTTTGCTGAAGGTCCTGTTCTATTGTTAATCACTGCTTGCATCTGATAACTCTTCAGAAAGTTTATGAGTCAGTGAGTTTCTTCAATTCTATAACAAAACTGTATGTTCAGAAATTGTTTTTGAAAACAATATTATTCCTGGTTGTTTACCCATCTTAGCAAAAATGAATTTGGGTGTGGATACAGGATGTAGCTGACTCAAACACAATTTGTGATGAATTTGTTTGGCTGTTTAGAGACCTGTTTGGGTAATGCAAATAATTAAACATATATATATTCTTTTTTTATATATACATATGTGCGTGTGTGTGTAAAAGGAGGTGTAGAAAAAAATTATTAGGTTAAAATCCAGCTGAAAATTTGTTAATTCCTACGCTTGCTTTTTTACATCTTTATATGACAAGCACTGATGTCGTGCTCTCGGTTCCCATTGTGTACCCCAAAGGCATCAAAACAGAGGACAGCCTGAGCCACTCCCCGGGCCAGGGTGGATTTCTCAGCTACGGCTCCAGCTTCAGCACCCCGCCGGCGGGACAGGCGCCGTACACGTACCAGATGCACGGTGAGTGCCTGGCAGGGTGTGCTGTGGGTGTTCAGCATCCCACAGCCCCGTGCTGGGCCAGTTCTCCTCCTGCAGTTGCTGTGGGAAGCTTGTGGGTGCGGGCAGTCAGCACTGGAAGGAGGTTAAGTCTCTGGGTGATCTGTTTTGCTCATCAAGGCATTGATTTCTGGCTGAGGGACTGGCTTTAACCCTAGCAGAATTTCACCTGTGATCAATATAGGCTTTGTCTTTCTGCAGAAACTGTGTTTTCTTTTTTTTTTTAAATTAGTTCTGTGACTGCATACCTGGGATTGTTGTGTTAGTGTGAATTCCTGCATTCTGATGGAAGCAAAACAAAGGTGGTTTTACACTTCATGCAAACAGTCTTGTCAGTATAATGCTTCTTTCTGCCTTCTGCTGACCTGAACAAAGTGTGCTTAAACTGCTGTGTGTTCTCCCTACTATTTTTTTTAAGCTGATACTTTGATACTAAAAAAATGAGAGTGATTCTGCTCGAGGAGAGACGAATGCACACGAGGATAAAGCTCTGCCTTGACTTTGTCCTCCCCTGTGAGATTTTCCAAGGGCTAGAAAACGAAAGAGGAATTCCATGGCTTTCCCAAAATCTTGCAGAAGCTGTGGAAGGGGAGAGAGATCAAATCTGTCACTTTGCTTTTTGATATTGTTGAGGGTTTTGTGCAATTTTGTGGCATTATACGTAGCTGTCCTCATTGCAAAACTGTCTCTTAGTTCTCTTAACTATTCTCAGTCCTGAAAGTGAAAGGTGGACATACACATCCACTTTTATTTTAAGTCTGAGAGCAACTAAAATCCTAAACAGTTATGAAAACAGGGAAAACAAGGTAAAATCCCTTTTATTCCAGAAATTATCTCAGGAAGCTGAAGACTAAGAGTTGACCCTTGGCTGAGACTTCACCTGCTAGCTTTGTCAGAGCACGTTATCTCTAACACTTAGGTGGTTTTTGGGGCTTGAATACCTCATAGTACATGCTGAAGACACCTGGGTTGGATGTGACACAAAAAAAAATAACGAAGCCTGTGGGTTAGGGTTTTTTGTCACCTTGACTCCTGCAGGTTTCACCTGTCCTACTTCCACACGTGCTCTCTGTTGGCTCACGGAGCTGTGTGAGAAGGCAGACTCTTGACTTTCTTAGGGCTGAGGTTTTTAAGGTGCCTTTTGTTCAATCGAGAGGTTTAGACAAGCAAATTTTGTGCATCAGCACTTGAAAATGTTACACTTACAAACAGAGGTGGCACAGCCATGAGTTGTACCAACACAGGCTGAGGGGAACTGTATGAGCATGAATGTGCCCCAGGGCGATGCTGTGGTATTAGGTGAAATCACTTCTTTGCAGATATTTATTCCAGGAAGATCGTTTCAGCCAGCTCACTGAGCCTTTAATGCAAAAGAAAACAGGAGAAAACAGTTTCTGCAAGTGGCAGGTGCTTACTCCGAGGCACAGGGAGCAGGAGTAAATGTGTCTTCCTGTAAACAAATATTTCCACCCTTCTCCTCGCTTGTGAGAGGAACAGTCTGAAGCTCCCTGACTGTATGGTTTATTTACCTTGCTGAGTGCTAGTGAAAGGTTTGAGTGAGGAGCCGGGAGCCTTCCTGTGCTGAGTGCTCCTGAGGAATGTGGGCTCAGGGCTTTCCCACGCCGCAGCACTTGGGGGCAGGGAGGTGGTCGCTCCCTAATGCGAGCACACAGCTCTCTCTGCCACCCAGCTCCAGGACCACGGAGACTTTGCTGGTGATGGGCTAAACCAGCAAAAAAATGGTGAAAAGGGCAAATTTTTATGGGTATGTTTTTATTAAAAAGTTCAGGGGTGCTATAAGAGCCAAGCTCCTAACCCCCCGTTCAAGGACAAAATGTTTTTTGCATCGTGCAGGAAGAGAGATCATGAAGAGGGTGATGGTCGGGGGATCAGCAAGGAAAGGTATCTCCAACTGCTGCTCAGTTTTGAATTGTAAAGTGTAAGGAAAAAATTAATTTTTGTTAAGCTATTCTCTGCAAGTATTGTGAGGTGCTAATAGCTCAGGTTCAAAAGTGAAACAAGTTTGTAATGTTTGCCTCCACTGAGGACCAGCTCCCAGAGCAACACAGTGAACTCCTCTGTGGGTGAGGGTGGGTGGTCAGATTGTTCAGCCCTCATGATTCCTCCTCACTGTCCCCTCAGATATGAGTTACAGCAGCAAGTAAGTGCCCATTGTAGGTTTTACACCACTCACCAAGGAATAGACAACGTCTTGGGTGACAAATTTTTGTCTCACAGGGCTCTAGGACAAATGCTGCCCTTCAGTAAGTGCCAGCATAGTTGGTGCTGGTTTGTTCCCTCTGGTGTTTGTTCGGCAGCAGCATTGGCTGGCTGGGATGCCTGCGAGGCTGTGATCAGTAAATCGGTGCTTCTGAAGCCAAATTCTGCTCTCTGTTTAGGTCTTTCTGTTTGCAATACAAACACAGGTGATGCAGGTGTAAAAGGGTAGCATCCAGCTTCTCATCTTGAGCTCCAGCTGGCAGTTGGGTCCTGGTTCTTGAGCGAGAACAGGATCCACTGAAGAGCAAGAATGAAGAGATAACATTGTTTTGGTCAGTAAGTGGTAGAGAAAAAGAGCTATTTTACAGCCAGCCAGAAGGGGAAATCTATTTTCATCTTCCCCAGCATGAAACTAAATTGATTGTGGAAGAGTTTGTTAGCCAGGTAGCTAATGTAGGTTGTCACACACATACATAAATACAGAGGATGAGATTAGCAAGTTCCATAGCTCATAAAAGTGACACAAAGCCATATTGCAGAGGTACTGTGGATTGAGATAAAGATTTTAATCGGCATGTAGCAATGGATATCATCAGGCTTCAAGTAACATTCAGACTGAAACCTGGTATTCACATATTTGCTCTGAAGGAGTGACTTTTTTCCTCTCTTCTTTCTTTTTAACCAGTGCTGTGTACGGTGTTGTTCCATGTCATTATTGCATTTACAAAATTACTTGTTTTAAAATGAAGATATCTGAAATATGCATGTGGCCAGTCTGGGGATGGCATTCACTTTTAGAATCATGAATCTGGAGAGGAGGTAACAGCTTGCATTAGATTTTTGCCTTTAAAGTGGTAAATTTGTCATGCTGAGAAAAATGTTTCTTCAAAGTCCATTTCATTTCTTAGTCAATCCTCATTTAAGTGTTCAATTACAGCACCAAATCACCAAACACCCTGGGCTTGGTATTAGAAACGTATTTTGCTTTTTAGCACACGTTTTTTTAAGTTTACATTTTCTGACAGTTTAGCAGTTCAGTGATTTGCTTGGACTTCTGGTAAAATGATTATTCAGTGATAGAAACTGAACATGAGACACAAAGATTGTCTTCCAGAAGATCATAAAAAAAAACTTACTGCCCCCAAAAAATTACTGTCTTAACTGACATTTGAGGAAACTGCTTGTTTGCTGAGAGTGGGGGAGAAATCTTTGGAATAGAAGAAACTTAGCATTTAGTGAGCTATGTAAAATACAAAGAGAAAATGGTGCCAGTACTTCAGCTAACCCAGAAACCCATCAGCTCTGCAGAGAGGGCAATAACAGCCAGCTTATAGGGCATTTCCTGTGGTTGCAAGAGCATGTGCTACCCCTTGATTGCACATTAGGCCATCTCTTCTCAGCTTGTCATTAATTCCTAGACAATGCCTTGCTCTTCAGTTATAATTGCTAAAATGACAGCTGGTATGAAACTATGAAATTGCACAACCGTTAAAACTGTGGCCAAAGACCACTGTGGATGCTGTTGTTGGGCAGGAAAAGATTTGACTGCTTTTTTTGGGGTTTTTTAATATCCAAATCTATCTACCCACAAAATACTTTTTACATTACAAAGGAAAAATCAGTTATGTAACTGGGATAACTTTCCTTTGCCAAGGAGTTGCAAAGCAGTATTGAGTTTGGGACAGACATAAATTTGGGACCAAAGACCTATGCAGTGAAATTCTTTGCTACTGCTGAACATTTGTTTTCTTTGTAGAGCCCTTCTGACGAGCTGTTAAGTAGTGAATGAATAGAAATTAGCATTTCTTTTGTGCAACACTGATTTTAAATGGATTCATTATATATATACTGTTTATGTTTGTGAAATGAATTGGTTATGAATTGTTCTTCTGGCCTGAGAACAAGTAAAGTCTGAATAATTAATCAATTAAAATGTTTTCTTAGGCTGAAAATGTTTTGACCGTTGTTGATATCTGGATAATCTAGACAAATTTTTTTCCAAGAGATGCCAGAATTTCTTGCAATTGTGTGCCAATTTGTGTGTTAAAAATTTAATACGAGGTCATAAATACCAATTTGGCATGAACAGTAACCTCTGCCTGCATGAATTTTGCAAAGGAAGTCCATGTTTAGTTTTAAGCTTGATTCTTGAAGTACTTGGTGATGAAAATAGTGATGAAATTTCAATCTACACCTGAGAAATGTGGATCACACTTTGGCATACAGGTAGTGAATCCATGTGAGGTTCCAGAAAATAAAGGGAAGTGAGAGCATGTTCTCAGCAAACTGTCACTCAGATGCCTTAGATTGATAAAATTAAAACCTCAGTAGAAAACGAGCAGCCTCTTTCAAAAGCTTCTGCTTCACAGCTGGTTTGCATTAATTGCAGTCTAAAACCGTGGCAGTAAAGTTGTGCTCCACTCCGTGGCGGGTTCAGCAGGGAGAGGCCTCTCTTCAGGAGGGGTCAGACCTCACTTTTTACAGTGTAAATACAAGGTTCCTCAGAATAACAGCACAGTCTCCCTTTCAAGGATTTTTAAACACCAGGGTCTGACTGTGTTCCATTTACTTTGTTTTAAAACGAGCTGACTTCCAGGAGAGGGAAGTCCGTGGGAGAGGTGAAGGTGTTGACAGTGATGCACTGTAGGCTGCAAGGATCTGTGCTACTGCTGCCCAGGGGGAGAGCTCTGCTCTAACTCCTCCCATTTAAAGGAATTTAAATATTAACTGGTACAGCCATAGCAGGAATCTTCTCTGAGGCAGAGCATTTTCTTTGGAGGTCTCTTGTGTCTGCTTGAGGGTTTGGGGGGACTCTGTCGTGAGGCTTGCAGAGGGTGGCACTGGGGAGGTGGGAGCAGCTGTGACAGTCAGGAATCAGAGAGGAGCAGTAAGGTAGGGGCAGCAGTAATGGGACTGGATAAGGAAAATACAAAGAAAAGTTTGTGTGCTGAGAGAGTGGGAATCTACAGAGAAGAAAGAAGTGACATTTCCCTAACCTGCTGCTTGACTGTCTTGGGAGCATTTGTGGAGGTCAGATTGAAATCTCAAAACATGGCTTAAGGAGCAAAATCAGCATAGAAAACAGTCACAGAGATGTTTGGATGTCACAGAGACTTCTCTTTGTGAATTTTATTTTGATTGTTTCTTCAGGATGTAAAAAAATCCAAAAACATAGGATGGTAGCAGCTTGGGAAATCATGAACTTGGCCTTGATTATTCAGCTTACAGTGCACTTGGCAAAGACTATGCTAAAATGTTATGGAAGCTTCACTGAATAATTTATTCACTATACCTAATGATTTTGAAAATGTCTAGAAGGCAATAGAAGAGCTAGTGTAAAATTACATATAAAAATCTGTATCAAGAAACATCATACCTGCATAGTCAGGCATTTGGAAGTTAGGAAACATCAGATTCACAATGCTGTGCAGTACTGGTGGTGCTTGTGTTGTATCTCGTTTCCAAGCACTGTGTGAGGTAATGCTGTGGTGGAAAAATAGAATGCAGTCATAGGATGAGAGATGGGGATGATGTTTGTGGACAAGTTCAGCCTGACCCTGCTTCAGTCAGCAAAGGCTGTGCAGCTCAGGAGGTTCTGAACTGCTCTGCTGGCACTGGATAACGCTCTTGCATGGCCCTTCTTGTGTCATTTGGATGCCCCTTCTGCCTATACTGGCAGGGTTTAAACACTGACACTCCTGCACTGCAGTACTGTGACCTCCAGAACTACGAGAATACCTGCACTGTCTGAAGAAGAACCCATTGACATTGCAGATAAAAAGAGGAGGATAAAAATTTGACTTAGAAAGTCTGTAACTGGCAGATTAATTGAAGCTGACGAGGCATTACCAGGACAAAGATCACTCTCCTGTTGGCGAGTTTCTTACTCTGAGCATCCTTGGTTGGCCACTGTTGTGGCTCTTCTGCTGGAGCCCCTGCAGTACTGAAGCAGTGCATGGAGGCTGGAACAGCCTCAGGGCAAATGCCTGGATCTAGAGTGTTCAGCTGAGACTTACACAAAGAGTGTAGGAGTGTCAAAGAGTGGAGAAGAGCTGACCAGCTCCCTCTTTTCCACTGGTATTTGGAGATTTTCTTTGCTCAAGAGGAAGAGAATTTCTAAATACACAGCAATGCTGACGGGGCATGTTTTTATCCCCAGTGGCATGACAGTAGATGTGACAAGACTACTTAGATTGGAATGCTGGCCTGGGAACTGGAGGTTCATGGCCACTAATTAGCATAGGAGGTGGCAAATCCAGCTTTCATTTATCACGTCTTGTTATCCATCAGTGAAGGGTTGTGTCCAGGATGAAACTGCAGGTGGAGGAATCTTTATTCCTTGGTGTCCATGGAGTCACCCAAATACAGTCAGTTTTGCTGGTTGTTTTTTTCAACAAGGTATTGCATAGAAACAGTCTGCATCCTTGCTGTAAGGATCTTCACTTTTTGGCCCACAACATTTCAGTGTGATTTGTTTTTGAAGACAATCCAGTGTGATTTCATTCTACAGCTGTAGCATTGTTGGATGGAAGTAGTTAAAAACACTTTCTCAAAATACAGTAAGATCTAACTGCTTTCCCATGGTTCGAATCCTGAGAGTAACTATAAACCATTCCCAGCACTTTCAACACTGTTGTTGATCTGGATTGAGCTATACAGATGACCAAGCTCAAAAGGATGGTAAAACCTAGGCTCTTAAAACTGCTCTGGTCATCACTTATTAAAGCTCTTTGAGGCTCTGTGGGTTGAGTACTCCCAGGAGCAGGGGAAGAGCTTCAACTCAGAGAAACTGAACCGTGAAATGTGTTTTATATCACCATTCAGAGTGCCCTCAAACACCTGGTCCGGCTGACAGGACTGCATGGGATTGTGGTGGGAGGCAAATGGACTTTGAGTGTGTTGTGTATCTGAGAGTATCATCTGCAGGAGGTGTTCATATGCTTTTGGGACCAATGTCCTTTGACAGACACTGCTGATGCCAAGTGGTGTAACACTGTAGAATAATGCTTTTCATCTAGGTTAATGCAGTGTGCTCTTCCCTGCACTGAGTCCTTCCAGACGGAAATACAAGACTTTTTGGGGAAGGGTTCATTACGCCTAATGGCAAACAGTCGAGCAATCTGCTGCAAAATACATATGGGTTGAGTTTTTCTTCTCCTTTAACAGGTCAGATAGTCTTGAAATGCCTCCACAGCTGACAACCATGCAAGGCTTTATGAGTCTTCTTGCCCAGTAAATGCAGGCAGATGTTGTAGGATTTGGAACCTTACAAGGCACTAGAGTATAGCTGGTGGGAGGTAATTTTGATGAGTGCTTAACCTCTCACTAAAAATGTAGCAGCTTGGAGAAGGCAGTATTTACTGCAGGAAACATTAGCTTGTCAGAGGGCTGAAGCACTGCAAAGAACCTCTCTGAATGACCATGGAAGTCTTCAGGCAGATGTTGTTCATAGCACAGAGCAATGCACACTGTGCAGGGAGGGGACTGGGGCCTTGGCCTGCATCACTCGCTGTCAGCATTGCTTCCTGAAGGAGAACAGCTTGGTGATGTCAGAATGCACAAGTAAAACCCCATGCAATTCAGCTGACCCCTGCAGGTATTTATTTTATTAATCCTAAATGGTCACATAATCCTTTGAGAGAATTCCCTGTGGAACCATTGTGTCATTCATCTACAAGTTAGAGGAAATGCTGAGGTCTAAGCTTCATCATTCTATTTTTTGGGAGTTAAATCATGACACAAACATATTCAGAAATGCCTGTGGCAGCCACCCCCGGTGTTGCATCTTTTAAGTGTTCCTGGGTTCACAGTTGCTGCTGGCTGCCCAGAGAGCTGTGATAAACACTGAAACTGTCCACCTGTGCTGAACCTGGCTCGCTCTTCCTCTGACTGTTGGGTATTTCATTGAATGTTGGAAGTGCAACCCATCTGTTCTTCCAAATATAACAGCTTATTCTCTTTTGAGCAGTACAGGAGGCTTGGAGAACACCTCCCTGTTGTCAGGGCCCCTCTGACCTGTCAAAGAGAAGGACACAAACCTGATTTTCAAAGCTTGCTGTGGCTTTGACCTGAACTACACCACAGGCCCATCCTGTCTTCATAATCACCAGTCCCTAAGACACCAGTATTCCTGTATCATACTGTGCATTCATAAGCTGAAAAAAACCTTTTTTTTTCAGCAGTGCCAGAGCTTAGTTCTGAATACACTGAAAATAACCATGAATATTCCTTTCTTTTCTTTACTTGCTCATACCTGGCAAGGAGGGGAAGAAATGCAGCCTGATATTGCAGTGACTGAAAGACAGATTTAGAGACTGAGAGGGTGAGAAGCAGGTATGAAAGTTTTTGCAGGAACACAGGCCAGATCACACACCATTGAAATTATCATTGACCATGGCATAGTTTTTTTTTTTTAATGCTCAAATTAAAAAGTGAACGAAGGGAAAATAGCAAATGAAATCCATCTGTATGAGAACAGGAATATAACATCAATCAGCTCACAAAGAGTTTTTCTATACATGTTGCCCTTGGACACTCACGTAAGAGAAGGGCCACATCTACTTATCAAGGAAAAACCGTGGCACTGGCTATGCCTGGCATGTGGGCGCCTTTCATGCGGTGTCTTTCCATGTGAGTGTGTTTGTGATATAAATACTTTACAGGAACACTTACAGTACCATACATCTGAAGAGCTGTTCTGCTTCAGAGTTCAGATTGTTTTATTATGAGCTAAATGTTCTTTAAGCTACCTGTGAATGAGGGCATTGTGACATTTAGCAACCGGCTTGATTGAACACAGATGTGAGCCATATTCCATATGGAGAAGATCCAAAGGGGGAGATCCTAGGCTTGTTTCTGATTTGCAGGGAGTTTGAATGCAATTACTTGGCATCGGGCTACCGAGATAGATGGAAACAAATCGCTTGCTCTCACCTCTACAGAACTGCAAATGTAAAACCAGCCTCAGTCTGAGATGGTGTGTTGTGTTCAGAGGTCCGTGGAGAAGAGCCAATATATGTGAAAGCAAAAGTTCCATAGAAATAGGCAGAAATGGGAGGGGGCCAGGCATTCATGTACATTGCTTACCAAGAGGCTTCCTGGGAGTGCCCCATTCCACACAGCACTTCCAAACTTCATTCCTGAGAAAGTGTTTGGGGGGGGAAATGGTTACATGGGAAGTAGGGCTAAATTGCAATGTCTGTTGATAATTTTCCAGTTTCTTGAGTGTAAAATTTACTGATGCGAAACTGAAATTGCACGTGGCAGAACTCATTTTGTTATGGAAGTGTTTACTTCCTATCAACAACTTAGGGAGGAAAAGCAAACATTTGGGGCTGGTTCTGGTATGTATTCTGAATTGCTGAATTCTACAAGGCTGCTCACAGAAATTGTGACTAGCAGGTTTCATTCTCTGTTTATGGAGAGAGAGGGTTTATCTTCATCTTCATTGCCTGTGGCACTTGTTTGTTTTCCTTCCATTTGAACGGAGGGTGCATCGTTGCAAACACGGTCTCTCCAGTCTGGGCTGTGAAGTGGAACAGGGGTCTGAGCTATAATAGTTCCCAAGACAAATGTTGCTGAACCTGAATCTTCAGGAACTTTCTTTTCCATGCAGATAACTGATTTTTTTTTTTTCTCCCAGCTTTTCATCCTTGTTCAGTTGGGAAGAAATTCCAAGTGTTTGCTAACTGTGGCTGTCCCCAGCGTCCTTACCTGTAATTATTCTGCTGTAACACTGAGCTGTCAAGACATGCTGAGCTCTCAAGGTGTACTGTGGGGAGGGGGTTCAGATCTCTGAATGCACTGCTGGAGGGCAAGAAAAAGGTTTGTGTTTGATCTCAGTTTAGACAAACAATGCTGAGAGTCCTCCTTGGTCAGGGTACAATGACAGGAGCCAGAAGAAGAGAAAAACCTGAATTGCCAGGTTGAACTCCAGTTTATAAGGAATATTGTCAGCACTCTCACAAATATTTAAGTATGTAGGCAAAAAATCTGTCCTTCCTTCAGAAAATCCCCTGGGCAGAGGGAGCCAGCCTGCAGTGGCCTGGGGACACCTGAACTTGGGCAGGTCAGCTAAAGTGGCAAAAATACATTCTACAAAACCACAGTGTAAAATCCACCACACTGGGTCTAGTCAGTGCACCGTGGGAAGCTGTGGAGCACGAGTCATTCCCCATCCTCTCATCCCTACATTCCTGCCCTCTTCTCCCTGCTCACTTACCTGCCCTGTGTGTGCATGGGCACACTGGCTCTTCGCAGCTGGTACAAAGTTCTGAGTAAGTTTAACCCAGCTGTGCACATCTCTCCTTTTTCTCACTCTCTTCCGTCTGTTTGGAAACCAGGAAGCTGCAGCATCTTGTGCAGGTAGCACAGCAATAAACATGTTCTCATCACAATTTACACATAAAGCGTGAGTCCCTCGAGGTAACTCATCCCCCTCTTGACAGCTTTAATAAAGGATGATGGATTGTTTCTAATGACAGTTTAGGAAAAACAAAAATTCCCCCCTGTATTGTTTTGAGCTCTGGTGTACAAGAGCTGTTTTGTCTTCTGTGAAAGTTGTTTTTGCCTGTAAGCGCTGGGGCTCTATTACTCTCCTTCACAGTGGTGAGAAATGCTGTTACCACAGGAATATATTAATACTACTGCATACCTGGGACTTTTGGAAAACCTGCAGAAGCCTATCGTGGGTGGGAGGTGGGGAAATGCTTAGAGCTGAATGTGTTGCTGTCTTCGGGATGCTGCTCTGGGCAGTCTCCCCGAATGGGTTGTTGGAAGCAGGAGGGATTGGACACTGATCCACCCGGAGCTGCCTCCAAGGCATGAGTGCCTGGAGGAGGCATCACCCAAGCCCACCTGCGCTGGCTCAGCTCCCAGCCAGCACATTCTGGGCCCTGGGGAGACCCAGGCTTCCAGGTACCTGGCAGTCTTTTCCTCCTCTCCGCTATTTTCTTTTTAAAGACCACATGTGGCAACAAATTAGTTCTGGAGGGCAGAGTCCTCTCTCTTGTTTCTTTTTGGCTTGAGATTTATTTCTAGATGCATGTGCTTTGTAGCCGCACTTGGCAGAGTGGAGTTTGTTCAGCTGTCCATTCCCCAGCTAATCTGGTGTCCTAAAATAAAAACAAGCAAGTGCAACTTTGGAGAATGGTTGCCACATGAAGACGTGCAGAGTGTCATATGGGTGAAACAGCACTGCCCAAAGTAATTTGCATGGTGAGAAGCCAGATGAGAAGCAAAGGCTGAAGGCTCAGTCTGGTGGTACACTGAGGTGACAGAATGAAGCCAAGATGAGCCCAGTGCAGCCAGGCAGCACCAAAATCATACCTCTTTCACATACCGTGTGAAATGAAACGTACTGAAATCAAGACCAGCAGAGAGTGGGATTAAATCAAGGCTGGAACTTGTGAGGGGATGTTTCTGGCTCTGCTACCACTGCCCTGATGGGAGGCAAAGACAGACCATTCCTGTAGATCTTACCTGAACATTTACTTCTCCAGACAAAATCTTTGGGTAGTGCTGCCTCCAGCTGAGGAAGCCTGGCTGAACATCAGCTGCTTCACTTGAGACAGAACCATGTCCATCCTTTCTCCTTCCAGTATCCCAGGATGAAGAAATATTTTTGCTCCTTGCTGTCACAGAAATCTCAGCAATATTGTTCTCACATGGGGAGTATCAACACCAGGGAACAAATTTTTCTTCTGATAATTCCTGGGTACCTGACCAATCAGGACAGATGCCAGGATATGCATGCAGGAAACAGCCCATATGGGAGGATGTGTATGTAATCTGAGGGGTTTTCCTACAGGCGGAGAAGATACAAAATACTGTTCCATTACTTATTGTAAAAAGAAGTAACTGAATTTTAAATCTGGGCTGAATCCTTGTGTTCCAGCTGTGTTTCCCAGCCCAGTAAGCAATGTTTTAGTGCATGTCATGAATGCCTTTCAGTCAGTAAACCCCAGTAACAGCCCACAGTCTTCACAGCCTCAGATTTGTGCCATACTTTTTTCTGGTGAGCTGGTACTTTACTCCCTGTTGGAAATTATTTATATTAACAGACCCTGTTATTTTGATTGCTGGTGTATCTTATGACTGTGATATTCTTTCCCTTAGGCACCACAGGGATTTACCAGGGAGCCAATGGCCTGACAAATTCTGCAGGATTCAGTGCTGTGCATCAGGTATGGTTCAGCATCTATTATTGGCAACCTTGTCACTTATTTTAAACACTTGGAAGATTTATAGATCAGAGAGATTATTTTAGTGTTCACATGTATTTAAGGAAGGTGTAGCTTTGTGTTGTGCTGAGCACCATTCTGCTCTGCTCCTTGGGCCTGGCTGTTTGCCGGGCTTCAAGATATCTTGGTTAATTTTAGGATGTGTCTTAGTACACACACACAGAGTGCAGTCCTTGCAGGAGGAGGGTGCCCTGGCAGTCTCGGACTTGCTGCTGTAGCAGTGCCAAGAGTTTCATCATTCTTCTGCCATCTTACAACTTCCAGATATGTCGTGCATCCTCTCCAGAGGGGGTGGCCTCCAGACTCCCGTCATCTGCCGCCTTGGCACCGTGCAGTAAATGTGAACAATCTGAGAGAGGCGTTGGCAGGCCCTGGTGGATGTGGAGCCATCTGAGCTGTCTGGGCACTTCCCTCTTTGAGAACACACCTGTCCGTGGGCTCCATGCCTCAGATACCTTGATAAATGTGTGTGTATGAATAAACAGCAGGCACACACGCACGAGACAGATGTTTCTCGGTAGCAAATGGCTCTTCTTGTTTGGACCAAACAAACGAGTACACTGTCCCAGAAAATGTGTTTTGGTTGGCCAGTAATTTCAGTTCCTTGTTTGTAGGGCGATTGGTGACTTGTGTTTTTAATGACAACAGTGGGCAGTTTCTTTTTTGCTTCAGTTTGGGCTTAAAATTTTAGCATTTGCTGATAGAAGTGCATTTGATTGAAGTATGGAGGTTACCTAAAAAGGGAGAAAAGTTTCATTATTTTGTAATGTTCTGTAGGAGAAAACAATGAAATTATCTCATTTCTTTTTCAGTCTAATTGTTCTTATGACAGTTTGAGACTTTGCTCTTGAGAGCTCCCTGGTGACTGAAAGTTAATGAAATAGCTGTCACAGACAAAGATGTAAGCTGTTAAGGAGGAAAGTGCTTTTAGTCTTTCAAAAGGCTATTTATTATTTAATTTTATTTAATACCAGAGACTAATTATAATTTCTGAGGAAATAAAAGCCTTCTGCTGAAAGATCATGCCCAGAGCATGAGCACAGTTCTCTGTCTGGAAACGCAAATCAGTGGACAAGGACAGGAGTTGCAAGTAAAACAAAAAAACAAATCAAACCTTTTATGCTTTGATTGTTCAGATGTATGTTTTATAATGTTTTCCAGTGTCCTGCTTTTCACAATAAACCCACAAAACATACAAGGATAATGGTATGGGGTTCCTTTGGGAGCCTTAAAATCAGGACAAAGAGTTTTGTGATACCTCAGCTCCCCAAGGTCACTTGCACCTTGTATTTTTAGTTCATTTTTCTGTAGGTAGGGAAGATCACTCAGGCATTTATTTATTGCTGAGATAGTTGGGCAGACTCTGTCGTGAGCATTGCTGCAAAAAAATTGCTACTTTCTTTTCCTTTGTTTAGCCTAACAGCTATCAGAAAACGTTGCTGATCATGGGAAAATTCAGCCTGTTTTGCTCCTTCCCTCACACAGTTATTCATTCTGTTCTTGCAGTTTCTTGGGTATTTTGTTGTTTACAAAGATTGTGTTCCATCGTGGCCTTCTTCAGAAAGCTGCTCTACTTACATGAAATGGTTAAACTCTGTAATATAAAGTGCATCAGCACTGATAACTAAAATGCTATAAAAAACCACAAAACTTGCCAGATTTCTGACCTCTTATTGGTTAGTCAGTCATAATAAAATAAGAGTATACTTGGGAGAAGCAGAAATGCAAAGTTATAAGTGAATGAAAAGCAGTTCTTTAGTGAAATATTCCTGAGCCGTGACTTGCTGCATGCACAAGTAACCCTGCTTTTGTGTTGGCTTACTTGTTTGTAGGATAAAAACCAGATACATGTGAGCTAGATGTTTCTTTTTTTTTTCCTCCAAGGAATATTCATCCTATCCCAGCTTCCCCCAGAGCCAGTACTCGCAGTACTACAGCTCGTCCTACAACTCCCCGTACGTGTCTGCAAACAGCATCAGCCCCTCGGGCATCCCCACCTCCACCTACTCCCTGCAGGAGTCTTCCCACAACATCACCAGCCAGAGCACAGAATCACTCTCTGGTAGGTGCATCTCTCGTGTTCCCAGGCTGGCAGCCTCAGCCATCTGGAGACATGAGTACTATGTCCTTGTTGCTGGGATTTTTTTAAAAATATATATTTACGTGGATAGCTCAGATTTTCTAGCACTTGGCAGTTCCCAAACTGTTCCTTACACAGGGGTTTGGGAAGAGATTGGGATATCCAAGCTCTCTAAAACCATCCTGTGTTGTTTTCGTGAGTCTATGACGTTTGATCTCCACTGAGGTGGTACAGAGTGATAAGACAATGTCATACCAACCCCAGATCAGTACTGAGGGCTGACATGGATAGCAATGAATTCAAAACAAACAGCCGTGCTCTGAAAAATTCTCAGTTTCCTCCATGAGGAACTTTCCTCAAAAAGTCTGATGACTTTTTAGCCTGTATCTCTGTGAAGGATTATATTAACCTCTTACATGTAAGATTCATAAACAAGCACATGAAGAGAAAGTCCCTCTTTAAATAATCTACACAAACTGAGTCTAATTTGAAAGTTCAAGATGAATTCCACACAAAAAGAAAAAAAAAACACTTCAAAATTCGTGGCCTCTCTTTGAATGCTTAATTTTTAAAGTTTTAAAGCTTAAGTAGTTTATGGAATTACTGGTGGATTATGATCCCCCAGTGTCCTGTTCAAGAGCAGTCTTCAGATATCACTTCCCTACCAGTTTTCATTGGCGTGCAATAACATTTATATAAAACACCACACAATTTGTGGATGATCACAGTACACACCCACTGAAGGTCTGCTGACTTAACAAACAAATCTGAACATCTGTGGTTCCTCTAAAAGAAAAATAAACTAGTATTGTTTTTTAAAAAGAAGTGATCACAGACTGCTCTGAAAGCAGTTGGAGGATTTTCTGTTCCTTAGATCTTATCTCAGCCTTTTGGAGAAAGGATGATTTCAAAAAGGCTTGTTAGGCACGATCCCAGCCTCTCTGAAGAAGAGTATGGTTATTCTAGGAAGTGTTGCAGAGGCCACAACTTAGCAAGGTGTAAAGAAAAATATGTTTGAAAAGGATTTGTAATGTAAGGTAAGTGAAACCCAGACAGGTCTGTGAAACTGAAGCCAATCAAAACAGATACCTTATACATGGGAAGTTTACTTTTAACTGTCTCTTCTCAGTTATTTCTAAAATGCTGTCCTCTGAGAAATGGGGTAAGGCTCAACAGGTTAGTTCTGTATTTTTAAATAAAAGTTGACATTGAAAGTATATTTTTAACCATGAGCATTCATCAAGTTAAAAAAAAAAAAACAAAACAAAACCAAAAAGATTAAAAAAATTTTCAGAAGTGCAATTGGTCTCGGATTCTGTTTCCATTGCCTTTTAATAATTCTGTTTCTAATTTCTGTCTTTGAAAAGAATGGGGGGGAATAAAATTCCAAAAGTTTTTTCTTTTCAGTGAAAATTTGATAAGGTTTTTTGAAGTGGCATGTCCTTCTTAAAAGTTATAGATGCGATTTTGGTGATTTTTGAGATTGTTTTAACTAATCTAAGAGTTAAAACTTACTTCTCTAACACTGACAGCTATTGATATGAAAAGAGTATAAGATTTTCTCATGGTGTTCTCACAGTGTTTCTGTTGCTTTTCAATAAAAGGTTTCATGCTCTAATTACAATGACACAGTGCAAAATGTAAGTTTGCAGTGGAATTTCTTTTCCCTAATAGGGGAATATTCAACAACACCAGCAAAAGATATAGAGACAGACAGACATCACAGAGGGTCAGATGGCAAAGTACGAGCCCGGTCAAAAAGAAGCAACAATCCTTCCCCTACTGCTGACAGTGAGATTGAGGTAACAACTTTAATTTATATTCCTTTGGTAAATCCAGCACAGAGGAACAGTTGCCTGTGTTAGCAATCCCAGAGACAGAACAAAATTAGTAACACAATTGGAACCTGCAGACACGAGTAGTCAAAACAATTGCTCGGTTTCTGTGTTATCAGCATCTCAAACTATTTTTCATGTGTACCCTTTTTTTATTCCTTTGGGCTTTTTCTAAGTCTGATGTTTTGTTCCCCTGGCTTGATAGGCAGCGGGGGATTTCTGTGGTTGTTAGGAGAGCAGGCTCTTGGGACGGCCAGCACACACAGAGTTCCAAAGTTCCTGATGTTTCATTTTGCGTGCTTTCACCAAACATCCACAGTCAGTGCTCCAAAGGGCTCGAGATCTTAAAAATCTCTCGTCCAACAGGACGTATTTCCTGACTGAACCTGTTCTTGCAGTTGCTTAATATGTAACTATATTTCTTTTTTCCACCCCATCTGTCATCACAGCGTGTGTTTGTGTGGGATTTGGATGAGACGATAATTATTTTTCACTCCTTACTCACGGGAACCTTTGCATCCAGATATGGGAAGGTAAAATTTAATTTTTTTAGCATTACTTCTTGTCCAGCCAAATCGCGTCGGGAACTGTGGGGGCAGCTAATGAGACAGCTTTTCAAACAGATGCTGCCCATTTTATTCAGACATATTTATATAAATGTGTCCTCTGGTATTTCCTTTGAACGTGTGAAAATTTAATTTACCTCCCTTTCGTGTTGCAAGTGGCCCCTTGTTTTTCCAAAGCTTCAGCTGCTGCTTGCTGGGATGTTCTTCCAGTGTCTGTCGTCTGCAAGAAAGAGCATCCAGCACCCAGACAGCATTAACTCCAGCCTGAATGAGCTAACACTTCCTTTGTTAGACCAGTGTTTTCTTGTGAATCTCAGACAGTTTTTTAAGGGAGATTTTGTGTTCCTCAGTCCAGGTTGCCGTAAAGAACTGGCTGTGCTTCCCACATAGCTGCTGATGCTTACATTTCTAAGGGGGTTTCAGAAGCACATCTAGCTAACCATGCTTTAGATACCCTTTTTGAAATAGAGGCAATTCCATTTTTTTAGGTAACTGTGGCTGAAGAGCCTGGACTTGGCTGCTAAGGAGAAAACACTGGCTTTTGGATTTAGTACCACGTGCTTCAGTTTCTTCCTAAGGCAGCTTTTTGTGATAAACACCCAAGTCACTTTGAATTACAGAATGTCAAACACTTTCAAATGGGTAGGAAAAAAGACAATATCATTACCTAATTAAAGGTGGATGACCTAGTGGGCAGCTGTTTCCACACATGGCCTTGAGCACTCAGCTTCATCAGGAGACTGGAAAATAACCCAGCTTCTCTCCAGAAAGCAGAAATATGATTTGACATCATTTCATGGCTTTACCAGCTGTACTTTTTTACGATGGTTATAACAAGCTGAATGTGTAATTAGTAAGATAGATTTATTGTTCACTGTTAGATGTGCACAGTTGTAAAGGATATAAAATGGTGTTTGTGGTGTGGAAGTCTACTGCAGCACTTGGAATGCTGCTAACACTTCTAACAGCACCCTCTGAAAACCCAGCACGTGTTTCCATGCAGGGATTTGTTCAGGCCCGTGTTGTACAAGGTAATTGAAGTGGTTACTTCTCCCAGAGAACATAATGAACGAGGTGTGCGTGTGTAAGCTCAAACCTGCTGCCTACAAACACCAGAAAGAATTAGGCAGGATCAGGAAACTTGGGCTGTGCAGGTCTGCTCTGTGGTCAGGCTTAGCCTTGGGTAGGGGCTGCTGTGTTCACGTGGAGAATTCCCTTAATGGGCTGACTTTGTCCTGGTGCAGAACCTCTGAAGCAGAGGCCTTCACCTGCTGCCTCCTGCACACGTTCAGAGGGTGTAGAGTTGGAATCCACTGTGTGGGGGCTTCTGTTGGCTGTTTCCTTTATACTAATACAAAGAATGATATAAACAGGAATATTTTTTGAAAGAATGAATCACCTTTTCTATTAAATTACAGCAGGTTCCTTGAGAAACTTTTCTAGAAGGACTTTTTCTCTTTGAAGTTCTTCATTTGTTTCATCAGTATTAAATTCCTCAGGGCTCTACTATAAGGGAAATGGTTGTGTTATAAAATTATTATAGGCTAGTGGCTTGATCCAAAGACAACCAGAGGCTTTGGTGGGCTTTGGAACAGACCTTAAACCAGGAGGGAAATACAGCACTCTCAGAGAGGCTGTCCTGGAAACTGTTAAATAGTAGCACAATTCAAAACTATCAAGTACAAGTGAAGCAGCCAGAGGTTAATCGTTTCAGAATCTCTTACTTCAGTAGCATAGGAAGTGTTAATCTCAAAGTAAATTAAGTATTAAAACAAAAATTCTCCATAAAATATTCACATGCCTGTAATTAGACGTGCATATGCTTATAATTAAGTCTCGTACATGGAGATCTTGGTTCACTGTGTCTTCCTCAGAAAAGGTGTCAGTTTATGTGATCCTGACCATTTCCCCTGCCAACATTTTTGTCCCAGTATCCTCCTGTCGGTTGCACTGGTGGAGCTGCAGGTGCTCAAAGAATTAGTCTGTAAAGTTGTTCAAGCTGAAGAATAACACCTCTTTCTGGGGTGATTTTTCTTGAAAGGTGGGAGGAGGAACACCAACCACAGCTTCAGAGATTTGGGTCTAAACTCCTGTGTTCTTTAGCTACTTAATCACAAATGGTTGTGTGTGTTGTCCCTTCCTTGGTGATGGCAGCAACAGGGAGCTGTCCGAAAAAAGAGAAAAAAAAAATCAAAAAAACAGAAAAAAAGAGGAGAAAGAACTCACAAAAAAGTCATGTTATTAAGGGTTAATGCTTCAATGCATGTTTTCTGACCTGACCTCATGTGAAAGTTCTCTTTGTTTTCTCTGTGGTTCTTGACATAGATGTGGCCTCCTCAGGGCATTGAGGGTTAGTCTCAGGTGTTTAGAAAATACTTTGCCCACAGCATCAATAGCAGTTAAAACACAGAAAGACTCTTTTGGTGGTAGTCATTCAGAAACAATACGAAGAGGTTCCATGCAGTCCTGTGCCAAAAATAATCACGAGTCTGTTCCCCTTTCCCTGACTGGGATATTTGCAAGCTTGTTCCATAACCTGTGTTGTCTAAGCCTTAACATTTCTCAGACTGAAAGAGATGCAGAAATTTTTTTTAAAGTATTTTATTACAGTTCCACTCTCATGCTTTTCAAAGGACTGGTATCGAGAAAGGGAGCACTGGGTGTGTTGTTTTCCCTAACTTGAGGGAAAGTGAAGCCAGTACCTTTTCTTAGTATTTTGTATTGTTCCAAGAATGTGTATTCTTGTTCTGTGCTGCATCACTTCTTGGGATTGTAGCATCCAAGTGACTTGTGAGTAAGTAAAATCTGGAGTTAAAATTCATCTTTACATGCAAGATACTCCAAAATCCTGGAATCAAATGACAAGGATTTTATTTTAGTCTGGACTTAGAGATTTGAACACATAGGGCAGTCTGAATTCTTGAATTGTGTTGGATCTTTATCAGAACTTTGACAGTGTCTGCTGATACCTGGGAGTTCAGATCTATAGAATTCCCTTTAAGAGTCATACAATTTCTGAGATTGTTCAGCATTTGGGATTGTTCAGCATTCTGGGATTGTTCAGCTCAAAATAAGAAAAAATATCCTGCAAAAAATTATAAAGCACATTGTGTCCTGGTTTTAAATCAGAGTCAGGCAAAGTCATGCTCTAGATGTTGGTTAACCTTAAGTGAAAGCTGTTTAGATCCCCTGTATTACTGTGTTGCTGGGAGCTGGGAATGTGTGGTTGCTTTACCTGGAGCAGCCACTCTGCATTCAGTGAGGGCTTGCAGGGTGCCCCACAGTTGCTTGTTTGAAGCAGAAGCTGGTTTTCTGTGACAGAAACCCGTGGTTTTTTAATGCTTTTGTGTTTCAGAAGTGGCAAGATGAGGTGTACCCGAGTCCTAAGCAGACAGGTGTGGGTGAGGTGGGACATGCACTCAGGATTCCAGCGTGGGCAGACTTGGGCTTTGCCCCTCTTTAGAGAGGCTTGCAGTGACCCAGGAGAGGCTCCACCAATGATAGCGGGGCCTCAGGGCCTTTTGGACAGAGTAACAAAAGTTTCTGCTTGGCCCAGCTGAGGACAGGACATAAGTATGATTTTCTAGCAATGAAACAAATGTTAGAGCTGCTGTATGCTGGCTGTGAGCTGGACTGTCCTATTCTCACCAGAAATGATGTTGTGGATCTAAGAAGCCTTATTCCTCAAAAGTTTCACTGGCTGTTACATGTTCTTATAAAAGGTTTCCCTTTAAATGAATTATAATTTCCAATTAAAAAAAGAAAGTCATTGAAAAGTTCCTCCTTGGCTCTACTCAAGATCCTTGTAAAACCCTGGGTTTGATTTTTTTAAATTTCTTTTTTTTTTCCTCTTCCCAGCTTTCACTGAATGCTTCAAGTAGCTTGTGCTTTTCCCTGCTTTGTTCTCTCACAGGACCCTAAAGCCAGGACCTGATTGAAACACCATGGGGATTTAATCAAATCTGCTGGTGATTCATGCTCCTAATGGCCGGGTCTGTCCTTTACTACTTTACAAACTGAGAAGGAATAAAACCCCATTTTATTGCTCGGCTGTTAAAAACTATTTGTAGAAGTTGCTAAGGTTCAAATCAAAAGCAGCCTCCCTTGAGAACTATTAGTTAATTCTAAGTGCCAGGGCATCGCTTTTTTTCTTCTTCTCTCGCTTGAGATGTGGCCTTATATCACGACTGCTGTTCAAACATCTGAGAGTTTTCCATTCCTTTGACAAACATGAGCCAAAGTGCTTAAGGACATCTGTTTATTTTATTTCTTTAATGAGAAAACCTTCCAATTTCTTACTGGCTCAGCTGTGTTTATTTACATTTTGTTAGTCATATGTGTGGGGCACCTTGGGACGTTAAAAACCTGCAGAGGCCTATGCTGAGGGCTGCTAGCAGGCATCCTGGTCAGAAAGGCAGAATAAGCCCTTCCTAAGGAAAACACAGTCCTTGGAACTCCATAAAATAGATTTTCAAAACAAATAGAGCCTAATTCACTCAGTAGATCATGGATTAAGTCAAGATGAATACAATTTGGAAAGGATTTTCTGAGGAAGTTGGAGATTTTTTTACCCACTGGAGGCTAAACCTTGTGTTTAATGCCTTTTTAAGTTAAATTAAAAAAGCATTCAATCACTGCAGGTAATAAAGAAGTCTGTTACTTTAGACATGCTGCTATATCAATTATTTAGTTCATTATTGGAGAGAAGGGAGTAAATAATTCCAGCCATTTGATTGTTCCAAGCGTGTATTTCGGGAGCAGACGTCCGTGTTTATCATCCTCGCTGGCTGATGAGGAGCAGCAGCGGGAAGAGCAGAACCAGAGCCCCGGCAGGTGGGAGGTGGGCACGGGAGATGCTCGGAGCTCCCGGGGATGTAACCTGTTGTACTGGAGCTTAGCAGAGCAGGGGGGTTCTGGGCCAAGTGCACACGTGGCATTTGGAACTATTAAAGGATTAATTTTGACGTAAAATACATGTCAGGAACAATGCTGGGTTATTAAACTAGCTTGAGGAAAGGGAACCTGCTTTCCAGTATGGCTGAATCGGGGCTGCAATTTTGCAGTTTTAAGGGGAAAAGTTTGAAAAACCAAAAGGCCATGACTTGTTTTAGGAAGCTGCATGTGCAAAATCTGTCACTGTGTTTCCACCAAGCTTTCCAGAAGTTTTGTATTTTTCACAGGGCTAGCAAGGGCTTTCATATAGAAATATAGTGACTTTCCTGTGCTGAGGGGAAGGAAATGAAGATTAATTTGGTTTAAATTCCACTCCCTTTTCTGAAATGCATGCCGTGTATAGTAAAAAGAAATTATTTGTAGGTTTTTGGTCATGAACCTTTTGTATTACTAAATAAAAATAATTCCCATTTATCCTCAAGCATCATGACCCAACTTTCAACCTGTATTTAAGTACAGTATTCCCACAGGACCAGAATCCACTTCAGAGTTGATGGGTTCAGACACTGGATGAATTGGTGTGGTCATTGCTGCCTGTCCCTAAGCATGGTTCCTTTGGAGAGGGAGGAGAGCCTTTTCAACCTCTGTGTGCCCTTAAATGTGAGGGTTTAGTGACCTGTGTGCCCATTTGCTTATTGGAATAACTTCCAACCCTATGTGAACAGATACATGACAGTAAAAGGGGTCCTTCAGTAAACAGTAAGAATAATTTGAAGTACCCCTTAAATCACCGTAAGGGTAGATATGAAAAGTTACCTGAAGAAAAGGGATTCAGTTGTATTTTCTCTCCATCTATCATGGACTTCTCACAGGATCACACTGTGCTGTCTATTGACACTATTGATTTAAATTCAGTAGATTGTCTAAAATACCTGGATGTGTCAGTGTTTGGGTAAACAGTGTCTTTATTTTGGTGGGAAAAAGTTTGGACTCTGAAAAACTGAGAGGTTCTATTTGAAAAGGGATGATCCTTTTCAAAAAAGACTGAGGTGTAGTCCCTTAAGTAAATCAGTTCTGAAAATGGCTTTTAGCTCCTTGAACTACTTTTGTTACTTAAAAAAACTTTTCTCACACATACCCACTCTCACTGGGAAAGCTCTGAGAGGCTCAGTCTGGCTGCAGCCTGTGTTATTAAACAGATAAAATTGCAAACTAAGCTACTTAGGTGTAGTTAGTAAAAGAGTGAAATGTGGTTTCTTCCTGAAAAATACGTAGATTTACTTGAACTAGAACTCTTACACATGGGTAATTTCCCATTATTATGGGAAAGTTTTGTTCACGTCTCAAATTCTGATCAGGGTATAAAATGTTACAACGAAAGGATGATTATTCTCACAGACTTTTTTTGTTCAAACATGTGGCCCTGGTATTTGTATCTTTGATTTTTTTTATTATTATTTTTTTTTTTAATGCTACTACCAAGCTGGTCCATTTTCCAGGTGTTTCCAAGTAATTAAACCCAATTAAAACTATTAAATTCTTTCTTTTGGTGACAACTTTGTTATTAACAGATAACCACAAGGAGGAGATTTAACTTGGAAGGCCCTTGATTGTACACTAATCCGTCTCTCACCTCTGGCTGACACCTGTGGCAGATAAACCCTATAGAATAGGAGCCTGATGAATACTCTTAATTAATACTTTCTTCCTTGTAGAAAAGTAATTATTTGCTCACGGCATAAATAGGTATTTGGCAGGGATTTAAAAGGACTGATTAGTTTTAAATACTAGGGCTTTATATTGGTGGGGTTTTTCAGGGAGCTGATGGTGTCTGAGTCCAAGATCCACGCTCAGAGTGACTTTGTCCTAACAATTTGAATGTCGAGTTAATTGTCACGTTGCTAAAGAGAAGCCGAGTCAGACAACAAGCAGATTTGTTATCTGTCTCAAAGGAGCCAGCTTTGCCCCTTTGCTAATGGCCTGCAAGTCTGAACAGGCTACCTGCAAGGCAGAGGCTTGGAGAGGGCTTTGGATCCAGGATTGGAGCCATGAGTGACTTGCACTTGAGAGATTGCCAGAGATAAGTCTGCTTCCCTCTTGCTTTCAAAATTACAGTGCACAAGAAGGGAGAGCTGGCTGTGGACATGCAGCTTGGATTAGTTAGAGGTGTTAACAAGTACATGTCCTTTTAATGCATATTCTAGGGCAAGTGTAAGCAGTGTCTGAAAAATCAGTCTCCGTGTCCCAGCAGATCTGTGGGAAGGTGGTTTTAGTGCAGAGCCTTTTGGGAGGGTGCTGGAGGTGCAGTTTGAGTGTGAGTCAGTGCACAGGGGCTTCTGTGGAGGTAGAGCCAGTACCTCGAGCAGTGAAGGCTTCTGTGCAGGTCAGCTCCTGGAGAGGGGTCTAGGGACCAACACCGTGCGTGTTGCAACACCCTGGCAACAACTTTGTACCCACATTTGGTAGCCTAAAGCTAATCTGGGTGTGCATGCACATTCTGCATTGCCTTTACTCTGCTAAAATACAGAGTAGTGGGAGTTTCATGTGGTGTGAGCAGAGCTACCTTCCCACTGCTGTCATAGGGAAATATTTGCTCTTTGCTCACCTCCGGTTTTCATGGAAATTCTCTTTAGGACAAGCTGAAGGTGGTTCAGCAAGCTCCTTGTAGTAATCTTCTGTTATATTATTACTTGAAATTAAGGTTAAAAATGAAACTAAAACAGAAATAATTGGAGGCAAGGTGTTATTAGCTAAGAGGACATCATTGAACTCAAATTGTTATTTTTAGAAGACAGTGCACTTCAAATTTTGAGAACTAGTTCAAGAGTTAGAAACAGTGCATGCAAGTGGCCAAACTAAGAGCAACACTGACAGCAAAAGTGTGAGCTCGTGCTATTGGGGTATGAAAGAAAATGTGCTCGTTGCTGAATGGACACTTTTGTCTTCCTTTACAGCATGTTCCTCGGGCTTCTGCTGCCCATGCTTTCCTCTAGTAGGACTGTGTGCTGATCAGGCAGCAAAAGTGCCCCAAAGCAAGTGGACATGGAGCTGGGAGTTGGCAGTGCTTCCCTTACACTGGAAATGACCTTGCTCACAAGGTTGTCAGCAGTAGGCAACAGCCCATCAGGCCTTAGCTGAAAGTCACAGAGGTGACAGAAACAGCAGAGACGTGTCCAAGGATGCTCTTTAGGGAAAACATTTCTGAACAAAAATGTTGAGAAAGGACTTGCCTAACTCTTTGTATGTTGTGATCCCTGGTTGTTTATGAAGGAGTAGTAGGGAATGGGGGCGTTTTTACCTTTCAGTTCCCTCGAGATGTGCCCTAAGGAGACGTGGGTGAGCTGTGACTCCTGCTCTTTAAAAGGCTGTGTTGAGAAGATTGTATTCAGGAATGAATAATTCAGAATGATCACTCCCCTCCTGACGCTTGTCTCCCCCAGCCATGGGAAGAGCATAGGAGGACCAGGAAGGCTTGGTCTGAGCACCAGAGGTTTGCCCTGTAAGTAATTTGTGGGGCTGTTTAATTTTGACCCTGAAGGAAACTCCACCAGTGGAGAGGCAGAGGTGAGGCATGTGGGGATACACTGTGCTGCTGGAAGTTCTGTTTACAAAGGGAGTTTATTGCCTGTTTTCCACCCCTGCCTCTCATTGTCCTTGTTTGTGAACGCGTGACTCGTAGATCAGCAGAGGGAGGACCTCGCTCTTCTAAAGTTACTAAGCAAGCACTGAGGTTGGAGTTTTCAGATTAATCTGTTTTTGCTGTAAAAAGTGGTTCCTGGAGGAGATTTGATTTCAAGCTGTCTGTGGTCCTTCGGCTTCACATGCATCAGGGAACACTGGCTGGCTCTCTTAGTCAGGAAGCTTGTTCCCAGGGCACGCTCTTCCTACAGAGGACATGCTGGCAGGGGTGGCTGGTAACCTCACATTGCTCTGCTGGGCTCACACTGCTCCAGCACAGGCACTAATAGTCCACCAGGGCACCCTGGCAGCACAGAGATGTCCTCTAGTGGCACGGGATTTCTGTGCCTAGCAAGAGCACTCCATCAGCATCTCCAAACAAATTTCCTAATCCTGGTTCAGATTATTTACACACTGTACAGAAAACTTGGATGTACCGATCTCATTTCGGTGCTTTTCTGTCAGCCTGATTTTCCCGTTTATTCCTACTTGAATTGACAGCTGTAGCAACTGTGTCTTTCCTCGGGCTGGGTACAGCCTCTGGCACAGAGGGGGTCAAGTCTGGGACTCGTGCTTCTAGATGCTACAGTAGTGCAAATAACTGCTGGAGGAACCCTGGCCTCATGCCTCTAGACATCTCTGTCATACTGGGAGTGCTGGTTGGCCTTACAACTTTATCAGCCTGTTTAAGACTTGGAAGTGTGCCTTGCTGTGGAGGAAATGTCCATACTGTGGAAGCAGTGATGCCAAATCATTTCCCGAAACGACTTCCCCTCTGGGTGGTAAAGTGCATTTTTCTGTTTTGTTTTCATTCCATCATATTCTGTATCTCAAGAGAAAGACTTTTTTCCCCCCCACTCTCCTCTACAGTTTGGTTTCCATATTGTTTAGTTAAAGAGAAGGTAACTTCATACACTGTGGAAATGTTTCCTACTCCCCATTAGTGATTAATGCCAATAAAGCTAAAACGAAACTTGGAGGATAAATGACAGATAGCAACCAATGAGATTTCCTGAAAGAGTTTTAAAGGCTAATGATCCTTGAAATGTATAAAAATAAATTGCTTCATTAAAAACTATTTTACAAAATAATTTCTTCCTAGCAGCATATTTTCTTCAAAACAGTTCCCCCGTGTAACTACACCTGGGTAGTAAAATTTGATTCAGTGCTGTTCCTATGGGGCCGCAGTCAAATGCCCTGATTAGGCCTGTGTCCCTGTGCCTCATCAGGGGAGCAGGTTTGGGGCTTAAAATGAGAGACGTGTTCAAGGCAAGTCTGTTGGAGTTTTTACTTTCTGCCCAGAGACCGGGCCCTTGTTTCTGGAGCAGCAGCGAGCGTGTTCAAACGTGAGTGACAGAGCTGCTCTGTACTGGGCACAGAGCTTGTGAGTCACACACATGGCTCAAACCGCAGCCATTCTGCTCCAATTAAAGAGAACTTCACTAAGAATGCGTAATAATTAGCTTAGTGTGTAGTACACCATCCATGTCAACAGCGTCTGCCACAAAGGTTGATTGAAATGTACTCACCCTCCCAACATTGTGCTCCCTGTTAGAGCTCCTCAGTCAATTCATTACTTCCCTGTCATACAATAACAGGACTCCACAGAAATCTGCAGAAAATTAGAGTAGAGACTGTTTAAGTGGGTGGTTTCCCTCTTTTGGATCACACACCATGCTAAAGCAAGGCAGACTTATACATCAAGATGAGAGATCCCTGACCTATTGAAGATGGATTAACACAACAAAAAAAATCTGTTGTGGGGATGTGGGCTTTTTCCAAGTTCTGTTGTTGTTCAGTTTGAACAGGCACAATGCTTCTGAGCTGTGACTGTTTATCAAATTAAACACAGATTATTTTTGCTTGTGTTTTTGAAGTATTTAATGAATAAGAAAATGTACTGCTCATAACTTTGTTTGCATCAATGTGTTTCTGGGCTCTCGCTGTGGATTTAGGAAGAAGTTTGTTTCACTTGTTTGGGGGCAGAAGGGATAGGTTGACTTGCTGACTTGGTGAGGCAGTGAAGTGACAGCCCTTTCACGGGCCAGTGTGGTGTCTCAGCTGGGAAAAACATTAATTTTCTAGGATGAATTAACCAAACACACTTAAGTAGAGCTGCAGGTAGCATCATCCTTCTCCAGGGGAATTCACTAAAGGTTTTGTCACTGATGTTGGCAGGAGCAGGATCTGGGTGTGAGGATGTTCACATGTGCTTATGAAGATGTAGAAGATATTTTAGAGCTGCCAACACATGCATCCTCACATTCAGTCCTTAAGAAAGCATGGTTTAAAAATGCTGCAGGCAGCCAGAGCTTCTGCATCATGTCCTTCCCTTTCAGGAAGCAGTTTGAATGTTCATGTGCTGTGTCTTATCTTGCCTTTTTTTTTAATTTTCTTTTTTCTTTTTTATTTTTTAAATTTTATTTGTGTTTTTTTAAGCAATGTAGTTATTTGGGTGTAACTGCCATTGGGGCTGCAGTTAAGGCTCTGCAAGCCTGCTATCCTGAGCAGCAATAGTCGTACTTAAAGATTTTGTCATGTTACAGTTGGGTTTCCATGGTAGGACGGGGCTGTTTTAACTCTGCTGATGCTGGTAAATAAGTAGGCAGCTTCAGTGGGAATGGAATTGCTGGTTTAAAGGACAAGTCAGGAAAGAATCACCCCCTCTGTGCCCTGTGCTGGTAACTATCCCCAAACTATTCACTGGTGATGTTATTGGAAATCAATTTTTTGTCTAACCTACTGAAGCAATTCTTGCATAGTTTCAGGTGTTTAAAGGATCTTTATGTCATCTGAAGTGTGTGGGCTGTTAGTGGTCAGGGTGAGTCACAGGCATCCTTCAAAGTGCAGAATTTGTTTATCTAGGAGAGCAAGGGAAAGGATGAGAAAATCATGTTAATGTTAAAATACACTTGGGAAGTAAAATTACTTTAATAAATGTATCTTAAGAGATAGGAATGTGTAGATGCTGTGTTTGGTCTAAGGTCTCCCACCCCCACACCTATCCTCAAGAAAGAAAATCAAAGTGAATGGAAAAAACCTGATTTTCCCCCAACAGGACACCACAACGTCTGTGCGGATAGGTCTCATGATGGAAGAAATGATCTTCAACCTTGCAGATACACATCTGTTCTTTAATGACCTGGAGGTATGTAACTGCTTGTTTTATTTAACATCTTTCTCTGTGATCATTTGCATGTGGTCTGCACAGGGGGTTTTGGCCAAGAAACTTTTTATTTTTGACCCCAGAGAAATGGACCATAGGTGGCTTATTGGAAGCATCCCTTTGACAGCTCCATTCTGTTCAGGAATTTCTTTCTAAGCACTCAGTTAACAGTGATGGCCTCTTGCAGGTTTACTGAATCTAATAATGAGGACATTGCTGCTGCTTCTCCTGAAATTTGCTATTCAGTAATTTTATTAAGCTAAATCAGTGTGGATCCTATGGGGGCAGGCAGCAATTAGCTATGAGCCAAAAGTGAGGTTTTGAAAATGGTCTCTGTTCTTGAGGAAGTTTTGTTGCACACACAGAGCAGGAGGTCTGCTCAAGCTCAGGAATGCTGCAGGATGAAACTCCGGGAGTTTCAATGTAACAGACCAAGAGGAAGAAATTTTTCCTGCTGGTGACATGGTTAGACCTGACTATCTCTTACACAAAGCAAAAATCCTTTCGAGTATGTGGTAAAATGCAGGCAAAGTGATGCTGGCAGAATGCTGTCAGCAGCTGAGAAACAGCTGTACAGCAAGGATGAAAATGTGTTGGCATTTGCAGTCAGAACACACAGTCTGAACGGATCATGTGCGGAGTGAGCAAGGTGGGGTTTGTGCTCTGGGCACCTTGGAATCAAAACTGCTTGGAGGCATTTGGAGAAAAAAAAAACCTGGCATTGCTGGGCAGACTTCTGTGGGCTTTTTTATTTTTTTCCCCTTCACTCGAAAAAGGAAGGATTTGTTTCTGTGCCAGATGAAAGGAGAGAACTTTTTCTGTGCCTGAGGAGTTCAGCGGGAATTTCTGGTTCCTTCACTGCTTAATTGCACCGTGGTCCCCTGTGTTAGGGGAGGTACAACCTTTCCTGCCACCTGGCTCCTTGCAGGCTTGAGGTTTCACTTGCTGAGAACTTTTATTTCCTTTCAAAGACGAGCACCTGAACTGACAGATTTTTCCTCTTTCAACTTCTTTCAGAAAGGGACTTTGTGATGAGGGCAGGGAAAGTACAAAGTAAAAAATCTTTCTCTTAGGGGAAAAAAAAAAAAAAAAGCTCCGCTTTGGGAGCCCAGGGCCCAGGGCACTATTTCAGTAGTGATAATATTTACTACAGAACCATCACCTTTTCACCCATCAGATCTCAATATGTGATGCAGCAAAGCTCCATGTCCTGCACAAAGTGACCCTCCAAAACCCCTCTGCCTTTCTAGACTTTGGCAAGAATTGCCAGTTTTAAAATAAGTTTTCTCCTTTTTTCACTTAGTGCTCTAAAACTTTAAATGAAGCAGCAAATTGTCTGGCCTTTGTCAGGTTGTGCACATTTGTCAGTCAGTAACAGCTCTGGGCACCGGTGGTTTGGTTTCAGCTGAGCTTTTTCAGTGAAAAATTGAGGGATGACGGAGATTTCAAGGAAAGTAAATGTGCCTTGCAGAATTTTACTTTCCAAAAAAGCCATGTCAGTTTGGAAGAATTTGCAGCAACAGAATTTGCAGCAACTCATTCAGAGTTACCCACCCTACTCCTTCATTAAGGGTGATAAATGAAGTCACCTTTGTGTATTCACAGAGTGGTATTTAAGGATCATACATCTCTGAGTATGCGGCTTAAAAACCCACAGTGAACGACATCCTTAAAAATGAAAAAAAGAGTTTCTAAAAAACAGCACAGGAACAGATTCAGTTGTAGACCCACAGGCATTACCATATACATTAGCACCATCATGTGGTGCAGTGCTGGCCTGTACAGGACAAAATGAGCTAAAACTGCTCGGGGCAGAAACCATTTCTGACCATCTTTTGTGCTGGGGCAGAGTTTGGGAGGCTGTAGCTGAGGCAGCAGTGGGAGAGTTGCCCATGCGAAACCAAAGCAAGAGTTCTCTTACCAGATGATGCTAAACACAGCACAACATTTCTGAACTGGAATGCTCCTTTTTTTCTGTCCAAAAAAACATAAAAGACTCTGAAACTCTGGTTAGCCAGGGCTTTATCTTTTCTTAGGATCTGCCCAGAAGGGGTTCAGGTAATTGTGTCCTGAATGCATTTTGGCTATGCTTGGGAGTGGGAATCATGGATGAGTGCAAAGGTGAACCAGAAGATCCATTCAGATGGATCTGGCCAGATCTGTCCTGCCTCCACCCATCCTCTCTTAGTGCTGCAGTCCAGTAGCATCACCTGGTTCCAGCTGATTCCAAAAAAACTGATCCCCAAACCTCGGGATAGTTGTAAGGAAGGAGGCTGATCACTGGTCCCCAGGGCAGGTGGGTGACTGGAGAAGTCAGACTCCTACTAAAAAATTTCAGTCTTTTTACAGAAAGGGGTTCTCTGTCAGCAGGTTAAGTGTTACGGGCAGGTGGAATCCCTACAGTCTGCAAGTGTGAGCCATGCAAGGTGTTGTGCACAAAGGGCTCTCTGATCATGCTGCAGAATTTATCAGCAAATGTTCACCTGACAGGAGGTATTCTCCCTCTCTGCTCCCCTTTTGGGAAATCGAGGAGAAAACAACTTACCCAAGGTTACAAATCACAATGAAGTTAAAATATAGACTCTGGGCTTTCCAGGGTTGTGCTTTTTTTCCCAGATGCCTTTTGTTCACAGTACAATGCTGGCTAAAGAATAGCACCTTCCAGCCCAATCCCTCTGGAGATATTATTTTCTGGCTCTCTGGAAAACAGGTATTAAGGACAGGAGGATCGACAAAGGGGATGAGGCATTAACAAACAAGGGGATTAGTGTGTTTACAAGTTGCTGCCTTTCAGAGCCATCTCTGGAGGTTTGTGTTCTGGGCGCTGTTAACCCCCACCTAATGAGGGATGCAGGCTCCACTGATCAGCGAATCCATGAGATGTTTAAAACTCTCGAGCACAGTCCTGATCCACAAACAGACTATGTGTGCATTTGTGAGTTGTTTTCCTACCTGCACCAGACATACCTTGAGAGAGTATTCGGAGGGAATGTGAGGGATAACAGAAGGGGCTCCTCAGGAGCCCTGTATTTCACAAGGAGGCAGCAGAGGCTTTCTCCAAGCCAGCAGTGCCATTTAAAACAGCTCGGGCTCTTTTAAATGTGGCTGGTCCCACCTGGAGGCAGGTTGTATAGCACCCAGAGACAGCCCAAGAGTACAACCAGATCAGTGCCCAGAGCTGCAAGGGCTGGCTGAGGTCTTACACGTTTGACTGAGGTACAGGCTGCGTGTGCCACACATCATCCACCCTGAGATCCCAGAGCATCAGCTTAAACATCAGCAGATGTGAAACCTGGGCCGTGTCCCCATCACAGCCTTCCTGCCATTCGAACAACCTCCTCCCTTTCAGCAGCTGAGATACCCTGCTTTGATTCCCCACTCGCTGAGATTTCAAGGAAATTCTGCAAGAATGAAAAATGAGTCCTGTAACCCAGTGGTAAGACGTGGTGCAGGCTGTGGCTGCAGCCAGCTCCCCGAGTTCCCCGTAACACGAGAGGCGCAGCCGGCGCTATGAGGTAGCGTCTCACCGAGTGTCAGGCTATTTTATTAAGTTAGAAATGTGATAGCTACTGTTGTCACACTTCAGTGTACTGAACAATCCATTCACAAATGAGAAAAACAGATCCCTCCACAAATGCCTTTCCCCTGACTTAATGCCCCGCATCATGCAGCTGGAGTGGAGTGGGCTGCATCAGAGTTACCCCGCCGTGGTTCTCAACAGCTACTGGGAGGGGGGATTAAAAAGTGCTGGGGTTGGAGGAGGGAGAGAGGTGCCAGCAGAGATCTGCTCTTCAGCTGCTTGTCTGCAGTTAGATACCGGAATATACACTCCAGTGATGGGTTGATAACAAGATGAAATTCTGTGTCTTTTTGAGAATTATCTAAAACGCTGCAGAAAATCTCATTAATATGGACAAGAACTATCTGTTGTGTTCTGCCACTGACAACAAGTTTGGTTACTTGTTTGGGGATTTTTTTTTTTCATTTTTTGAAGGGGGCTAGTTTAAAGTAATTCATCAAACTCATAATTGTGTAAGGAAGGTAAAACAAATTCTGTGGTTTACAGAACACTGAAGTGGTGAAGAATTACTGCACCTTGGTTAGCTGCAGTTGGTCTGATTCCAGAGTCCTGTGGCACCAAGTGTCACGGCTTTTAAACTCTGTTGAAAAATCAACCGAAACAAAAGACAGTGTTCATCAGCTTGCAGACTTTCTGTTCTGTTCTCACCTGAAAGGCTCATGGAGAAAGGAGAGTTAAGGTGGTGGGGGAGGCTTCCCAATTTTTCTCTTTCTAATCTTAATGCTGAGACTGGGAAAGAAACCAAAGGAATAACATTTCTCACATTTTTGAGGCAGGGCCTCCACTATTCGAACAATGAAGGATTTTGGAAGATAAGATCTGGAGCACATACTTCATGCAGGCTGAGCTCCAAGTATATATTCTGGTTAAATTTCCTGTGCACAGATTTCCTCATTACTGTCACACATTATTCCTCAGCTCTGTCTGTGGCTGGGGCAGTGAAAGAGCGTTGCCTTCAGTGCTTCAGCCCAGCTTCCCTGCACATCAAAGGAAGCTCAGCCCCCTCAGAACAAACTGGGAAAACACCGGCAGGACGGGCGTCTCTGGAAATCTCTTTGGGACAGATCTTCTCCCCCTGTAATTATGTGGGCATACACCTCCTGTCCAAAGCTGTATTCTCACAGGGGGAAAGGCTGCCAAGTCTCTGCCTTATCATGCATACAGAGTAGAAAAAACACAGCTTTCCTGGCTAAAACACAAGCATCTCTCTCCCTCCTGTCTGCATAGGAAGGAGTTCCACTTACTGTGTTATTCAAGAGCTGTTGTGCCCTTAGATAACAGCAGATCTCACACTCACACTCTGTCTGTTCATATTTTGTGCAAGTGCTATGTGATATTTGTTGCTAACAATTAACTGGCTAGACTACAATGCTAGCAATATGTAAGATTTTATCTCCTTAATATTACACTTAAAGTAATTTTGCATGATATTATTTCAATATTTTTTTCCACAACATCTACTCACCACTGTATTTTTTTTCATCTGCCTCCCAGGACTGTGACCAGATCCACATAGATGATGTATCATCAGATGATAATGGCCAAGATCTAAGGTATGCGATCTCCCAAGCTGGAAGCTGCAGGACAGGCAGTCCCCAGGCATTTGGAAGTAGTAGGGGGCTGCTCAGTGATTCTCAAACTTGCACTCTCTCCCCTCCGTGCTGTCTGCATTTATCAGGCACACACAAGTGCAGAGTCCTCTTTCTCACATTATTGTGCCTGTGCCTTCTGTCACGCCCCTGGCTGTGCTAAGCTTTGAACCATTCTGGGAAATACATCTAAATAAGCTTGAACTCCAGTTAGACCACACCGGTTTCTGATGTGATTTGACCAGACAGTTGTCACAGCGGTGGCCAAAATGCTTCAAAACCAGACTGAAAGGTTTCCCACTGCCCAGTCTGTAGTGAATGGACTTAATAGTGATGAGCTGGACTTTGCCGTGCCAGATTCTTGTTGAAACTTGTACCCAAACTGCACCTGTGTAAGTTGGGTCATCATGTTCCTAGAAGCTACTTCTGTACAATTCCATCTGCTTTTCCCAAAGCGTTGCCTGCGGAGCCATGGTAAAGGGACAAGAATGAAATGTGCAGAACTCATACAGAGCTTTGCAGTTTGTGGTTTTATGGATGATTATTGTGAGAAATTGATGCAGGAACAGAACATTTTTTAGATCTGTGCTGGTAATTCTGCTAAAGATGAACCTCAGTTCCGTACAGCGTGTGCTGTGTGTGTCTGTGCTGCCACTTGTCTCCACATTTCTTTTCAGTCGTTTCCCCTCCCTGCTGGCGCTGTGCAGGCTGTAATTACACTGACCTCTCCCCTTCCCTCCTCCTCTCCCAGCACGTATAACTTCTCTGCGGATGGCTTCCACAGCTCCACTGCCAGCGCAAACCTGTGTCTGGGCTCGGGTGTTCACGGGGGAGTTGACTGGATGAGGAAATTGGCGTTCCGCTACCGCCGGGTGAAAGAGATGTACAACACCTACAAAAACAATGTGGGGGGTAAGTGCCAGTGGCCAGGCAGCCAGCAGGCCTTTCATCTTCCCAAAGCCTGGGGACCCTCTAGGGACATCTCTGGAGGAGGTGTAGGGAGCCTCATGATGCGGGTGCTTCACAGTGAGCTGAGCAAGCGCCTCCGCAGTCACCCTGAAATGTGGTTCTGTACAGGATTTGCAGGAGTCACACTAAAATACCTGGTTTAGTGGTTTGAAAAAGACTCAAGTCCAAGTGTGGGGCTTTATTTTGTAATTTATTTGCCAGGAAGGCAACCTTCTCCCATTTTCCAGAATGTTTAGCAGGCAAACAATTCAAAACTAAATATGCTCTTTTTTTTCTACACAACACGTCCGATCTCTCTCTGAAGGCTTTCTTCTATTATAACTACTTGTTTTTAACTCCCCCAAAACAATAGCACCAGATACCCAGGTTCCCTGGGTTCCTTCATCTCACCTAGTTCTAGACAGTTCTTCCAAGAGACTCTCAGCTTCCTTTTCAGTACATGAGTACAGGTTTCCCTCTGATGAGAAAAAGAAAGAAGCAAAACTCAAAGTATCACCATGACTTATTTATTGGTTGGAGGACAAGTCTACCCTGCGTGCACTGGAAATGGGGCATGGCTTTTCAGGAGAAACAAAACCATCCTGCCCTCAGGTGTCTCTCTGCCCAGGCCACTGCCCACTTTACACAGCTCTTCCACCCTCTTGCTCACTTCCCTTGCACGCTTTATGCTCACTCCAAGAAAGGTGTTCCAAGGAGGTCCCGCAGTGTGTGCTTGACAGAACCATTCCACCAGAGGGGAAGGAAGCTGAGCTGCAGCAGCAGAGGGTTGTGCTGCTGCTGGGCTTCATGGACCTCACGGCAGAGCCTTGCAGTGACATGGCAGTGACAAAGGGAGGCAGTGGCACCAGGGCCCAGAGAGGGGCGGTGGGAGAGTTCAGAACACAGGCAGGTTCCCTTTGGCATTGTGCTTACAAAGCCACGCAATTCCCTTTCTGTGCTTCTGCAAAGACACTTTCCCTGCCTGCAGGTTTAATAGGAGCTCCTAAGAGGGAAACCTGGCTGCAGTTGAGAGCAGAACTGGAAGCGCTGACTGATCTCTGGCTCACACATGCTCTGAAGGCGCTGAATTTGATACATTCCCGGTAAGAACAGCTCAAAGAATTGCCTGTGGGTTTGATCCAGGAGCTCCTTTGCTTCCCTTGTGTTCCCCCTCTAAACAAATCAGGACGCATTTACAGGACTTTGCTGGCCAAGCCTGTGGGAGGCCAGTCTGCACATGTTTGCCAGGCTGAATTATCAAGGGTTGGGGTGAGCTCGGGATGATGAACTGAGCAAAAGCACAACAGTCCTTTCCTTGCCTTTCCTTGGCTCCCTCATCCATGGCACCATTTTCATGTGAGAAGGTTTACAAAAGAGGAGGGGGAGGAAAGAGCCCTTCACACTCACAGAACCCAGCATGGACATCACTACATTGTGTTTAAATTCCCACCAAACAGATCCTGGCAAGCTTGCAGTAGGGCTGCATCACTGCTGCTAGTTTGGTTTATGTTTCATTCCACTGAGCTCATCAAAAGACATCTCTGGTACTCACATTATCTTCCTCTGGCTGCAAAATCTCCCAGTGGCTCAGGAGCTTCCAGTGGCAGGAAAGGTTTGCTTCCTACCATCTTTCAGTCCAAGGTGAAAGAGAGAAACACGGATTTCTAATAACTTCTGTTTTCTAGGCCCAACTGTGTGAATGTGTTGGTCACCACAACTCAGCTTATACCAGCTCTGGCTAAAGTGCTTCTCTATGGACTGGGCACTGTCTTCCCCATTGAAAACATTTACAGTGCAACAAAAACAGGTAAGAGCAAACTGACTGAGGCCTCACCTACGACAGGCTGAAGTTTTGTCCCTAAGCAGGCACAGACATCCAACCTGATTGTATCAAGCAATGAGTGAGCTTTATTTTCAGCTCCATACTTACAGATGTCTAATTCATATCCTGACTCCCACACTTAACCTAGTACAGACTGCAGGGAAAAAAAATTTTAAAAACGCTTCTCAAGTGTCTCCATGGGGGAGTGAGCCAGATAGAGAGATCTATATCCACCCTATGGAGCACTGACTGCACATGGGATGTCCAGCTGCACCCAGCTGGAAGGAAGGTCTGGTTGGACCTGTTACAGAAACACCGTTTGGATCCTCTTACTTTGCAGAGGGGTCGAGTGTGCTGAATGAGCTTTGTGAAGCTTTGTGAGTAATAAGTACTGATAGGGTTGGCTTGGGGCTTTTTTGTATTCTGTTCTTTCTGGCGTGTTTGAACCTCTGAGGATTGCATTTTCATGTTTTTACTGCAACCAGAATGAACAGAAGAGGGCTCTGGAAGCTGAATGCCATGAGTGCCACATCAGTCTGCCAGCTGGTGGCCTAAGCAGGGCATCAGTCACAAAGCTCACAGAAAAGTGGCAGCGCTTGGAAGTCCTTGGCTTACAAAACAAGTGCTGGTAACTGTCATGAAATGGAGAGGATCTGCCTCACAAGAACCAGTTTGGTTCCAGTTTGAAAAGAAAACAAAGAATGTTGCATCCAGTTCAGTTGGGTTGTAACTGCAGGTCCTGTACCTGAGTATTAGCTCTGCCTGTGGTGTGTGTCCAGATAAAAAAATGTATCTTCTCTTGTGTTGCTTAGGGAAAGAGAGCTGTTTTGAAAGAATAATGCAGAGGTTTGGAAGGAAAGCCGTGTACATTGTAATAGGAGATGGTGTTGAAGAGGAACAGGGAGCAAAAAAGGTACAGTTTGTGGATGCCATGCTGGATTCTTCCAAGTTTTGATTGCAATGACCCTTTTTTTATTTAAGCATTTAATGAAGGTCCCTCCATTGGAAGCAGTTTACAACTGGTCTAATTTCTTAATATGCAAAATATTCAACAATCAGCTTGTCAGAAATTCCATACTCTAAATCCCCCCCCACTTGGGTGGCAGCTGGTACAATATTTCAGGTCGTTGCTGTGTCACATGTTCCAGGAATCATTCTTGCTGAATAAAGATGGCTATAAAGACATGAAAAGGGAAATTCCAGTGTGTGATCTCAGATGAGCAGGCAGAGTGAATTTCTGATCTACATGTGCTGCTTTTGTAGATTCTAAATTGTTGGAATTAATTTTGAATTACTTACTAGTATATGCCTATATCCATACATGTGTTTATATTTATGATTCACTGAGATCATGGAGTGTAACTTCATTATAGCAAATACCAAAGGGGCTTGTACAGAGTTGCTGCCTTTATCAATGATCAATGTGAATAATTTCTCAAGCAAAATGAAATTACAAAGTTGTACGGAATACAAAGAACAGAAACTGCAAAAGCAGTGTGGTCAGGAGTAATGAGAATTGGAACAGCCAAAGTTTTCATTTCCTAACCTTTAGAACAGAAACCTGCCTGGAACCTCCATTTACTTGGCTTTACAGGGCCAGGAATACAATTTGTTAATGGCAGACATTATTTGCAAGATGTCTTTGTGCATCCTGGGTCTTGTGCTCCTGATGGGACTGGAGAAATGCAATAGAGCTGCATTTGCTCCAGGAGCATTGCACATGAGTTGAGATGCAGGAACTGGCTGAATGAGCTCCAGCTTCAGCAAACTTGTTAATTTTTAACAGATACACAAACGACTAGTGTAGCTCAGGTGATGCTGAAGGTATTATACCTCAGGAATTCAGCTATACAGCTGAACCTTGTGCTGGGGGACTTGGTATCTCATTCTGACTGAAGATCCTGCAGACTTTCCAAGCAAATTTGAGCTCTTTGGTTGTACAAGCCCAGGAACAAAGGGATCCCAGCAAATAAGGTGGGGGGCACATGTTCTATCCCCAGAAGAGCAGAAGAAGCCCTATTTTCTTACAGTGTATTTTTCCTGGTCAGTGGAAGCAACAATATCTGCACCCACCTCGGAAAACTACCTGAAACTGCAGATGGTTTTGTAGCTCATGAAGGGTTAAGGAGCTGTCAGGAAGAGTGCAAAAGGCATGACTGGGGCTGAAGTGACAATAGCCTGCTGCTTGTGGCAGCTCAGTGCCACACTTCAAAGGCAGTGGGTCAGTGAACAGGACTGCATCAAAGGCTGCCGGGGCTCTCAGCCCGCATGGCGAGGTGGGGAGGTTCTGCAGTCTCCTCTGCTGGGATTTCAGGAGCCTCCTGCTCCTGTCTCCTGGCCTAAGCAGCTCAGCCATTAGTAGAGCACATTCTTGGCTGGGCTGTTCCCTCCTTTGATTGATGACAATCATTAATCAAACCTTCCACACACCTGAGCTTTATACAGAGAAAACAAAAAAGGGAGGGGACAGGCAGAGAGCCTTTTGCTGTTTTGCTGATAACATCTCCAGTTTTGTGGGTCATTTTTCTTCACCTGTCTGATGAGCAATACATCTGTAACTGCTGAACAACAGGAGTGGCTGGGAGGCCAAGTTTTCTTCTGGTTTAAGAAAGAAAAACAGATAATTTAAAGGAAGGGGTTTAATAGAAACTGGGGGAGGGAGAAGGAAGTAACTTTTCCCCCTAAAGTGAAATTGCAGAACAGTGGATTTCAGTCACTTCGGCTGCCTGGGTTTGCTTGCTGTCTCTACACACACTGATAAACAGCTCGAAGGAAACATTTGTTTACTGGTAGGCAACAGGCAACATACCAGAGAGCTTTAGTTGTGTTTAAAGGTTAGAGGAGTATAAATAGATACTCTGCAATGTAAACATCTGGAACCACTGGAATTTTTTGTACACAGGTAGGTACAGTTGGAAAAGGAACATCTCCTTTCATCAGAATCTAAGAAGTATTATGTTCTCTGAAGCTTTGTTGAAGCTGTTTATGTAGAAGCAGCATGGTTACAGGTGAATTCCTGCAGTGATAAAAGACTCTTAGAAGTGTTTTGCCCATGCTGGAAGGGACTAAATGCTGTCAGTTGAGGCTTTCTGTACATTTATTACTACATATATACCAATGACTGTGTAGAGGCTGGCATTTTGGGAGAAGGCAAAGAAAATCACAGTCCCAAATGTTACAAAATCACAATGCAGAAGGGAGCTGTGTGTTTGATTTAACTGCTTTAACAGTCTTGGAGAAGAAACAAATCCAGCACAAACCCGGGCTCACCAGAACACACCAAGAAAAGTTGTATTTAACACCTGAGAGCATGTTCCAGTTATTTTGATTCTCTCTGTGCAAGCAACCATGGGGATCCCAGCTATTGCTAAGGAACTCTGTTGTTCAGGGATGCTTTCAGGGCACTCTGATTACAGGTAACATTCCAGGTCCCCGATGAAATTGAACTGCACTTGTTTCATAGCAATTAAAAAGTTGATGCTTGGTCCTCTTTCAGATGCAAGTCTTGTTTTTCTACAGTACATTCACAACTTCTAGGAGAATGATCAGGATAGTAAAAAGAAGAGAGTAGGTCACAGGTAATTGACCTTCCAGATTTTGTCCAGATGCTCAGATTTCAAGTGGAACAGGCTGGTTAAAACTTGGACACGTGTGTACGTGGCTTCAGTTTTATCACAGCAAATACATATTCAAAAACAGGGAGGCAGGCAGAAGAACAATTTAAAATAATTGTCAGGAGTCAGGACAGTTAGTTGGGGACAGACTGTTTTATAATCCTATTGCACCCTCCCCTGAGGCAACAGTGTTACATTAAATGAATAATTGATCTGAGCAGTAATACCAGTTCCTACATTTATAGAAAAAGCAGTATGGCCTACTGTTCCAGTTACTTGGGAAGGTGAATTGTTAGAAAGTATTTTGGTTGTGTGGCATTTTATCCCTTTATTTACATGTTTATAAATTTTATCAACTTCCTTTTACAATAGATAGATTTACTTGTCTGTGAATCACTGATAACAGCTTTCACTACTGATGTTCACCTAAAACTGTTTCTAGTAATGCTGCAGTTCTAGAAACATTTCTAATTAATTCATGGCGGGGGGGGGGAAATAGGAGCATACTAAAAATCTTTAGTAACCAGCCCACATCCTCCATCACCTGTGAAGCGGGATACTCCTAAACTGTGGAGGATGTGTCTTCCTGTCTGCGTAGGAGAGACAGATGAACAGAGACACTTCCCACTTCATCTCTTCCTCCCTCCCTCCCCTAAGATGAGCCTCTCTGCTCCTGGCACCGTGACAGCCTGCTGGCCAAGTACAAACTCGGTTCCTGAGGGTACAAACTAAGAAAGTTGTTTTGATCTCAGTATTGTACAAAAACAGAAAAAAAATTTCCACTCTTTTGGTTTCACTCTAGCACAACATGCCCTTCTGGAGAATCTCCTGTCATGCAGACCTGGAAGCTCTTCGGCACGCCTTGGAACTTGAATATTTGTAGCAGATCCCAACATCTTAGCACTGGGAGGGCTTCACTCAGACTCTTACATCGGTTCCACCTATTCCTCAACCTTTTTGTTAGTAAAAAAAATCCCACAGCAACTGCAGTTTTTCTTTTTTTTGAAGGAGAACCCTTTCAGTGGAAGCCTTTAAGAACTTGCAGCCAAAGAATATTGTCTCAAGTCCTCCTTCCTTTGGACAGAGGAAAGTCCTCCTGCTCAGTCACTGGGATGCTGCAGTTGCTGGCTAAGGTGGAGGCACAGAGCTCTAATGGCCTTTTTGCCATCAACAAGGCAAATGCTGCAAGTCTGGGTCTCCCTCTCAGCATTCTTGGTTTTGAAAGGGGAAGAGGACACAGCAAGGAGTCTCTGCACAATCCATCACATCACACGGGACCTTCTGAAAATAGGAGTGAAACTGTTGATTTTTTTTTTTGTTTTGTTCTGGTTTTTGATTTTTTTTTTTAATTTTTTTAATTTATGAACTAATCTCATTACTCTGGTATTAAGCTCTGTACCTGTGTTTTTCATCTGGCTTTTGGGGGGTGGGGGGATGGGGAAAGTCTTACTGTTCTAAATTAATAGTTCATTTCTCCAGAACAACCTCTGGGGAGAATCATATTGTGTACATGAGTAGTAAGGACACCTGGTACTGCTGGTAAGAACTGCAGCTGTGTTTTTGAACCTTCCCAAGATGGTGCATGGACTGTGCATGTGTCTACACGGTGCCTTATGCTGCTGTCTTGGGGCTGAGGATGGGGGAAAAGTACCTTGTGATGAGTGAAAGGCATTAAATAAAAACATGTTTACATTTTGGGGACTGGATTACCTGCCTTCTCTCCCGCCACTCTGGGATCTAGAGGTAGCCTGTGGAATGTGTGCTCTTGGTCTCAAGGCTGGCCTGGTAATCTTGCTGTCAAAATATTTAAATTCTCTGGGCCTGGATGGATCTCTTACTTTGAAAACAACTGATCCTTCCTTGCTGTGGCAGCAGGTAAGGTCAGAAGGATCAAAGCCCCTCTGGAAGGAGGTGTTAAGAGATGCAGTTAAGTGCTACAGCCCTCACCTCTCAAAGGGTTACACAAATGCTACACAGACCTGAGGGATACTCCTAACCTTTAAAAACATTTAGAGAAATCAGTGCTGGATCTGAGAGGGGATCTTCTGCCAAGCTAAAGCAGAAAATCTGATCTTAAATTAATCCAAAGCAGCAGCCCCACAGCAGCTGTGATATGTCAGCGTGACCAAATCCCACCTTTCAGTAGATGCTGTGGGGGCATTTGCAAAGAGCTGCTCTCTGGGCTGAACAGAATTTTTTCCTCAAGGTTTCCCTGCTGTAAGAATGATTTCCTTTGCTTGTGATACAACTTCCTATTTGTGACAAAGTCAGTGGAGAATTGACTATTGCTTGCAAGATAAGGTCTCTGGTAAATAAACTTCTGAAAGAGGAAAAAATGCCAAGGATTGCAGATTCCTAGAGAAGCACAACTTCAGCTTTTAATACCCCGTCAATCAGTTAATTGATCTTCCTCAAATTCCAAATTTCACACCCGACTTAATTGAGTCAATGGTCTGAGCACTGATTCTATTTTTTTTCTTGAAGTTTCTTGGAAGATTTTGCTTTCTGAATATATTTAAAAGTTTGAAAGCTCTTGGTTTTGTTGCTGACCTTCTTAGCAGAGCTTTGGGTGGGACACACCAGGGTCAGGAACTCGTGTCTGTCACACAGCTGTCACCACTTCCTTCCACTCACCATGGCGCATTCATCTCTCAGTGCCACAGGAGTATCAGGATTTACTGTTCAGGGAATGTACCATGGATAGAAGAGGGGATCTACAGCAATTTTGTACTTAGGAACATACAGAAGACCTGGGAACATGCACAGACACACGTACAGGCCTTGCTCAGCCCCTTCGCCTGTGGTTTTATGTATTTGTACATTTTCTACACACTTCACTAGGATTTGGTCACCTGTTATTTTAGAGGAGGAAATAAAACAACTCTTCTATAGCAACAACCTTCTCATTAATTAAAAAAAACCTCCACAGGCTGGAACAGGTGTCAGAAAGCAGTGGGGTTTCCTACAACAATTTGTACATCTTGTACATCTCTTTCTTCTTCCTCTAACACAAGGCCTCGTTTCAGCATCCAGATTCCACGGGGAAGGCCAAAACATCCTTTCAAGCTTTCAAGTTTTGTGCTTTTCTGTAAACAGCAGCACTGGGAACATGAACTGTGGTTGCTTTACAAATGCACAGAACAAGGTAAATGCAGGAGCAGGAACTTCAGGTAATACTGACAGATGTTACAATGAGATGTTTCACAAGCTCCCTGTTTCTTCTAATTTACAATTAAGACACACACACACGGAAGTCTTGCCCTATTCATGCCCTCTCGAGGGGCTACAGCGGCACTCACCATGAGAGGCCCCATTTCTAACCCACACAGACACCTAACAATGATGTGTATCAGTCCAACCCCAATCCAACCAATGAATAAATGTTAGACAACATCAAACACGACAGGCTTGGATCCAAAGGTCCCACACTTCTGAGACAGAAGAGGCCAACGTAAATCAGTTTACCTGTGATCTGGAGCCTGTGCAGAAATGAACATTCCTCCAGACTGAACCAAAACTGGAAATCCAGGAACACAGAACATTTTTCTAAAACAGTTTAATAAAAAAATGGTGACGTTTCTTGAAAAATTGGAGAAACCCAAAGCATATCGTGTGTGTCACCTGTCTTAGTCACAAAGAAACACAATTGTCAAAAAAGATATTTAAGTTTAATACAAATTTTATACAAAGAAAATGTGAAAAAATACTTCCATATGCTAAAAGCAATTATGCTTCACAAATAAGGCCAGCTAGGCTAGTTTTGACACAACTGCAATTAATGAATATTCTGTTCTCGCTTTTTTTTTTCTTCTAATACTTTTTTCCCTCTAATCTGGGTACTAGCTGGAGACTGTACAAACCGCATTCTTATATAAACAATGGGAGAAATCAACATGACTAAAATGTACAACAGAATGTACTGGAATGATATCATACAATTAATTTTCTCATATACATACATCACCTTTGCTTTGTTCAATGCTTTCGTTTTACACAACATACAAAATGGGACTACAGTCTCAGTGTAACAGACAGCATCTCCGGGGGTACTTCCTCTCATACTGCACTGCTTCATGCTTACATAAAAACATAAATTCCATCATATAAATAATACATGCTCTGGCCCAGCATCAAAAGTCCTTCGCCCATGTTTCCCAAGCCATGTTTTTCTCCACACCTAGTTCTTGTTCAAAGTCCTCTGGGAGGATTTTTAAAAAATAAGAAAACTGTAAAGCATAGGAACAAACTTTACTGTCCTCAGTCTTTGATATCAGTAATGAGAAATCCTGCTACAACCAGCTATTACACTTTCCAAATTTTCTGATCTTAGACTGAATGAAATTTTAAATTAATTTTAACCTGTAAACAACATTATTATTGTTGTCAGCCTGGTCATTCTGAAAAACAATGTAAATTTTTATGGATTTCAGGTCCACATAATTTGCCTAATAGAGTTAACTGAAAGAGATATCCTTCATCACTTGGTTGTTCAGAGAAATTCCACAAGAGTTTCAAAGTGTAGAAATTTCTTTCACTCCAAATGCAAAAAGTTGTTCAGATTCTCAGATTATTTGATGCATTAGGTTGTGGTAAGACTGTTTTAAACCTTCCTTTTCCAACTTCAAACGCTCTTTATAAGTTAATACAAATATAAAAAGGAGATGGTACTCTAATGACATCCACAAATTGTACATTATTTACAAAAGAAGCATAGATTTAATATGGATCTTACCTGTCCTCAGCTTTTCTAAGCCAGCACTAATGCTTTACATTAATGTAGTGTAATTAATGCTTTGTACACATACACAAAGCTAAAGTCTGAACCTCTGAGGTTAATCCAAAGAACTGTATTTGTCACATTTCTATTAGATTTATTTATTCCAACAATTGTATGAACTTCTTGTTAGCAGTTAGACTCTTCGTACTTGGACTGGCATTGTGGTCTGAACATACTGAACTCCAGTTCTCATTGCCACTGTCCCAGCAGAAGGACTTACCACTACAGGAATGGTCTGTGGATTAAAACCAAGAGAAACAGATTGTTATGTTAAAGGTCACATAAACATGACCACAGAAATAGAGATTTATTTTCCAGGGGAAATCCAGAACAAGTTCCAATTTTGTGCAAGAACTAATACCTTTATTACCGCAGTATTACCTCATTCCAGGGGAGAGAGTAGTGCATTACTGCCCTATAGCCAAGAGTTTCTGGGTTCTCATCACTGCTATAGAATTACAGGGACAGGAGGTGCTATAGGGGCTGCACACACTGCCTGTGCTTGGAGGGTGAGGGTTTCAGAGTTACATCCAGTTATGTATCTTCTGCAAACTAATACATGGGAAGAAGAAAAAGGGCTAAGAAAATCCTTTGTCATTTGAAAAAGTTCTGACAAATCAAACTGGAGTACAAAAATACCCTTGTTTATAAGTATATTCTTGTTACACATTACTTAAATCTTTTTCCCCAAAAGGAACTTTCCCCCATGCATTCAGTCTACACAGAAGAGAACAAAGAACATCCATTTGAACAAAAAAAGTACTTAAGTTAACTTCTGCACAAATCAATAGCAAAAACATCAGCATTACTGGGAACTGTCTTACACACCCTGTAAAAATATTAATATAGAATAAACTTTTCACTTCCATCATACAGATCATGATTTATACATCTCAACAAATGGAGTTTCAGGACATCTCTATAGGTGGTAATTGATTCTACAGATGCAGAGACAAAGGCACAAGAATGTTAAACAATCTGGTCAAGGTCACATCACTCTGGAGATCTGTAAGAGGATTTATTGAACCTAAAGTCTGTATCTTAACCTTCCTCCAAAAACGTGAGAAAGTCTAGAAATGTCTCTACCATACAAACTGCAAAGTGTGTTCCGATACAATTCCAGTGATGCACAACTGGTGATCAGACAAACGCATCCATTTCAGTTCACAACATCTTGTGGAAGAAACAGGGAGTGAGATTTTGAGGAACCTGAAAGGGATGCACAGATCATCCCCCAATGGTAGTGTGACATTCCAGAGAGAACATGGAAGAACAAATACAAGTTCACTGAAGCCCAATGTTTCCCCACACTGATTCAAGAAACCACATGAGTGTCTCAATGATATTCCACAAAGACTCTGAGTATCCCTGCTGAGATGGATTACAGCTCCTTTGTGACTGTGTCTGTGCCTTCCAGAAGCCTACTCATTCCATTCCCTGGAATGCAAAGATGATGGGTTCATATTTTTACATTATTTTAACTGCAGAAAGAATAAAAAAACAAACATGGGACCAATTTGCTAAATAAATTCAAGATTACTGCCATTTTGTAATGATTTCAGATGTGTTTACAAGGTTCAATGGAAATGGTACCCAGAAGATACAATGGAAGTTGTTCAGAGGAAGAAATTCCTAGTTGGACACAAAGTGCAAACTGAATTCTAAAGAAGCCATAATGTAAGTCACTGTCAGTACTAGACGTGGGGAAATTAAGGTTGCCACAGTTGCCTTTTAAATATACACACTTACACACATGGAAATAATTAAGTTTCAGTTCTTAGCGCGATCGGAATATGGAATGTGCGAGACTCCTTAAATGTGTTAAGATCATTCCCTGAGAGGTAAATCTTCCACCTCTGCCAGTTTTACACATATGTACATTTTGCATACATATTAAACATGCACTAAGATTTAAAATTATTTAAATTGCACGTGCAGTCATTAGAATACAGAGGTGTCTGTAGCTGTGCAAGACTAATGCAAATGTGTACAAAGTTATAAACATGCACAAATAAAGTTGGAAACCTTTCACACCTTCCAATTCTGCTCTACATAACTCAATACACTTTGTGTTACAGAAAACCGATGAGGGTAACTGCCATTTTTCTGAATATTACACAAAACCACCGCAGGATCTTACAGCCTCACAGCTATTCACAAAAGAAGCCTGGTGTCTTAAATGTCTGCTATTGGGTTTTAAAACACATACAAAACCTTACTGTTAATGGTAGTTCAGTCCAAGCAACTCAGGGCCAATGCTGCAAAGGTGCACAGTGGTCTCAGCTGAGACCAAGTGGAACTGAAATGCTGTTGAGGAATGTGGGAAGTCTCAATCCCCACCAAGAGCTGTGTTTGTGTGGAATCTGATGGCTGTGAAGCACTGTTTGTGCATGAGTGCGTATCCACCAACACACACAGGTGTGTCCTGCAGCTGGGGGGTGTGCACAGGGAAAGAGAGAGCAACTTCTATAGCACATCAGGCCTCACAGTCACAGTGTGGGTAAGGTACACTGTTAAGTCAGGTAATTTATAACAGTGTGTAGTATTTTAAGTCAGAAATGAAGTTACCCACACATGGGTTTCCCTGCTGAACCCACCACAGAGCACAACCAGCTGAAATAACGGGCTAATATGGTGTGTAAAATACAAAAATCCAACTCACTTTTGTCCCATCTACTGTGACTGACACTAGGGAATTCGGTTGTCCTTGGTTAAGCCTTTGATGGAAAAAACCCAGGTCTGACTCCAATGCGATTTCTCGTTTCATAATGCTAATGTGCAAGACTGCATGGGAGAGACACTGCTGACAAATGCATATCCTTTTTCACAAGTACTGAGATGTCACAGGAATATCAAGCAAAGCTCAGAAATAATTAAATCTCTAAATCTCTTTAGGATACCATAGACAAAACGATATTTAAAAGATATTTAAAATGAATTCTATATATTTACATTGATGTTGTGGTCAAGTATATACATGAAATGGACCAATAATGTGAAATGGCCTCCGCCTGTCCTCAGTGCCTTTGCACTTACAGATTTCTGAATCCTTGCAATCATGAATGGAATGAAAGGGTGGAATGTTGCACAGCAAAATAAAGCATTTTGCACTGCAAGTTGAGACTATACCAGTGAATTCATCTCTTGATACAACACCAGACGGAGACAACCCCCCAGAGATACTGAGCAAATTTAATGCCAGGAACAGCATTGCTGCAGACTTTAAATTATGATGTTGTACTTACAATTGTGGGTTGAGTAGTTGGAATATAGGTGGTGGTCTGCGGTACCTGGACCAGTTTTAAAGGCTGGTTGCTTGTCACACCTGTTGCTATCTGCAGAGACAGCACAGGCAACCTCAGTAGAAGCCTCAGCTTTTACATAAATTCCACCTAGTTGTTATATTATTATTATTATATGAAATTTATGTTGGATGTTTTCTTTGTGTTAAAAATTTGCATCTTAATGAATTCACAGGTTACTTCTTTGTTAATAAAACAAAATCCAAATTATGAACATGATCAATGTGTACAGCATGATGTTTCAGGTAGAACATCTATATAAAAGCAATTCCACATCTGTGTAACTGGAATATTCCCTGGCAGGTTTTAGGTCTCACATTCCCTACTTCCCCAGTAATACAAAGCTTGTGCTGCCGTAACAGTGCATACGAACATTAACCCAGTGAGCCAGAGTTTAACCAACTTCATCAAAACACTTAAGTGAAACAGCACATCCTTTTCCCCCTCTTCAAATCTGTTCCCCAAGTTACTCCCTTAGATGACATTTCAAGCCCAGAGATCTAACACCAGACAGTAGCAAAAGTGTCAAGAAATGAACAGCTCTCTAGATTACTACGCTTCCCAATTCTACAGGACTATCTCAATGAGACATCATGCTGGAATCACAATACTACAAAATTAGTTTGCTTTTAATATTTTAAAATACAACAAGGCTCCTACTGATGTGGAGGATCATGTGTAAAGGTTTGAAGGATCAGCCCCACGCCCCCCCCCACTAAAATTTTTCATTTAATAAATCTTGCAAGGGCAGAAAAAAATGATGCCGAAATTGCTAATAGTCAAGCCCTACCTAGAAAGCAGAATCTTCTCTATAAACATTTTCTATATATGCAATGTTAAGTCCCTTTTTTTAGAGCATTTGCTCATCCTTGCCTACTGAAAACTATCAGAGTAGATGCTATGGAGGATTTCAGAACTGCTCCGTTAACCGTAGATCCAGGTGAAGTGTTGTATCAGTGTTATGAACATTGTGGTACCCTAATGGCAGTCTGTGGTGAGAAAGGAAGTTGGTTTGAATGCAGGTCTTGAGCTTGGCCTCTGAACCCCCAGGCAAGAAGGGCTTGGAAGTGCTGCAGTCAGTATTGCTTATCAGAAGGCAACTTGTATCGAAAGATCCAGACCAGAAGCTACACTGACGGGTCCTGGAGAGAGAGAGAGAAAGAGGTCCAGTCCCCCTTGGCTGGAAGGATGAGTCAAGCCAACACAAGGTTTTATTGGGAATAAGTGAAGGGGAAAGGGTGTTCCCAGAGGACAGAGGAGGTTTTTTTAAAAGATGAAGAACAAAAACCACAACTCTCTATCACACCCCAAAATGCACTCTTTGAAATATGCGAATGGTTACCAATTCCTGGCTTATCCAAGGAAGCCTTTAGGGATAGGTTTCAGAGGAATCTTACACAGCACTTTTGTTTGAAGTGATGATACTCACTGTAACACTCTCTTTGCTTTTATCAGCTGAACCTTCCTTTTCCTTAGGGGTGCTGGCTGTTTCTGTGGGTGTAGACTGCACACTTGAACTGGGCTGGGATGATTTATTTAGTGTTTCTGTGCTAATTTCAGTATCTGTTTCTTGCTGTGTCGCAGTAGCTAAAATAAAGGAAAAAAGAATGAGGCCACTACTCATGGGAGCCAGTCCACAGTCCCTCCTCAGTCACATCTGCACATGAAGAACTGAGTCACTGTGGATCCATCCACCCACCCAAACCCCCTCAGCTGTGAAAGAGGCACCATTACCTGATTGTGTGCAAGATTTCATATGCTCAGGCCAGTGAGCTTGTTGGCAGGGGTAGTCACAGTAGCTGGTATTCCAACAGCAATAAAAGATGGCCTCTTTCTTGCAGTTGGCACACCATTGCTTCTTCTTGGTTTCATCCACTGCTTGTTGCTTTTCCAGTTCCAGCTGCTTCTTCACCTCAGCAATCAAACGATCTCGTTCCTGTTCCAGGCTCTGACGCATTTCAGCCATTGTCAGTTCTGCTCAAAATCCACAGAGACATGGGTTTGCATTTCCACCCCCCAACAGCAAGGAGCAAAACAGTAATACAGGTTTAAAGACAACATGAAATTAAAACTAGCAGTCAAGGTATTCCCCGAGTTTGGGCATCTGTTTCATACCTTCTCAACAAATGCAAGTCTTCCATCTTCTTTTCTTATTCTGGCACCATGATTTTTAACCATTACCTTCCATTTGTTTAACACTTTAGTTCTAGATGTCCCATAAAGGACCAGAATACAGCATAAGCACAAAAAAGACATATGCAGCTGCTGCTAATGTGCTTTTTCTTTACAAGCCCAAACTTTGTTCTGCTTCAATATTCAGAAAATACAGAGAATTCCATTTCTTCTCTCATCTAATTTGTTCATCGTATATTGGTTTCTTTACAAAGAAAACATGGAAGTTCCAGGAATGACAATGTGCAGCAGCATGTGATGAGGGTAACACATACTACAAGCATTTCCATTTTCTATGTAGGGCAATACCTGACACACTGTTTTGGACTGTCATTTTCATACCTAGATTATGTTTCATTTCTGAAAGTTCCTGTTGATGTAACCATTGAAGCTTTTCTATCTCAATCCTCAAACGCCGAATCTAAATATTAAAAATTTAATAGTTAGCAATAATAAACAGGGCGTGGTGTATAATACATAATTATATAAAAAACCACACTCAAAGCAATAAGCCATCATTTACATCAAGGCTCTTTCATATTAACATGAGGACAAGACAATAGTAAACCCCAATCCAGAGTGTGAAGTATTCTAAATATTTGATTGCTAGATTTGCTCACCATAAAGAGCACAGGACTCTTTGAAGACAAAAGAACTCTATTAAACTTACTCTTGATTCCTCTGAAACTGTCAAGTCTCAAACTTCTGACTGTAATCAAGAACCTATTCTTCAGTGCTGTTTGCATTCATTAGTATGACTAATAAATTTAAATAAATATTTATTTTATTTTTAACTAGATGAGGCTTAGAAAAGCAAGGTTTTCTATTCACTGTGGATCAGAGATACAAATATCTTTGCTCAAAACTTTGACTTCCTTATTTTGGTTAAAAAAGGTAAATAAATCACCACACTTTGAGCTTTATTTGTTCCCATTCATACTTAGATTGCACTGCTTAATCTGCTTTTTCAAAGATTAAAAAAAACTCTTAGAAGATACTAAGTCCTACCCTTACGGAAAATTAAAAGCAACATATAGCATGTAATTAAAAATGCAAAATGTTCAAAGTTTTTTAAAGAAGTATTAAAACTATGGTCATAATCACATTAACTGGAAAAAGCTACTGCACTACACAGTTTCCAAAAATTTTATTTTCAAAAAACCTACTTAACTTCTGATTTTAAACAAGGTGATGAATGCTTGACAGAAGATTTAAGGACCTGGGTTTGACAGCTTAATGTTTATCTTACAGAGCCCACCTGGTATTTTTTCAGTGTTTTTTTCCACCACTCTAGTCATTACTTCTAAAACAGCACAGAAATTAGTATCTCTTGACAATCTCCATATATAATACTTTGTACATACAGTTATGTGGCATATTTATATATATAAAAATACTAATTTGCATTTTTCAAACTTAAAATACAAGTTAGTTTTATTTTTAATCTTACACTAACCTCAGCTATTGTACTTCCAGTAGTATTTTTTGAAAGATCATTATATATTTCAGTCATTGTTCCTTTGATGGCATCCATCATCTGAAAGACAAAAAGAAAAAAAAAATTCTTTGATATCTATTTTTAATAGATTCCCACTTTCATTTTCTTTCAACCCTTCTACTGGGAACCTATATTGCTACCCTTCTTTCTCTCTCTAAATACGTATAATTTACCTGGTTCTACTTAATTAGAAAGTAGAGCGCAACAGTTTTGATCAGGACTCTGATTTTTAAGCGTCCTGAACTGCTTGACCTTCTACTTTTCTAAGAAATTGCTACTGGTATAATTACTACACCCCCCCCCTCTTTAACAACTTAGCACCTGTTTTAATGCAAGAACACACATTTATGACAAGTTACCACCTGATGAAACTATAGGGTGTTTTAAAAGAAAAGTACGACTTTGTTAAAACCCTCCTCCAGAACTTACTTTGCTGGTATATTTAGCAATGTCAGCAGCCACATCAGCTGAAGCTGTTGCAATTGGCAAGTCTGTGTTAAGAGAGGAGGAAAGTGTGCTTGCAGATCCAGAGCTGGTAACCATAGAAATAGGCTGAGTACTTGTGACCAAGGTTATAGTGGATGTGGAAGTGCTCTGGGTGATCTCTTTTTGCTGCACAGCTGAGAAAAGAGAACATTGAGTGGATCAATCGCACAAGGAATTATGAAAACAGTAGGCAAACTTCTACCTTCAATATCTAACTTAACTGTCTGCACATAACCATTTCAGACTTGCTTTATTTATACAATGGTGGCATCTAATGATAATTACACAGTGCCCAGCCACTGAACTTGTACATAATTTTAAGGCTGAAAGGTAATGAAGCAAATACAACTTTGAAACTTATCATTTTAGACTGGCCAGTGCAGAAGTCTCCCCCAGTTCTAATGAATTATCTGCTGGAGTATTTTTAAAAATTGATGTTTTTAAGAAAAAAACTTTTCAAACTCTTTTTACTGATACATATTATAAAAGATGTCTTCATTGCCAACATCCTCAGTAGTGGAATTACTACTTAGTAATTGGAATAGTAGTGGAACAAACAACTTACTCAACTTTATGTGCTATATTTTTGTTTATGCCAATTCAGCACATGAGAAAGCTATAGATTTTATAGTTTTCACTTGATCGATTTCTAGACCATAATATTTAAGATAGAACATTGCTATGATGTGCTCAATAGTAAACAGTATTGACAAAACAAACTCCTGGGCTGAACACAAAATTTAGCCCATACCATTAAGGTGTTTATTTACGTATGATTCTATTAAAGGTTTCACATTTAACTTCTCCAATTTTCACATTTGTTTTTCCTCATGGAATACTTCTGTATCAATTTGTGCAGTCTACAACCAGAAAGACACCACTTCCTCAACACTGCTCAAATGACACAAACAAAAGCAGTTTGGGACCAGAGAAATGAGCCTCTGTAAATGTCTGTGTGTGAACCATCACCTAAAGCTCTCTCCTCTAAAATCACCTGCGTGCCAGTGGTGTCAGCAGAGTGGAAAATGTGTCCTCATCAGGCACAGCAGTAAACATTTCCACTTATTAGGTTGAAATTAGCAAATGAAGCTGATTTACATAAAGTTGCTGTTAAGTGGAGCTTGTATTACCCTGTGCCTGCTATTGGTGAAAGCTCCAGCAAAGGGATGGTGAGAAAACAGTTGTGAAAACATTCTGAATTGCCAGAGCTGTTTGCTCAATAAACTAGCATCAAAGTCTTGTTAAACAACAGGGATTTCCAAGACAAATCCTGGAGCCTGGGTAATTTCATTGTTGTCAAGTTATACTCTGAAAAACCCTTCAGATCAGCTGCTTGTCAGATAAAACTGGAAGCAATTTGTAGATACTGAGGTGACACTGGTAAACATCTAAGTGGAATAGTTAATGGTTTTAGCATATAATCCAGAAAATGATTCAGTTCACCCTTCCAAGTCTGTTATGGCTAAGAAAAGAAAAAATATTTATACAGATGCACACAATTTTTTTGTCATTAAAATAAGGAGACGTGACTCTAAATACACGCCAGAAAGAGCAGGTATGGTATTCTGAAGGCACCTATCAGAGTAGAACCACACTTTTGAGATTTTGTTTATACACAAGAACTCTTGGCTGGGCACCCCTGGAGCACTGAGATCACTACTGGGGAATTATGACACCACAGGCACATTGAGTTAGAAAAGTGTGTACCTTTAACTGCTTGTCTTGTCTGATATCTTGTCCCTTGAGAGGACTGAGGCTGCTGTGACTGAGACTGCTGGCTCTGCTGCTGCTGCTGTCTCTGTACCTTCTGCATGTGCCACTTCTGAGAAGATGTCTGGAATTTATTTGAAGAATTCCACACCACCCGCTGCACAGCAGGGGCGGTTTCCTTGGGCAGCAGAGGCCTCTGCTTTTTCACAGGGCTTCCTGTGGCAGCAGAGGGAGCACTGACAGTAGAAGCAGCACTGGTGGTTGCTGTCACACCAGCTGGGGGGGTCTGGGATGCGGAGCGGGTGAGTACTGGAGTTTCTGGTAGAGGCTGTGTGCTTGCACTGGAGGAAGGTGGAGTTTTACCTACAACTAAACAAACATAAAATGTTATGCCAGCTTTTCACCAACATATCTGGTTCATGATTTTCCATCTACTTTTTGGAACAGCCATGTATACCTTCCAGTCTGCTTTGAATTATTTTCCTCAAAAGTAATCAATATTCTACAAGTAAAGTCATTTCAGTCTAGTTGAAACTGGTGGCAATTCAGATGCATCAGTAACTAAGTAAAACAAAATGCAGAAAACCAAGAAAAAACAGCTTGACCTCACTCAGAAGATATGTGAGAGGTTAGCACTTGTTAAGATGTTGCTGCCTTACCACTTCCACCTGTCATCCCAATTCCTTTCAGGAGAAAAAAAAAACATTCTAAAGGATTAATGTCTGTGCAGTAACTAAAGAAACACCACACTAAAAACTTTCTAAACAACAGTGAACTGACATTGACAGCCAAATGCAGATGACACCAAGTTGGGCAGGAGTGCTGATCTGCTTGAGGGCAGGAAGGCTGTGCCAAGTTCTTGACAGATTGAATCAGTGGGCCGGGACAACTTAATCAGGTTCAGTAAGGCCAAGTCCTGCCAAGGCCTGGGTCCTGTCCTTGGGTCACAACCACCCCCTGCAGCACTGCAGGGGCAGAGGGGCTTGGAAGCTGCTCAGCAGAAATGGACGTGGGGGTGCTGGAGATGAGCCAGTGTGTGCCCAAGGTGGCCAAGAAGGCCATGGCATCCTGGCTTCTATCAGCAGTAGTGTGGCCAGCAGGATAAGGGAGGTGATTGTCCTGAAAGAGTTGGCACTGGTGAGGCCACACCTCAAGTACTGCATCCAGTTTTGAATTCACTTTTAATTTCACCCAGAATATGTATTATTTCTTTGCCTCTCTATCAAAGTAAAATTTTAGGATTACTTATTTCAACTATCACTGGTTTAGACCACATGAATCAGTGGTTCTGAAATTCATAAAGCTGCCCTGCTTAATAAATTTTTAAACAAAACAATCCCCAAAATTACAATTCTCTTTTATTTTATAAGCCTGTTTCTTGATTACCTCCTAGTAACATTTATGCATTAAGTTCTAAGATTCAAAATTCAGGAGCATTAAGTGGTCTTACAAAACATGCTTAGTTCATGGATTGAAAACACTATTTTAAATAAAATGATTGAGCCAACATGCTATAAAATATCAACAAGAAGATAAAAGTTATATGAAGAGTAAAATATTTTTCAATCTCACCATTTAATCTGGTTTTCTATTTTCTGTTCTCAAAAGACTAACATGCAAAACAAGCTTAGCAAAAGCACATTACTCATTAATTGAGATTGCTTTCTTCTTTTAGCAACACAAGAACAAGGTACCATATCTCAGAGACAATAAGTGATTTAATTGTTCTTTTGATTATGACTGAGAGTATTTACATTGATTGGAATGGGTTCCTATGCAATTTCTATGTTTGGCATGTTCTAATTTCTTCTATACCTGAAATGTTGGGAGGTCAATGGAAATTTAAAGATTCAACTGAAAGTGGTAACAATTGTGAAATAAACTCCATATTTGTCACAGAGCAAAAATTAGGGATATTCATAGTTCTACACTCCTGAAAGGAAACAGTAAAACAAATTTTGTTTAAACCAGAAACTACAACAGGCACTGAAAACTTTTTTCATAATCACAAAGGATGAACAATCACTCCTAAAAATTGTTTTAATACAGATACTTTTATCTTAATGCGGAAATAAGGTAGCAATTCTACCTTTGGTAACAGCCCTACAGAAGAGAAGAAACAAAAAGGAAATAATTTCATCCTACCATCTTGTTTAGGAGAAGGTTCTTTAGATTCTTTCTTGTTCTTCCTTCCTTCACGAGCACAATGATCATCTCCTAGATCGATGACAAGTTCACTCTCAGAATCAGAGTCCAGTCCTAGGTGCACAGTTGGAGAGTCTGTTTCATCTTTACCTTTCAGCTTTTCTTTTGCAGGATGCTGTAAACTCTTTCCCTTTTCAGAAAATTCTTTTTCAGTGTCTGAAACGGCCTTTTCCTTGACCGGTTCTTCTGTTTTCTCCACTTCTGGACTTGTGCTTTTAAGTTCCTCCTTGTCTTCATTCTGTGCTGGAGGCTTAGGTTTTTTTTTCAAGCTCAATGATTCTTTGTCACTTCTTGAACCTTCCTTGTCCTCACCATCCTCTTGATCATTCTTTGATTTCTGATCCTCATCGCTATATTCGCTGTCACTGGTATCAGATTTTTCAGAATCTTCAGAGTCACTGTGTTCTACTGCAGTATAAACAGCTTCAGATATTTCATTTATTCCTAATTGTGGGAAGGAAAGTACATTGCATGCTGACATCAGACTGACTGACATTACCAAGGAAATACTCTATATACTGGAACAAAGTGTACACATACCATTATCTTAACTGTCAGTCCTTCAGCTACAAAGCTTAGTGCCCTATCCCAGCACCACAATGTATAAGAATAAACTTCTACACACTCCAATTAATGTTTTTATTTCATTCAGTGGCCCTCCTTTCACTGCTTTTTCCCACTACCTGCAAGCTCTTTTGTTCAGCTCAGGACCCAATGCTAGCAAATACAAAAATGAATTATTTTTATCCATAAGATAAAAAAAAAGAATAATTTTTATCCACAAGAAGCTTAAAAATCAGCAACGCTCTTCACCTGATTATAGTTAGTTACTTACATTCATTCAAATTTGTGCAACTGACAATTTAGGCAGAATTCTCCAATTTTTCAACATGCAAAACATGTAAGACTATAATCCTCTCATACCATCTACATCAGAATGGTACAAAAACAGGTTAAAAGATGAAAGCTTTTTGACAAAAATTTGAAGCATCAGGTCTCACTGTGTGCATTCTACTTGCCTCAAAGAGTTCAAATATCCTCTACTCTTGTTTTAAAATGTAAAATATTTACAGTTTTACTATTCACAAACTTATTGAACCTCCAGTTTAAGTGCATCCTTCCGATGTCCACAGTGTTCTTGAGGGACACTCACCCAGCTGTGCTTTGCAACTCTCTATGGTCTTGTCAAGATTAAGCTGGAACCTGCTGCGGATCTGCCGTTTGGGAGAGATGAGCTGCACAGGGGTGCTCTGCTGCTGGACTGACTCACTCAGCTCCTTCAGATCCATCTCAGCTTTGCTACGATCTGCAAAAAGAAACAGAAACTAAGAAAAAGATTTTACTAAGAGAACCGAGATCACTATCCAGATAAAAGAGATGCAGACAATCTTGAACATACTGCACTTGTTTTATAATTATGGGCTAAATAATAACTCTAAAATTACTTTACTACAAAAATGGATTCTTCCTTTCTTCACATGCAAAACACATGCATCAATTCTTGGGACATTTTCTCCATCTACGTGAATCTATCAAGAAATCCCCATTCAGGTTTGTAAAGCTGTCTGCTGAACTACTGCTGTTATTACTACAAGGAGTACTACCTTCACAGAGAGAATTAAATAGAAATAAAAGTCTTTATAGCCATCATTTAAAATCCAAAAGTTAAGTCAGGAGAATACATATAAAAATGTGGATTGTTTCACTGCATAGTTTAGTAAGTTCAAGATAGAATAATACAGTATATGTCAGCAAAATCTTGAGTTTTCGTCTACATGTACAGAATTTTCACTCTGAAATGCACACATCTGTCTACAAAGAGTACACACAACAGTGCTAAAGCTGAAACTGTCTTAGTTGCTAAGTTTCACGTTTTTGCTTCAATTTTGCCATTTCAGAGATGTATTTCTAAATTAGCCTAAGTCCTTATCCTTTACCCTTCGCAGGGAGTGCTGACACTGCATCAGTGCTCAGGGCACTGAATCAGTTGGAGTTGCTTGGGGGAAGAGGTAGGACCCATGAAAAAGGGGGAAAGAATTAAGAGAAGAATCATGTTTGGCCAGTTTAACTCCTTCAACTGGCTCGTGGTAGGATCAAAAGAGCCAGTGCCATATGCTGAAAAAGACCAGAGGCCATGGAAAAGGCAAAAGGTTAACACTGGCACAACATGCATTTGTGCATTATTTTCAAGATTCATTCCAGAGCAGTTAAATATGACAGAGTGTTGCCTTATTTTACTTTATATATATATGTGTGTGTGTATATATATATATTTATTTACAAGACGTTTTCTGTTGATGTACAACTTAGAGAAAAGTGAAATAAATACAAAAGGCTGAACGAATGATTCCTCTGATCAGACATCCTTTTTAAGTTTGAATTTCATATCAAGGTACATTCTTGGTACATTCAGGTTTTCTGGCTCTGTTATCCAAGGGCAGGTCCTATAATATGAGAAACAGGGTCCCCCCTCCCCCCCCAAAATCCCTGTATATCTTGCTCATTCACACCTCCATTTCTCAAATTAGCAAGTCTGCCAGTAACAACAGATGGCTCATTTCTATTATTTTTCCTTTCTTTTTGCTGAATTGCAGGTCATAAAGTCCTCCTAGCACTCTGCTCAAGATACAAAGTGTCTCTGTTTTCTAGACTCTCACTTTTGTTTTTCCAGAGAGAATCCCTGTTCACATCACAAATGACAATGAGACACAATGAGTTATAGTGGAAAAATTCTAACATCCACAGAAGAATCCATATCTGGCACAGCTGACACTATTAAATGAAGAAGGGTTGCCATTTTCACTGCCATCATCAAACAGTATATTTAACAAAGGAAATTCCCCTAAGCCTGAAAGAAACCCAGATATTCTACTTGAAAGCATACAAGCACTTCTTTTATGGTACTGCTCATGGACCATAACATCGGATTTTCCAATCTATGCTATTTATTCAGTGTTCTGTGCTCCAGCTGATGTCTCCCATCTGTGGCTCAAACAACTGCAGCACTAGGTATTTCTTAATGTTTTCCCAAATGCATCATCTGCAGTGCAGCAGAAGAAATTAGTTCTACAATTATGTCCACACATATAGCATGATCCACTGAAAAACAGACTTGTGAGTTGTATCCAGAACCAGAATATCTGTAAGGCACTGAAGACATGAATTCATTATTTGAACTTAAGCCTTCCTGAAATACCTGGCTAACACCAAGGGGCAAATCCTGGTTCTCTCTGTAATATCACGTGGAGGAAAAAAGTAGCCAGAACTGAATCAGAACGCTCACAGGAACAAAGCATGACCAAGGAAACTCATGTACATCTCTTTGGCTTGCACAACTATTTTACCAACTTAGTACTTACCTACTCCATCTTTCAAAATTCCACAATCCCAAAATTTACTTCTAGGGAGTTTCAGGACTTCAAGAATTCTGCTAATTCCTTTCATCCATCTATCTCCCTAGAGAGGGATGGTCAGTGAGGAGGTGATGTGAGGGCAGCAAGAGAGAAGCCCTAGTAAATCCTAAATCCTAAAGATCACAAGAAAACCTTGCCAGCAATTCACTTGAGAGAGACTGAGTGGTGAAGAGCAGCAATGTTCATGTCATTACAACCTTTAGAAACTTACCTACTGCTTAGACACATTCATTTGTACAGTTCAGCTAAGAAAAAAATTATCCTTTAACTACTTCATCAACAAGAAACAGTAACTTTCTTTTACAAAATAAAAACCCAGTAAATGTGATGAAACAGTAATTACACATGTACCTCATTTAAAGACCTTTCTTCATTTAAAGCCACATACAAGCACGTTTGTTCATATTATGCTGCACTGACACCACCATACTTGGTGCAGCTGTAAGAATATTAGGTTTTCAAACATCAAGACTAACCAAGGTTAAGATTCAGAATGCTTCCTGGAGTGGAAGTTCTTTCTTGCTTAGCAGAAATTGGCGTTGATGCTTGAGGAGAGAAAGGTTTGGGGCTGCCTGACAAGCTCCCTGCTTGACCTGTTCTTGTTGGTGCTGGAGAAGCTGAAAAAGTACAAAATTAATAAAGACAGATTTAAAACTAGAACACCTAATCATGACAATTCTAATATTTTTAAAATTTATTTCTACTCTCCATTCATTTTGATAGCTACAACTGTTTTCTGCTATTTAAATTGAAGGGGTTTAGTCACTTTTCAAGATTATTCATTCCTTCTCAATGTGACAGAAAGAACTGTCATTTCAAATCTGTGATACTGAAAGTTAAATGCATCTTTTTTTCAAAAATTTCTTCATAAACCAAGTAATAATACAGCCTGTCTTTAAAAAGTACATGGCATAAAACTAGTCCATTACCAAAGACCTGTCCCTCCTTTTTTTTTTTTACCTGTATTTTTCTCAATAAAGTCCATGGATTCTTCACTGGCACTAAAATGACTGGAAGTTGTTTTTTTCTCTGCATCCTGTTCAACATCAGATCCAGTGTGAACTGATGAGTTTGTACTCATTGGTGACCGTGGCATATCTGTCAGTGAAATCCTGCGACCTGTGCTACTGCTCAGCATGGACTTGCTCATCAGAATCTTGGGTGACGCTGTCATATCAAAATTCAGTTTGATTTTTTCTTGTTTGTCTGTCTTTGCAGTTCCAGCAGCTGGGTTTGCAGGGTCTAACAACATTTGGTATTGATTGTTGGGAGTATATGGTGTCCGGAAAGGTGCATAATTAAATACTCCAAATTTTCTACGGATGTTATCGACATAAACCTCCATTTCTTGCATTGCACTATTGAAGATGCTTTTAGTCTTTTTCACAGAAAAAGGAATTTCTTTAGACATGAGGTAGCAATTATTTATTGGAACCCAGGCCCTATATACAAAACAGAGAAATAAGAGATAATATAACTACATTTCATACTTGACACTGCCAACTTTTATGCACATACTAATTTATTTTTGCCTAATCATAGAGATATGAATAGCTCAGATCATTTTAAAGAACCATCATTACATTTTTTTAATATTTCATTGCTTAGTAAGTAAGCAAATTGCATGCCTTGGATTATCACTAGCTTATTTTACTTTACCAAGTAGCAATAAAAGATGACTTAACACTGGTCAAATATGACAAAATATTCCTAATTGGAATAGTCTGTGTAACTGCAAAGACAACCATTGCTAAACAGTCTATCCTTCTGTCATAGCACGAAAATTTATAAAAGCAGTTAAGGAAAAGAATACTTCACAAGCACCTTCTTATAAACATTTTACATGCCATGCCAAACTCCTCAATGCCAGGAAAAGTTCTATCAGCAAGTACTGGACAGATTTTATTTATCACTAAATGAAGAAGACTCTGAAACTGCCTCCCAAGATCCTAAGATCACAGGAACTTTGACTTAGTTATTCCATGGCCCTATATAGTTGTGTTTTTTACAGCCCATGTTACAGATTCATATTTGCAATTCATGTCGAACCAACTTGCATTTATCACGGCCGTGTCCACCTGAGCAGAGGATTCACAAGTACAGAAAACTCCCTTCGGAGAAAAACTGGCATTTTCAACACAGGTTATATTTCTATATTTTTTAAACCTACAGGTGTGTGTTGATTCCCATAATGTTTAGACAACATAAATGGCTTCATTGATTTCTTCCACCTTTAAGAACTACAGTTCACCCCAGCACAACACCAGCCACAGGAAATAAGTTGCATACTCACCAGACTACGTATGTAATCGTCTTACAAACACAGCTGACATTCTACAGACATCATGTAATGAACTAAAACTCTATTCACTACAGTATTACATCGTTTGTTAGGGTCAAGGTTCTAAAGACAGGATCCAAAAACTTCTAAGCACACAAAATTACAACACAAATTTTTTAAGTACGGCCAAAGACATCCTTTGGTTAAACTCCCACCTGTCATGTTGGCCAAAGAAACGGGCATCAACTTGCCCATCTTTATCCCTCAGTGCTTTAGCAGGCCAGAATGGAAAGCCTTTGAGTTTAGCCCAGACCAAAGGGTGGGGATTGCTCTAGAGGAAGAGGCAAAATACACAGTAAGAAAATGTAAGCAGTACTACTTTCAAATCTGATAATAAACATGATTTTTTTTAAATTGTATGTATTACTTAGATTCAATAAAGATCCAAAATATACAAGGCACTTGCCAAATACAAGATTCCATTTCACTATAAACATAATAAATCCTGAGAGGACAAAATGATAAAATCATCTTGAAAAGACTCCCAAAACATAAAACCTTACACATCTCGATTAAACTTATCGTAACTGCACTTCTTCATTAATTTATTTTTGATTAGTCCCCTCCAAATATGTAGCATAACATGAAGTTAGGCTAGAGCCAATCTTTGAAACACTTTAATTTTCACTTAGGCTTGTGTCTTGGCAGATCATGAGACACTAAAAAGTCCTTGACTTAGGGTAAGCACTACTTAGCAACAACCAAAACATTAGTGTGCCATCAACATTATTCTCACACTGAATCAAAAGCACAGCACTGTACCAGCTACTAAGAAGAAAATGAACTCTTATCCAAGCCAAAACCAGGACAGCCCAAGAAAGAACTTGATGGATTATACACTTCTACTTAAGAATCTTAAGGAGTCTTCCCAAATTTGGTTCAGTATTAAACGGAAAACATTCAACCTACCAACAGGTCATGAAAGAAAAATCAAGTCTAAAATGATGCACATCTGCAGAAAGAGATGTTCACATTTCAGAAATCCTCTGAGCACTGAGGGTACCACATGTAAGCCCAGGTGGCACAAGGAAGTTACCTTATATTTGAGGACAGAGAACTTGTGAACTGGTTGCTGACAGCCTTTACAACTATTTCTGACTGGACCAATCCTTTTGTGAAAACCTGCAATCTTATAGTTAAGAATCTTAAGACAGTCTGAGTCCATAAGGATGATATGCCAGCACAAGCTACTTTGTAAACTACAGCAGCTTCCCTTGACTCAGTAACCACCACAGGTTTAAAACAAAGAGGGGTAACAGTCAAATGAGAACTGCTGGTTTAATGTAGTAGCTAGACTACCATAATTCTTAACTTACACAAGGCTCACAAAACCAATTTTCGCGTTTTTGGCAAGCAGCTAAATAGCATTCCGGACATACTTCAATTTCATTCATCTGAAAAGAAAAGGCAGAGTTATTGGAGAGATTAAACAAGAATCCAAAGTGTGATCATTTGCAATTATTCAGAGGAAAATCATATTGTTACAGTAAAAAAACCACTAAAAAGTGCATCTATGCATCAGAAGATGTTGGTCTCTTTTTCCAACTCCAAATATTCATTAACAAGACAGTGCCTTTGAGCAGAATCCATATATCCACTTTCTTCTCTTCCCTCCCCTCCCCACAGGTCTTAATTATAAGTAGTGAATATCCTAGTGGAAGACACAGTAGCAATGCCCTTGCCAAATGCCATTCTGTAGGCCATGGATATGCATACCTAAACATAAGGAAGCCTACAAAAATTATAGATCTGCAATACACACTTTAGAAAATATGTATTAGGTCACTCACAAATACATGCAATGGAACACAAAACATACAGAACAATTAATTTAATTGGGGCACTCATACCTCATGCTCACAGATTTTGATGATGACTTTTGCTGTTTGTGTCAATTTGTGATTTCCTGAGGAAACAATAAAATACTTTAACCAAGAAAATTGTTACACTAGAACTATGATAAAATCAACAGGTTCCAGATGTAAAAGTCATCCCTAAAACCAAAAGAGAACATCTAAAAAAACTATGTAAAAACGTATGCATGAACTACATGCTTACAAAAGCAGAACGTCCGCACTTTTCTTCTCAATAGAACATTTAGAATCTTTAAATGCTCCTTTTTGTGGCCTATTACAGCCTTCCCACCACTGACACATTCTTTCAATGAGGGATGTGCTGTGTGATCTTCTCAATTAGGTCTCAATCAAGTGCTGCATGATGCAAAACACTAAAGCAGTTTGGGGGTTGGGACGAAATGATGTGGGCTGGATCAGGTAATACAAGGTCCAAACTATTCAAAGATCCTATGAACCCAAACCATTCCATGATTCTAACTTACTTGAAATGTTTTCTCTAAGGTGGAATGAGAAAGTGACAGTACAGGCTGTATCTGGCCCTACGGTTTTATTTATGCCAGTTGTTTAAAAAAAAAATCTGTTGTTTTTAGGCATTACAGTCACTAACAGGAAGACACTTTCAGTGTAGAAGTCTACAAACTGCTCCATGACTTCAACTACGTCAAAGTTCGTATCTGAGGATGGATGTACATATTAATACCTACCCCCATTGTAAATAATGCAGTTGTGCAAAATCCATTTGGCATCGGCCAAAAATGCTTCAGTGCAACCGTACATTTTCTTCTTAACATTCTGTAAAGAAGAAATTAAGAATGTATCAGGAAAGAGAAGTTAGTAAAAAGTGACAGCTTCTTCCTGAACGTTGTGTCCTATCAGTCATACAATAAATAAACTGACCCCTGGAAGTGTTAAAGGCCAGGCTGGACAGAGCAACCTGGTCCTGTGGAAGGCGTCCCTGTCCACAGCAGGGGCTCGGAACGAGATGAGATTAAAGTCTCTTCCAACCCAGACCAGCCGGTGATTCTATTAGACTTATGATTCTAAATGCTTAAGAATCTCTCAAATTCAAGGTGCCTTTTGACTGCCCTGAAAATGTATCAACTGTCTAAATTAAATCTAAATAGTGAATTATTTAGATCAATGCCTTCAACATTTCCAAAAAACATGGTTCCTCACACAGTGTTGGGAACATGATGTTTCTGCAGAAAACAGCCCCTGATTTCTTCTACTGGTGTATTATCACTTTACAGCAGTTTTAATTTTTAATTTTTACAAGACCCAGAAAAAATACTGGTCACAGTACATTAGACAATATATTTGATATTACAGTCTACCCAGTGGGTAAAGCAATTTGATTAAATAAAACCAGTCTCATGGTTTTGTTACAATTTATACCATAAAGACATCAGCCTCCACCGTGAGGACACAGAGACTGAAGACTTGTCTCTACACCAGGTCCTGACAGAACAAAGCGCTGCAATGCTTCACTCTTCATTAAGCAATGGAGAATGGAGAATTTCATTATATGTACTTTCAAATTACTACTGAACTGAGAATGAAAGTTCCATTATCCACCTCTTGACTGTTTCGTTTTTCTTTTACACCTCAGGTGCAGTGGAGATTACAGTATTTGTTGAATGATCAGTAAAATGAGTCTGGAATGACACCTGGATATACATCAAATGGTCCCTAATTAATGAACCAATGATCCATAAATAGCTTACAAATATAATGATCAAATGAAAATCCTGCTTTAAAAAGTCTCTCCTAGAGATCATTCATGGAATCAGACGAATTTAACAGGAGAAGTCAGCAGTGTAAGCTTGTCTTTTTCACACTGTTTTTCCTGAGCATTTGTTACTGGCTCAGACAAAACAGTGAACTTCAGTTAACACATGATTAAGCTGTAAATGAACTGATGTTTTTAATAATCAAGAAACCACCCCACCCATCAAAATAATTTTGAGCAGCTTCTCTCCCACTGCCATCAAACATTTTAGAAATGTTACAGATAGCAATCAAACTCAATGAACCTTCCTCTGTTAGCTTCATACAAACCTTCTCTAATGTACAAAGGTCCATTGGATGAAAGATATATTCTGCATAATCTGGGTGTTGATCCAGTGAAACTGGCTTTTGAAATGGCTCTGTCTGTTAGGGGAAATAATAACCACACTGGTTACTAATACTGAACAGTTTCATCAGTTACACAATACTCACTCATTTTTTAATACTACTTCCAGCTGTGTTATCAGACAAAATTCTGCAAAGGTAATTATAAAACGTTGTGAGGTAATAAATTATTAGCAGAACAACTGGAACTAAAAGGTCTCATTTAACTGACTTTTCACATGCTGGATGTGATGAATTGCAAAAATTGGGGGATTTGTAAAAGGCACTGTTGTGAGTCACAACACACAATGGTACAGGTTTTAGCAACACTGAAGAAAATTTCCTCAGCATTTTAAAAGTATGTGATACAACCAGCTTCTGCGGTAAGAACAATTTTTAATGACAGATAGAAGCTACATTTTCAACAGATATAATCAATAATGTAACAGTGTCAGTGCCTAGGGCTCCTGTCCATATAAATATATTGGGAAGAGATCATGCCTCCCCATCCCCCTTTTATCTCTGAGACAGCATTGTCCACTTTCAGAGAGTAAGAAACCACCACGTTCCACTGGGAAACCACATTGTACTTTCATTACACCTACTGAAAATACAACCAGAAGTTACATCATGAAACTACATTTTAAATGCACTCCAAAACAGTCTGTACAACCTAAACTAATCTGTCTGTGCTAGACAGGTGGCAGATAGAACAGAAGCTGTCACAGACAATCTGATAAACTAAACTACATTCATCATCCACTAAAAGAAGCAAGCCCCAGGAGTATGATAAACACATGATCCAAGTATTTAAAGCAAAAAACAACAAAAATTTCCTCACCCCTGGCTGTTTCATTTTCTGTAGTGCAAACTTCAGTAGATATGATAGCTGTTCGATGGTGAGCATTGTCATTGCTTTACTCTGTGTTTCTATGCATTCTGCAACTGTGATTTTCTGAAAGTTCAGATTAAAAAAATACTTTGTCAACAAGCATTTCCAGATAAATCCTTCTCCACTGAAACATTCTAGAATTCAAATGAAAGATAATAGCTATTTTATAAGAAAAAAAAAATTCTGATAATGCAGTGTAAGTACTTCAGATGCCTGTTTTACCTGGGTTTTGGTCTGGGTATGTTATCAAAAAAGAAGAAAAAAGGAAAAAGCGAGAATATTATCCAGCATATTCAAGATCACACAAAGTGAATATGTGAATACATAAAATTCCCAAATACACTGTGGGGTCAGAGCAATGTGAGAGAGTGAGAAGGTCACCTGGGCTCTAATACAGTAAGTGATCAGAGGAAAACATGCCTTAAACCAATTTGCATTCATTACAGATACTTGGCTGCTAAGTATTCTCTCCCCAGAAATCACTAGAGAAGAATGATTAAATTCTTCCTCACCCCACAGAAAAAAAAAGTAACAAAATACCCACTTCTTTATGTAGACTCTACAGTACATTTTTTTCTGCACTGCTGAAAAGCTGATCAGCCCACCAGAAGAAGCACAAGTTAAGCTAGTGAAAACTGCAGAATGATTTCAGAATTACTGGTGCCTGATGAAGAGATCACTTTTTGAAATTGTGCTTCTCTAGAGCTGGAGACATAAAGGAAGTCGGAGACTCGTGGTAGGAAGGCAAACACAACCCAGGTAACACACAGAGAAAAAGTGGTGAAGCAGAGCCATGGATGCCTCCTCTTCTGTACAAATTTTTCTGGTACCTTGACCAAGAGGCAACGTAGGAAAAAACCAGAAACATTTCAGAACACAGAAAAAGCTGTTTAGATCTCAAAACCAAGAAAGAAATCTACTCCTTATATCAAACTAACCTCACATTCTGGGCAAAACCAATCCCCCTCTGGTTCGGCTGTCAGTTTCAGACACTTAGCATGATAAACCCGAGGACAGAGTTCACAGCAGAGGACTTGGCCTTCCCGATGACAAACCCAGCAATAGAAATCATTCCGTCCATCCTGTGGTACAACATCAACAGGGTCTGTGGTGAGTGGCTGCTTCATATAGTAAAACGGACCATGTCTTAGTTCTGACTGAAATGTAGGCAAGAAAAACAGGTTTGGTTTCAAAACAAATTTGCATTTTTTCATATCATAATATTCATAATATATAAGCAAACAGCAATCTACAGAGTTTGATTAACATTTATGCAAGCACAGTATCTTAGTCATTGCACAAAATCATTCATGAAGAAGTTTACTGCTTATTCAGATAACGAATGACAATTTGCACTCAAGACCAGAAATAAATTTTTTGTGGCAAGTGAGGGCATTGAGTGCAAGACATGCAATCCAACAAAAGCCAGCAAATACTTTCAGCTTCAAGAAAGAAGTATTGCTATAGAAGCTATTAGGCCCTCTAAATTCAGAATTTCATGGGGCCGTGCAAGCTAAATACCGAGATATTTAGTGGTGGCTAAACCTGGGACAACTGAAGAAGTTAGTCCTGAAACAAGGAGTTGAACACCATGCAAATCTGTGCTAGTTTGCAGCAGTTTATAGCTCTGTACCACAAAGCAAGCCAATGCTGATTTTGATTAATAAGGCAAACTGTAGAGAAGGATGACAAAGGAGCAAATTCACATCCTGAGCAGCCACCTCTGCCACAGGAGAGATTTCATTCACCACCTAAATGCACATCAGAATTCAAGACTCACATTTCCATTGGTTTGCCTGCACTAGAAAACTGTCAACTTTGTAACCTGCATGAACTGGTCTTCCCTTTGAGCCTGACAGCTCAAAGATGACAGAGCTGATGTCAAAACACAAGAAGTGAAGAGCCTGGGGTGGCTTAAATGGGTCCAGAGACACCTGAAGTTTGTTGTATCAGCTTTAAGGAGCTGCTAACATTTATTGGAAAACTACTTTCTATTTATTAATGACAAGGGAACTCAAACTGACTGTTTGGTATTCATTATAGGGGTGGTTTGCTGAGGAGGGAAACAGCCTTGAGTTTTTAGACAGCTCATTTGATGGGACTTTTTTGTTTGATGTAAAACCACTTGCTCGTAAAACAACACTTGTAGTCTAAAGAACCATTCTGTTTGATTCTCAGGTCATTTTGCAAGTGTCCTACTCCATTTACAAATCTGCAACTTCTGAGACCCTTGAGCAGTCACACACCCATGTGATTCACAGAAGAGGGCAACCATACGCGTGTTCTGTACCTTTGAGGCATCCTGAACACAATCAGTCACATGGGCCATAAATAATGTCCCCAGAAAGCACCATCATGCCACTTTGAACCATGGTATTTCTAGATACCTAAAGTTACAAAGGAGGAGGTCTAATTATTTGCAGGAATAAGGGATCTTCAAGGTAGAAGCAACAACCCACCTGAAGATGTTGTACCTCCAAAAAACCCCAGATTATCTAACACTATACAGTATTTTAGGCAAAGAAAGGATGTTATCCGTAAACATTTTGCCACATAAAATTTTGCATAATTTTGTGTCCGTTTTGGTGGTTTTCATTTTCTATTCGACAGATGATAAAGCCCAAAAAGACACTTTGTTCCCACCACAGAAATGGGCAATGTGTTACTTCTGTATTTTCTATATACACACATTTAATCACATAACATCACAAGAATTTCAGAAGGATGGTTCTATGAGATCTTATGGAATTAGTGGGATAGCATAAGGGTTTAACTCCACTTCGAATGAATTACCACAACAAGCATTCCAACAAAGAAACTAGAGTGAGGAAGGGAAAGTTGTAATTTCCAGTGCAGAAACACGTTTTGTTTGCAGCTAAATGCACCACAGCTGTGAGACCAATATCTCAGCCTTTTATACTTGGAAAGGCAGCTATGAGGCATTTCCTCCACTGCAGATAAAGGAAATTACCAGAGGAATTTAATAGGTATTCTGACTTTGAAGTGGATATAAGTAGTATAGCCACATTAACTTTTTAGGATTCAAAGATTCTGCTTTAAGACAAACATAAAACCTGTGAAACTTCCACAGAAATCATAACATACAAACTGAAGAGAAGTCAATTTTTGCTGGAACATGAGATGAATTAGTTTTCTGCTCAAGGATGCTTTTATCATTTAGACATCTATCACCTTATTTTGCCTAAGCCAAGCTTAAGAAACAAAACAAAAGGGTTCAGAGACTCAAGAGAAACCCAAAGAAAAAACTAAAAGACTGAAAATTAATTATTCAAGTGCATCAAGGGACCATTTCACTTGTCCTAGTCAGAGTAACATGTTTTAAGAGTTAAAATTTTAGCAGTTATTAAAGTTCAAGCTCAAATAGGTGGTAGCTTGTTTTAAAGGCTTTATTGAAGTTATTAAGACCTGTAGAATGACACAGGAAACTCAAGAAAACCAACACAGGTATTGGAGTGCTGTTGCGGGAAGAAAAAGATCACTATTTATATTCAGTTTAAATTAATATTGAAACTAGTACTAAAACAAGCTGACTACTTCAATTACATTATAACTGACCAATTAAGTGTTAGAAGTTCCTGATTTTTCACCTGTCTTAGTTACATTCTACAATTCCTTAATTCTTTGCTTGATTTTCAGCACTTTAAATACCTGATGGCACCATTCTGAAGATCTGTTACTGCACTCACAACATGTAATACAAAGCTTCGTGCAACTATAATTTTAGGAATGGTATCTTGAAATGTTCAACTATTATAAAGCATTTTGTAAGGTAGAAGATTAAGTTAGAGGTTTCCAGGGAGGTTGTCATACCTCAAAACAGATTTATCAGTCAATCAGAACCACAGCTATCAGCTACATCATACTTCAAACTCACCCTGAGAGCAAAACTAGAACCTGTATGCTCAGCTCACATCTGCTCAGCAGTAAAAGAATCTTTAAATCAACTCCCATTACCACACAGAGCAGAGTTTCAACCTATTTAGACACAACAATCTTCAGGCATGCCCACTTCAAATTTGACATGCAAGACAACATTAAATGAAAAGCAACTTGTAAAAGCTAAACAGAACTAAATAGATTATATTTTCTTGCTAACTTGTAATAAACACAGCAAAATAAGCAAGTGTGATAGGTTTTCTTCATTAGATACACAACTTTATTCTATGCTGTATATTTCAGGTCTGAGATACCTGGAAAACAGAAAAGTATTTACCAAGGGGAATTTATCAAGTTCAACAACTGCAACTGTGTTTTCACATATATTTTTAAATGCAGGAAGAAAAAGTGGAAATTAATACCCAAGGATTCAATTCTACTGTTTGCAAAATTATCTCTGCACTGAAGAGTTACAAGCTCAGACTTCAGTGGGGCAACATCTGCCCAGAAAATGTCCAAGATGTAAAGGAATAAACCCAGGCTGTAGTGAAGCTCAGCAAAAGCCAAACTGACCCCAGTGCACCTCCACATGATACAGTTACACCTCCTGATTATTCTGAAATAAAATACAATTGACACTGGGTTTTTAGGCCTGATTTATTCACAGCCTCTGTTCCAGGACAACTGCAGTGAGTAGGAATTTAATTTTCTTTCTTCACCAGTGCAACTGTACCAGGATAATGTGGATACTCTTATGCCAGGAGAAAGGGCTTTGAACACTGAGAACTTAATCCTGTGTTTATATGATACTGGCAAAAAACCCCGTGACACAAAAAAGCACTTTGAAAAATACACAGACACGTCATTAGGACATCAGGTGTGAAGTAATTTCAGTAAGGCTGAAGACTGCTTTCATGTAATCTCCTCCAAGATGATGCAGATGCCTTACAGCATTTGCTATTCAATACAGTTCATATAATTCTTTCATGTGCATCACTCAATGAATCCGAAATTGTCAAACTCTTGTGGAGTCAAGTTCTTCTAAGAAGGACAACAAATGCTATCAGTTCAGCATTCAGAAGACAGTAAAAATAAGGTTACAATCGTAAAGACTGAAAAGTCAGTGTGACCTTTGGACTTAACTAGTTTGGTAGGAGCATACACTGCCTGGAAATTTTAAAGAAAGGGAGGAAATCTACAGAGTACCAAGGATGGAGCTGACTAATGGACAGTAGAAAAGGACTGCAAGCAGATGAGGAGCTTCCACTGACGTTACAAGATCTTTCTTAATCTAGGTTATCACACTACTGAACATTTCCTGTTAATGGTTTCAATTAACAAAACAGCTACTGTTGGTTTTGTTATTGTTATTATTCATTATTGTAATTATTCATAATAATTCTGTTCCAAATTGCATTTATTGGTTACACATCTTATTACCTTTACGGAATCACTAAACAGGACACAGATGGTCTTTTTCAATAGATGTAAAACAATAATCAAAGAGCATTCAAATCAAAATTATAATACCAACTCCTACCCCCACTGCATTCAAAAATTAATATCCATTCCTTAAGAGTACAAAAATGGAGCTTCTTTAAAGAAGACTAAGCTCCTGATCAGCTGTCTCTACATCCTCTACTCTTCCATATTCTAGAATAATAAAACTATGACTTCTCTTACCTGCTCTTTATTATTACTGTTCAATAGACCAGGTTTCTTTTTCTTTTTTATAGGACTTGTTGATGCATCTTGAGGAGAGTGGCCATTGGAGGAATGGGGGGGGCTGGGAAATTTCCGTTTTTGTGCTGTGCGTTCAGCAGAGCCAGGATCTGTAACAGATACAAACAACATGGTTAAAGACTGCAAACTGACGAAAAACATTCCAACAAGGTTATGGTTTGTCATTCACACTCTTCAAAGATTTTTATTTCATCTTTTTAAAATAAGAGCATTTGCAACTTCATTCTCTCAGAACAAAATTTCAGTGATCCCTAATGAATATGAAATGCTCAGCTCAATTAAAAAGAACTTACTGATATTTTTCAAAAGAAACAAGTACACAATCACCTGTAAAGGACAATCATAGAACAGTGATACAATTCTGACAAAATACAAGTGAAATTTCATCAGAGTTGGGTCAACAAGTTTAATTTTTCCTTAAGCTTTTAATGCATGCAACAAAACAAAGTTATAGATAGAACCACAGGGATCAGAATTCAACAATATCACAAGAGAAACAACTGAACCATCCCCCAAATATTGAACTGCACAGAAAAAAATAAAAAACCCCAGTGGTTTTGGCTACTTTCTACACAAATCTGTGGAAAACATGGTGCTATATGGTGACTTCTGATTGACCAAAAGCTTGGTTAACATGTGTTAAGATAACATTTAGGGCAACCTAAAATAAATACGAGAAACACATGAAAGCTTCGATGAAAGGACATATAACTGAAAGTGAGAAAACAAATGCAGGAGTGTTTGCCCATCCTGCATTTTACTAATCAAGAATAGCTACACCAGGCTAACAACATCTTGAATTTCAACAATTCTAGAAGTGTCTGCCACTAGTTCTGCAGGCACGACTTCAGCAGTGCTGCCCAGCAGACATAAGGAGTCAGCTCTCAGAGAAACTCTTCTGTTGACAAAAGTTATAAAATTTTGTTGAAAGGTAATAAAGCTGGTTTAAATAAACAAACAAAAACCTCTCATGTTTTGAGCTTTGACACTAAGACATGTGACTTCCCACAAACCCCTCCCCTTTTATACTTAAGGGCAGCATTTAGCACCAGTTATCTGCTGACATGCCTTGGCTGGAATCAATCAATACAATGTGTCTGAGGACATTATTGTTACTTGCTGGGTTTGGAATCAAGCAAATCTGCCTCCTGCTCCATTTAGCCCCAAATTTAGATTGATTTGACAATACAAAGAACTGCTATGTCACCTACGTGTGTGAAAAATACAGTGTCTGCTTCCTCCCCTCCTTAAGCAATTATGACAATAAAAATGCCAACACAATACAAGTGTGCTGACAGGAGACTCAGAGGGTTTGTCAGTTCAGCTGATTATGCACAGAAGGTGGCAGAAGAACTCCTTGGGCTGGGATATGCTTCACATATCCCAAGAGAGCTGTGCTAATCCAGCTATCCTGGAAGAAACTGCAGCATCAGTGTCAGCTAAACCAAAGCCCACAGCTAAATCAAAGTGATCAAACCTAAAACCAAACAAATGGAATGCTATTTTTTCATGAAAGTAGAATGGAGCTTATTCAGCATGGGAACGGTTTGCATTCAGAGTGATCCACAAAAACTCAGCATCACACCATGTCTCTTCTCATCTTCCCATCACCACATTAAGTCTTACTATAATTTGCAGACAATATCCTCAAAGGGATCTCTAGGCCAAGTTTCTCACCAGCAAATAAAGCCGTCCCAACTCCCTGAAGAGACTTGGGCTTTTATTTCCAGATTGTACCTCTTCAGGCACACCTTGAACCAGGAGGGTAAATGGAGAGTAGAATTTTCTGCCCTTTGGCTTTCATTTCTTACTTCCAGGCACAAAACTGCCACCAGTGGAGCACATCAGTTTCCTTTCAGCTCTTCAGCCTCAGACTGCGGGGTTTACAAAGAAGCTGACTGTGACACTGCACATTGTGCCTCAGCTCTAAGTATGAAGATCAGCTGCAAAGTTCCATAATGTGATGCTTTTCACTTTTAAATGTTGTTCCTTTCCTAAACTAACTGATTTGGGGTCAGGAAAAGGGTTAAGCTGTTATTAGCTAAACCAGAACTGAATGACTATTCAGTCACAGCCAAATCCAAGCTACAATTCAGCAGAGAAGGTGCTGATTCAATACCAATCTCATGAAATGGTCACACAAACATGTATGTTTGGTTAAGTAATTTCAAAAACTACTTAAAGTGATGTAATTTTCCTCCTTGATTCAAGAAGCCTGAGTATACCGGGGATTTTCAAATCAACTAGTGGTGACTCATAGACAAAACTGACCTGAAATACACCTCCCTTTTTTTTTTTTCAACTGGCAAATTATTCAAATTCACAGAAGTTTTCTTGAGGCAATGTAAGATGTAGTTGGGAAAATCAAGGAATAGACAGAAAAAGAGCAATGCACAGGCATATTCTTTCAGATTCAGTTGTGCTTGCGGAATAGGCCAGTGCCTTTACCTTGGTATGTTGCCAATTTACCGACCTGTGAGGGACCTAATAATATGAACAATCTTTTCATTCAGTTCAAGTAACAAAAGAATGGTAGCACCTACTTAAAATGTTTGAGCTATAGCTTCCAATTCTAATTATGATAAAAAACTGCATTTTCTGTGAATTTCTTTCAATGGGAATACCCTGTTTAGCACTAACTGCTGCTTCTCTCTCCCTGGCTCTCCTAGGTGTGTGAGCAGAGTTCCTGTAGCTGAGCTGTGAACCAGATCAAGAAACTGATCCCTGTTAAAACAGCCTGTCAGAAGGACAGTTAATTTTTAATTTTGAATCATTTCCCCAGTGTAGTGTTATTTGAAAAAAGAGAAACAAATCTGGGGGGAAAGAACAAAAGAGACCAAATTTAAGCCCTGCAATAACTTTGTGACTAGAACAGTTATTTAAGAGGTGGATTTAAGTTTCTGCTACAAATGGGAACAGCCAAAATTTCTGTGATCTCTTCTGTGATAAGGAAACGTTTTTCAAAAAGTGTTTAATGAGCAAGAATGGTCTCACCTTAGGAAGGATCTCACCATGCCAGCTGGTCACCATTTAGCAAGGGATCCTGCAATCCCCCTGCTCCTACTGAACTCCCATCACACACTGAGCACATCAACCTGATCAAACTTCTCATTGATAAACCAATTGCACTAAAAATATTAGCTTTGCCAAGCAATTTTAGTCTATTTATTTCTTGGTTTTTTGTGTGATTTTGCTTTCTTAGCACCATTCTAAAAATGTGCTTCCAGCTCAAGTGAAAAATTTGACACCTGAAATAACTTTTTAAACTCTCATTAAAAGTCACCTGGTTTTACATCACTAGGTTAGTATTAATTGGTCTGTGATGTTGTCAAGGTTGACAATAAGCACCTCTGAGTGCTCTTGCAAACCATTCATTGGGGAACAACAAGCTAACCTGAGTTTCACCTGAAGCTTAAAACTTTGTTTCTGTATGCCATCACATGACTAAAGGATTAGTAATCACTGTTCCCAGGGGACAGACTAAAGCATACTTAAACCCTAAAGCAATTTCATTTCACACTTTACGACTATTTTGTAAGTCCAATTTTACGTGATGGCAATGCACTTTGTAAGCAGACAACTACAGTAATGACTTACTACAGTTTAGCTTAAAAAAATTATAAAAACAAACAAAACTATATTATTTATATCAGGGATCTTATCTTCATGCAGCATATGGAGCACAGACCACAACCAAATATTTTTATACTCTGTGTATTGCAAAGTGCTGCTCTGTAAACACTCCATAGCAGTGACTCCTGACAACTGAGAAGTCTTGCTTTTCTCAATAGAAGCAGGTGCCAACTCAGAAAACCTGTAAAAGTAAGATGTTGTTTTCCTTGTTTTTCCTGTGATATTTAAATGTAATTCTTGAAAACAAGTGACATCAACACGCCTTACTGTAAGAACACAGCATAAACTGCTCAGTGCCAAAGACTGCCAGTGACAGCCCCTTATGGCCTTCTTTCCATACTCCTTTCTTGCTATTTTTTTAATTTAAAAACTTAAGATAAACAAAATCAAAGCAATTCCAGACTAAAACAACAATGAAATCATGTCTACATATGTATTTCTAGACATCTCTTATATTTGGATTATTTTCTCTAGCAATAAAGCCTTAATGAGAGCTGAAATCCACACCTAACTCAAGGCTTCACAGCATCCTTCCACAAATAAAATTGGTTCCTTGTTTCTTTCTCTAGCACTGTGGTTTGTTCACCCAGGAAGCAAGACGGTTTGGAAAACTGATATGGCCTAAATCAACAAAAACCTTAAAATTTAATTTCAGTTAAATCAGCAGAGCAACAAGTCCCAGAGTGGAAAATGCCAGTAATAAGGGAAAAGTATGGAAACATGGCTGGCATGAAGGAGGGATGCTGGTGTGGCAGGGCTGACTTAGACCAGGATATGCTGCCTTAACCTTCCATCCTCAACGCAATGGGTAGCAAGGCAAATGAGAAAAGCCTGAGTAAATCAGAATAAAAAGAGACCCTGATTTTCATAGTCAACCTCACAAAAGAGTCAGGCAAACAAAGCAAAAGCCTTCCCAAAAAGTGTGGAAATCGCAGGATAAAATCTTTTGCTGTGAGTGAAGAACTACTCTTCTTTGAGATTGAGTGGATGGGAAGAAAAGTTTGGCATTTCAAAATAAAGTGCAGACAATAAAAAAATATAAATCTTAACTATATCAAGTTTACTTTCATGAAGAGTATTATTTACTCACATTCTGTTCCTAATTTTCTTAAACTGTAGATATACATTCTATGAAAAATGAGCTGTTTACTGCTTGCAGAACAAAACTTTTCTTTTCTGGAAATTTTCAGAAAGTGAGAAGAGGGAAACTAAGAAAAACATTTGTTTAAACAGCAACAAGAAAAAAAAATTTAAAAAGCTTTTCAATGTGATTTGTGACAAAGATAGTAAGATTAGCAGTCATTTTGGTTTTCCAAGAGCCAGAAACATCCACGTATTTTTTTCAGTGAAAGCATTATTTTAGCCTCCCAGGAGGTATCAGTAAACTGAGACTTAGTTACACCAATGGGTTTTCTGTGATCTAAGTAGGTTTTTGATATCTCAATGCAAGTGGGTCAAATATGCAAAATTCTGAATAAAGTTTCCAACTAGAAACACAATCAATTACTCCATGTAAGTCAGACACTCAGAAGTGTCACTTAAACAGAGCCAGCCCAAGGCTACTTCTGTTAACCTTAATTCCCAATGCCATGCTATGCCTTTTATTATGGCACAAACAGTTCTGCCAACATTTGGTGAACCAAATCAAGGAATTAAATTCAATAAAATGTAACAGAAGAACAAAAATTTATTGAAAACAGTTTCATGAAGGATTAAGTTGATGGATTTAAGAAACAGCTATAAGAAGGCAGTGTGAGAGAAGGTACAAGAAATAAAAAAGGTAACTGAAGATTGCTTAAGCTGTCATTATCCCACAGAAATGTGTATCTATGCCTTTAGAAGGAAGAAGAACAAAACCACTTAGACTATCACGTCTCTCTTTCCTCTTTCTCAAAATCTCTGAATGCCTGTACTTTAAACAGCATGGAGTGTAATCAGTGAAGAAACTGCAACCAAATGTAGCAATACTAACTTGTCTCATTTGATAGAACAGGTTTCAATTAATAATTCAGATGAATTCCAGAACTGTGAAGGCTCCCAATTAAATTTATTATCCTGAATGGTTGTTAAAATATTTCTGATTTTTCAAATCCATTACCTGTAATATTTCAGCAAAGGTAATTATCCTAAAACCTTAATAAAATCATGGATAAATCTGTTAGAACTTACACTCAGCTTTGAGGAATTTTAATTTTCTGCCAGAATTTTGAAACATGATGCAGTTGCAATCAACCACTAAAGCCCTGTTTACATTCCAGAAACTTCAACCGACGTAATTAACCCAATCCAGTTGCTTAATGTAATAAATAACAGAGGTCAGCCATGGTTGTGTAAATTCTGATGAACTCCTGCCACGTTTCAGTTTTACACAAGTAGAAAAATACACTGTTAGTTGTTTCTTCACTGTAGGACTTTGGGAGATAAAGAAAAGGAAACACTTCCCAACAACTTGCAAGGTAAGAGCTGAAAGGCAAGGATAAGCTGGAGCCTGGCTGTGGAAGACTTGCTGTCCCAAGGCCTTCCTAAGGTGGGATTGCTGATAACAAGGGCTCTGCACTAGAGACAAAAGCTCAGGGCTGCACTTCTGCTCCCTGCAGGAGTCTCAGTTTCACACTGGAGTAAGAATCTCATCCCTGTGTGATTACATACTTGGTATCACTACAAAGAAAGCTGATAGAGATGTACTATTATGAAACTGCTACAAAATATATAGTGCATTCTGGGAATTCCATTGAATTAGTCATTTTTGTGTTTATATTCATAGTATCTGAACATTTTACCACTGAGAGGAGCTCCTAAGGCCAAAGCCTTTAACACAAACCTGAAAAAAACCCCAAACCTGCAAATGTCAGAATTCTCCCCATCATGCAGTAGGGCCTCAGTATATGATCTTATGCCAAGCTAAGACCATCTAATGACCAGATGTCCCTGCTGGGACAAGGCTGCTCCCAGCAATGTCCAACATCTGCTCAACTCCCCAGTATTCTGGTTCAATGAGAAAAGCAGGTAGAAACCTCTCCATCCAAGTCCTAAGAGCCAGCACAGATGCAAAGGCAAAGACCTAAGAGACGTCTGACTGATGATGGCAAAAAGAGAGTTAAAGAGCTCCTTTTGACTGGCCACTAAGCAGGCAATGGTTCCAGTACCAGCTGAAATACAAGAAAACCTGCATGGAAGTCCATCTGCCACCACAGCTTGCTACTGTTGGCATCTAAGGAAGTTAAACTAGCAGAAAGGATTTTTTAAAAAAAAAAAACCTTCCGGTTAATAGGAAGAAAACACCCAGTGGAGAGTTCATCCTGTCCAAAGAGAACAAATACAAGCAAAGACAGAATTTGCTCTGGAACCACAACCTGGAAATGCTTAGACATTTATCCAGAGATCTTGCAAGCCCCATCTTGAAATATTTAATAAACAAGGTGAAAAAGTAGTCCATAAGGCTGGAACAGAAATATAACAAGACGTTTCTGCTAGACATGTTACTGTATGATATGCAAAGGACAAAATACCATCATCTAATCCACAGCCTCTCTCCTTCACTAAAGAGCAATCCTCTGTTCACTCAATTTTATGTTTTTGGACTCTTTGCATTCTCTTTAAGCTGTCACTTCCCATTTCCAGTTCTCAGATGCCTTATGCTTTCTTGCTCTCATCAAAAGAGCAGTATGTTTTAAAAACTTGTCTTTAGCAAGGCTGTACATACACAGCTTATACACAGATCTAAATTACAACTGCTAGAGTAACTCTACTCCTCTTCCCCTTTTCCCACCTTACCAGGTATCTGTCCCCACAACTTTTTGGAGACAGGCACTTGTGTCTAACAGTAGGGTTAATCAGCTCATGATCCAGGCAAAATCCGGTACTACAAAAAATGATCAATTTTCTGCTAGATCACCTGCTTGACACAGCTGACTGTGCAACAGCAGAAGCATTACAGCCAGCAAAGGAGAAGGGTAGAGAAATGCAGCTGAACATGTAGGACTCCATAGCCCTGACCCCAGCTACAGACCATCTATCATGACAGAAAGTAAGAAGTGTCAGTGGTGGCTTTGAGCTCTTGGTTTAGTTCCAGCCTAGCCCTGTCTAAATGCTTGCTAACAAAGCTCCACACTTCCTGCACCCAACTGGTGTACTCCTGCCTTCTTTCTTACACCAGGTCTGGCAGTCCACCAAGTTGTTTCAGCACACTGAGCTAGTAGAAAACTGTTCATGTTTTATGGTTCGGTTAGTTTCCTGCCAGCTTAGGTATGGAAGGAAGTGGATAAAACTGCTGCATTGAGCAGTTTGACCAGCTTAGGCTGCTTTGAAACCACCACGTTACTTAGATCAATTCAAAGGCTGTGTTGAGACCCATGTTACAGATTAAACAATGCATGGTTTAGTTTAGCTTCAACTGAACTGGAATTGAATTATAGCAATTAAACTGCTTACACCAAAACAAGAATGTTCATGAAGACATCTGCATCAGGCTAATTGCTTTTAAAGCAATTAAATTTATTTCCCTACAACTTCCTTTAGACACAGCCTCACATGAGCTGTACAAACTGTAGCAGGGCAAGTAGGTTACAGACTTGCAGCACATCCACTGCTCTAGGTCAAGTCCGAAGTTACACAGTGCCACAGACTGATCTCCTGCACAGGCTTCTCACACACCAAAAACCCAAACAAAGCACAAAGAGCTGTGTGCTTCCCTCCAGGTTTACCTAGATAGGGTCAAGTTCCTCATCTATATCCCTTCCAAAACACACAAAGCAGAACTCTGCACAAGCTAATTGCTACAAGTGGAGACATTGCTGCCACCATCCCACCAGTTGAGAACTTTGCTGCACTTTTTCTGCCTTGCGCAGGGCAGAATAATTGTTTTGAAATTCTGGTTTGTGACTTCTCTGCTGAAGAAACACTGCACTGAACTATCAGAGAAGCTTGCTTCAATCAAAATAACAGGAGCCCAGAAAGATTCATTACACCTGGCCTGTAAAGTGGCCAGCTCTTGGAGATGACATTTATGATTCTTTTGTTTTCTGTGAAAAACTATATATTCAACTATTATAAAGTTCTATCACTAATTCACAGATTAGGTTGGGTATACAACAAAGAGAAATGGTTTACAGGTAAGTCTAAAGAGTTCTTTATATCCTACATTCTTCACTGGAAAAAACACAAGCCTGTAAGGGCTTGGGGTGGGTGGTTGTTATTCTTGTCCTTAGAGTGGTGCTGGCAGGGTTTTTATCAAGATACATGTTAAAATTGAAAAACCAACTAAAGCAAATCAATATCTAGTTAAATAAAGACCAATTCCCTTATTATTAAAGAGATTCAACCCTTGCTAAGTTTTATCCCTACTATGGTGATACAGAAATGCCATTTATATCACTCCCACTGGTATTTAAAGCACTAGGAGTCCTTCTATGCACAGACCAGTGACTTCCACACAATGACAGCTTGGGTCAACCTAAACCAGCACTGTGCTGAGACTGGCTTTGTCTCAACAACAGTAAACAGTATGAAAACCTGAGTCTCTTTCTGCCAGGTTAAATCCCTCTGAACTGACCAGTTCTAATTGTTAAGAGCCCACAACGCAAGGGAAGCTGCAAGATCACGTGTGAGAAGGTTGGGAGATGAAAGACTGGCCCTTTCAATAACCATGATACTAAATCAGCTCACTGTCCTAAGAAACTTCATCTTAACCCCACCAAATAAAAAGTTTCCTGTGGGCTTAATTCAATGAAACAGCATATCTTGAGGTCAGGGCAGCACTAGCACTACCATGAGGAAATGGAAACCTTTTATATGGCCCATACACCTGTTTGTGGCTGATTAAAACACCAGAACTAAAACACAAAGATCTACATAAGTAGATAGCAGATTTTTTAAGTGTCTTTTTGACATTAATTACGTCAGAGTGACATAAGTAATGGTTTAGCTCACTTGAGGCAAGCAAAATTATTAGTACTAGTAAGTGGGCCAGTGTTTCTAAGGAGAAATAAAGTTGAGATTTCATGGGCAGCTAAATGTATCTAATAACCTCCTTTGTCTCTTATACCAAGTTCTTATGTTATCAAACTCTTTCATGAACAAACTGGTGACTACAACAGCAGAAAAATGTTTCAGTTTTTAAGCTGGTTAGAAAGTTCAAGTGGCTGGGATGTGACAAGCAACACGAAGTAAGTGGTGGAGTGCAGAGCTGGGAGCTTACCCCAGTCAGTAGCCATCATTAAAGCAACAAAAACATTTACTTTCTGCTGGCTTAGAAAACTGCAATACAGAGAGAAGTAAATATTGAAAGCAGTCCAGTGGTGGAGACTAACATACAAGATCAGAAGGAGAGAAGGGAGAAAAAGACACGGAGAAGTGACAAAAGGAGCAAGTGTATCTCTTCTGAGGTGTCAGATCACATGTACTACCTCACCTAACCATACCAGGAGAACAGAAACAAGAAATTTACTGTTACTACAAGTAAGACCTGAATCCAATTTTATGTTATCCAGCCAAGCTTCTCATTAAAAAACACGCAGATGATCTGTGCCATGCTTTCAAGACAATCCCACCTGTACATTCAGAGTTAATTAGATTTCTGAGCCCTGATGTAGGAATGTGAAGAGTAACTGGGTATGTGCCAGAACTTCAAAAGGAGGTAATAACTATTGCTGCTGTTTTAGAGAAATGGCTTTCAAGTAAACTCAGCAGCAAAGTCAGCTGCAAGTACAAAAGGAGATGGACAGGCATGAATGTCCATGAAATACATACTGGTCAGGGGACTAATTTCTGTGGAAACAGAAATGTTACTGTGATTCTTTATTCTTAGAAAAAAAAAGAATTCATTACTGTAGGAAATACTACCAATATTTTTGCTGCTACTACTACTTTCTCCTGTCTTGCAAATCTAGAAGTACTATTTTAAAGGATGCCATGATAAGTGCTATAATACAAGAGGTTGATGTTTTTTCATAATTTAACCTTAGTTATTCATAAACCTGAAATAACACTGAAATATTTGTGTGTGTAGATTTGCCATATAATGAAAACCAAGCAAAACTTAAAACACTTCCTAACACACAGTAGTCACTGCAAAATATACAGTGAATCTTGAGTCTCCGCTCAAGAGCAGCTTCATGGTAGATGACACAGCTCCACTATCCTGGTTTACAAATAATTGTGTTGTAGAACCTAAGTGAAATATTCCTCTTACTCACCTTTGGATCGAGTGGAGATGTCCATCCCCTCCACCACCTCCTGCTCTGCCTTTATTTCCTCTTCAGCCAAGCTGCAGGATTCAAAAAGGTGAATTAGAATACTTTATGGACTGTATTATTCCCATGACTAACTTCTATCCATCAAGTTCAACCCAACACTGTCAAACACAACTATATTAAAATTTCTGATGATTTCTGAATGAAAGGTTTGCTGTTTGCCAGAGCATACACTGATCAAAACACAGTGAGAAACAATCCAGGTATACACATATGCTGCAAGTTACCAAGGACAAAAGTTACATTTTTGTACAAATAAGAGTCTTGTAACATGTACTGAAGATTATGGCAATGTATATATGAATTGTATGCATGTGGCAGACAAACAGGCATTCTGTTTCTTGCAGCTCCTAATCTCAGATAAACCACGGGTACAGATGCCTGCCAACATTTAAATGCTCATCAGCATTCATGAACAGATTAGCTGAAGTAACAGACTTAGTAACACAGAACAACTTGCAAAATTAGAAGGTAAAATGTAATTTTAAAAACCATTAAATAAATAATTTTAACGATTTTGGAACTAGACTGTATAACAGAAAAAAGAATATTTATAATTTATTGGCAATACAATTCCACTAATTATTAACCATAAAGAGTAAACAGTATAGAGTTGTTACCATTCAATCTTACATAGTCAGTTTTCATTTGCTCCAGAAAGGATTAAATTATTACAAACTACATCTGACTTTCTGATATTCTACTTTCTTATAGTGATGCCATTCAAGAAAACAACTCCATCAATTTGGCTAGTTAAGTCACTTTGGGGAAAAAAGATGGAAGGGAGATGAAAAATGAATAAGAATGAACACAGAGTTACACAGCAGTTTTGGAGACATGACTATCCTAGATGAAAGGTAAAAGGAAACACACGGTGTTGAAGCAAACCCAAATTCAAAATGATGGACAAATGGGGTTCTGGAGCCTCAGGCAGGTATTGCAGTGTCCACTAATACCACCAGAGTACAACAGCCATGAGGGATGTAGATCTTCTCCTCTACAGGGACAATCTACCACTCAAATGGAAGTTGTTGCTGATACCAGTTTGACCAGTATATGGGAGATTATGAATTCCTGCTGCTATGGAGTGGGCTGAGGTTCCGTTCAGCCACCCCAGCTCCAGGGACAGGGCCAAGAGGGCAGCTGGAGCCTTTGCTTTAGCCACTGCATATGAATCGCCTGAGACATCTCATCAGAGCTCAGAAACAACTATGAGGACTTGGTTACATTTATACCAGAGAACTCTTCAGCCTGACAAACAGTTTATATTAGCAAGAGTTTTGTTACAGGTATAAGTTAAGAGATTCCTAAACAAAGTAAAATGTAACAGCAGAAGGATTTTTTTACTCTGTTATTTGACAAAACTACTTTTAATCAACTATCAGCTACTGGGGGGTTGGGTTGCAACTCCTTTCACAGTTCTAAACAGTACAGTTATGTCAGCAGAAATTTTACACACAAATTAACCAAGCTCAATGTATGGATAACCCAAAGCTGAGACATACCATGAATGCCAGAAATGATTATTTTTGTGATTTGGATATAGAAATCATTTTAAAAATAAGCACTGAAGCGAAGTGCTATTCTACCAGCATCTACCTCCCAGCTCATGGACTTTTCTGATCATTTCAGGAGCAAGGCAAGGCACCCATGTGACTAGAATTATGGCAAATGTGTAGCACAGTTGACTGTAACACAATGCTTCTCAGATTTATTCTGCATGGGCAGATTAAATGCACAACACAGCCAGCCACACTACAATGCTCACACATTTACTATGCATGGGCAGATCAATTATCCTGCACATTTGTTACACCCTTTCCCAGGGGCCTCAGCAAAGAGGAGCTGGCAGTGGCCTGCAGACACCAAAACATTTCATGCACCACTTGCCTTTGCCCGTTCCTCTCCTAAGCAAAGGGAAGGGATGGGCTCACAGGATGGGTTCATTGTTCTCTTCCAATGCTGCATTGGGGTTTTTTTCTTCCCCTCTCTCCCTATAAAATCTTATTTCAATATCATCAAACTGTAACAAACCTCATATTTTTAAAACTTCATGTATATATAATCAATAATTCATACAGGTCAATATGTATTCATACCCAGTAGTTCTGTAAGACTGAAGTAATCTGGCAGTGCACATTACCTGCCTCTACAATTTAGATCCAGTTCCAGACACAGACTAGGACATACAAGGCTTTACCAGACTCAGGTTAAAACACTTATGCTCATTTTACACAGGCTGCTAGTAAAAGGAATGGTTTCCCCAATACTTAACTTCTTGTCCCAGAAATCATGTCCATTTTATCCGAATCAGTTCTGGAATGTAACTCACTGTGCAGCTGGACATGCAGAAAATGGGAGAGAACCACAGAGGGAGAAAAGGGCACCACCCTCTTAGCAGCAGCTCACACTTAAGTTACATTAAAGCAATCATAATATTCCAGACTCATCCGAATCCATCAGGTCATTCTGTTCAACTCTCAACCTCAGGGGAACATGATACAATATGAAAGATACAGTAGTTGGTACAAATCAGTATTACAATCCAGAGAGTTGTGCATGAATTCTGGCTGAAAAATGGGAGTGATGGATCAATACAGCAACACCAAAGCAGGAACCGTTCCTACTTCCCTGACCAAAGCACCAGGAGAAGTTACAGGCTGCATGAGGATGTTCTGTGCCCCTGCCTGGGCCCAAACCCAGCACTGCAGGGGGTTACAGGGCAGGACTCCTACCTATTAGAGCACAGAAGGGTTTTTCAGCTCAGAACTTGTCCCACTCATATAACAAGCTTAATTTAGGAAACTGAGTCAGTTTCCTCCATCACCCTTTTAAATGTTCTGGCAATACCTCTATGAACAAGAAAAAGATTCTTCAGAAACACTTGTAAGGTGAACAAAGTATCTTGCAAAATCTTGATACAAAGAATCATAGAATGATAGAATGGCTTGCATTGGACAGGACCTTAAAGATGATCTAGTTCCAAACTACTGCCATGGGCAGGGATGCAAACATCACGTAATGGATGCCTGAAAGCAGCCTTCCCAAAGATTTTAAGTATAAATAAGCAGCCAAAAATTCATTCTCCACATGACACCAAGGCAATGGAAGAGCACATTTCCTGCACACACATGTGCACATGGTGCATCCCTCACACAAAATCCAGCAATTCCCTACAAGACTACGAAACCTGAGCCTCAGACGAACAGAGGCATCTCCACATTCTCTGAAATTAATTAAATTTTTAAAGGCACAAACAGTTAAGCACATAAGAAAACCACAGAGATTATTCTGAAAAAAAAAATCCCAATGTTGGCGAGGAACAGTTAAACAAAAGTGTGTTAGACATAGCTATAAAAGATACTGAACATTCACAGCTCTTCAAAAGCATCTCCCATTGCTTTATTTGCTGTAATGTATAATGACTTCCACAACATGACATTGTTTGAATGTTGGCAGTGATGACTGTAGTGGTCATCTTTGAGATTCAAGTCTATAAATACATACCAGCAATTCACAGCAAGTTTACAGTAACTTTTCTAAAGCTGACATCTATTTGCCTTTACACCCTCCATCAATACAAGGAATATTCTGAAAATGCCTTGTAAACCACAAACTTCCAAATGCAGATATTAGCAAAAAGATTTCCACTTAAATAATTCAAGAACAACAGGTTCTTAATCAGTTACCTTACTATTACCCACAATAAAATAAAAGGAAAATTAAGACCAGCAGCAAAATAATTAAAAACAAGTATCTAGTTCCATGGAAACAATAACTGTGTGGTCAAGTAGACTTCTAAAGAGTTTTATTTCAAGAATACATTTTTGCAGGGCTCAGAGCAGCTATTTCAGCCAGCATGTATTACTGTCATGCATGTATGAATGGGATGCTCTGAGGCTGCAGATCAGAAATTATACTGGAATATACTCAATTAAGTACCTAAATGAATACAACAAATAGCTTATGTAATTCTGAAAGCTACTCTTATTTCCTCATTAAGATGAATGAACACAGAGGAACACATTTTAAGAACACAACTGAAATTTAAGCTTTGCCAGTTTCCCTGTCAAATGACCAGAACACCAATTAATCATTTAAAACTTCCCTACTCATATTGACAAAACTTGCAACAACAACAAAAGTTTGTTTTCTAAAATGTTAAGCCAATTTGTTTCATGCAAACTAGTTTAGCGTATCTGAGTGAGGGTAGAAGGGGTGGAGGTTATTCCTTTGGGGAGATTTGGGCACAAAAAGAAAAAAAAAATAAGGATTGCAAACATACAATATTTATTGATACTTACGTAAAAATGGAAATATAACTTAGCTGCCTAATTTTTAAATATGTTCTCTACCCACCTGAAGAGAGGGTGGGTTTTTTAATACAAAATTCAGGTTTTCAAATTTCACATCCATAAATTATATACTGACTTTTCTGTTTATGAAAAATCATTCCTTTACTAATAGTAGTACTTACCTGAGAAAATGTACACATACAAAAATTTTTAAATCTGTTCTAACCCATAGTAACTACAAAGAGCAATTAAAAGTTGCAGATGAACTACTGCACCTTGACATTTAACCAAGAAAAACTGACAGATATGGAAAACCACTCGAAACAGCTAATGCCCACATACACAATCTAGATCTACATTAGGGAATAACACATGAATTTCAGATCAAGAACTACATATTTCTGGAATTCATTTTTCCTTTTAATTAACAGAAAACAAAACAAAACAAAAAATTATTAAAGACTATAAGCACTAAAACTGAATTTCATCTTTAAGATAATTCCTGCCTCTCATGCATCACATTTGTGAGCAGCAATTCTAAATAATGATTTCAAAAAACTGCATTCAATAAAAATTTAAAAACAAAAAACACTATTTGCATGCCATTGCTGAATAAATAGCAGCTTTGTATGAGCACTCACCTATAACAGTCTCTTACTCATCGGTAGCTATGCTATTTATGCAGGGCTCTTAAAATGGCGTCTGCCAGCACTGCACTGCCTCACTCCTGCTCTGGAGCTAAAATGGTAGCACTTTGTTCAATACCAGCAGCTCCTGTTTACACAGCAGGGCAAGATCCAAAGCCAGCGTCTAAATATCAGAAATGGTAAAGAAGGACCAAAGGACACCTGACATCCGAACGTTTAACTAAAAAGGCACAAGATAGGGAGATTTGTGAAGTCACAGGTTACTAAGGAAATCACTCAGTTTTAGCTTCACCCTCCAGTGTGAGCACCTCATATTTCACATTTCCTTTTGCAAAATTCCCTGCAAAATGCTCCACGTGTATGAAGCAAATAACACCTTGTATTAAGTAATTAACATACACAAAAGGCACGTTCAGATATCTATGTACAGCAATGTTTAAGCTGGCTACCTGTGATAACAAGGAAAGTAACTCCATGTTTCATTTAAAGAACATTTCAGTTCTTTTTAAAACCTTACTCTTATTCAGTGTCCATTCAAAATAGCTGCACAAAAGAGAAAAAACAGGGGAGGGAGGGGGATCCTTGGTGCTACACAGTCATCTTTAAGTCTATAAACCATACAGCTGAGGCCCAAGCAAGGCAACCAAATGGCTACAGATTTCAGATGCTAAAAATATAATTTGAGAACAATCATGCTTGAAAGTAAAGGTTTATATCAGCTGAATTAGGAATGTTAACATCCTGTTACAGCATGGTTTTAATCTCACTGTGTGAAACACAGATGCTCTGACAATGGGCAATAAAGGGTTAACATAAGAATGACAGACAACTACCAAATACATGAAACTCACTTCCCATGTAGCTATGGCTAAAGTAGTCTTTAACCCATGAATACAAGACATGTTTATTAACAAATGTATTTTAAATACTTTCTAAATACAATTTAAAGGGCCAAGCTTGATGGCCTACTATGGTGGTTTCCATTCTGCAGACCCCTCCAAGCCAGCTGTACTACCACAAAGGGGTTTCAGACAATAACCAAGTAAATCAAACCTAGTCTAACAGGCTTAAAGCCACTCTAATGGAATTCATGTGCCCATGGGAAAAATACTGGGGATCCACAAATAACAAAATTTGAAAATTGCTGTCTACTCCATTTTACATGGGCAAAGGTTTTGTTCAACTTTCAAGATTTTTAGGAAATTCAAATTAATATCCTGAATTCCAGACAGAGAAGAGAGCTTTTACCGAGATTCATCTCCCATTAACCAATTACGCTAGAGTACTACCACCACTATGGAAAACTGACCATGACCTATCACTTTTCAGCCACTGGATCCACAGGGCCAGCAGCTGAAATGTGATACAATACAATACACTGGAAAACAAAGCAAAACGAGAGAAACAAAACAACAAAACCAGAAACAAAACAACACCACCAAAAAAAACCTCAAGCAAAAGTGATACCACAAAATGGAAGACAGCTCAGAAGACAAGGCAGTTGAAGTCTGTGGACACTGATATGAAGGGCTAAATTTGCAATGTAGTCTACCTATTTATGCCTTTTGAGCACGAAGTTCCTTTTATTCCATGCTCCCTTAGTAACAACGTAGGTTTTCTGCTACATTTC
>VZRQ01007683.1:596415-609009 GCA_013397975.1 Machaerirhynchus nigripectus | reverse complement strand
AAGGAGGACAGGGGAGAGGAAATCTTTTAACCAAAGTGAGATATTCAAAGTAGAATACACACACTGGTAAACAAGTAACCAGAGGTAAATTCTTATGTTAAAGAACGTTACCAAATACATGGCAAGGGTCTATGAAAGTTTGCAGCACTGTGCCTCAGCACAGTCATTTGCAAAGCCAGACTAGCTTTCAGTTCTTTCCTAAAATAATGAATGTGTATGGACTGTTAAAACAAGTGCAAAAATTACACAAAAAGCACAAAAGAGCATCCTTCCTCTGCTTTTGTAACAGCCCTGGTGATCACTGAAAAACAGCTTGTTCAAACAAGCATGCAGGCGCTACAATTAAAATCTTTATAAAGAGCACAAAATGTTTCTAAATTAGTTATAAACCAAGCAAGTTTGTCTGAGGTTACACTTTGTGTAGTATCAGAAACATATGCTCATTAAGTGTTATTTACTTTACTTCATAAGGTCACTTCATTGCTGAGCACTAGCACTTTCATCACACCCGAAAAGCCCAAGGAACAGTGAAAACGCGCTTTACCCTGCAAACATGGTAATTAATGATCTATGAACAAACAGCAAGTAGGATATTTCTCACTGGCCTGAGGTAAACAGGAAGTACAAGCTTCAAAATTTAGAGACAAATTATCAGAAAAACAGTGCATTCAAATAGAGCAGTTTACATGTACCAGTCCCTTAAAATGGATGCTAAGCAAATCTGATCTTTTAAATGACTAACCACTAATATCACTTCATCTAGTGCAGTAACTGACCCAGTAAAAACAAAATGTTTGGAAAACTATTAAAAATGTTCAGAGAGCAGCATGCTGCTTACTTACCAACTGTTCAAGCACCCATCTCATTTTTCCAGTTATGAAGATACAACAGGCTGGCAGATTTGGGAATTGATCAAAAAGGAATTTCTTGAAATAACTACGTAGCATTAAACCAAAAGTTAAAAAAAATAAAAGGGAAAAAAAACCCAAAAACGAACAACATGTACTACTGTCATGAGCCACACATGATTTTTTATCTTCTGGACTCCACAACACAGAACTGTGGCTGATACAATGTAAAACAAAAAGGCACAGATAAAAGTTACATTAGTTTATTTGAACTATGCAAAACAAGAAAGCTAAGAGTTCAAAAACATTTTCCATAAAGCATCAGATTTGTAAACAAATGCACTGCTGCGTTTTACTGAGCAGCACCCCATTTCCAAAATCTGCAGCATATAAAAACTCCCTTTTAAAGGAACAAAATATTAACCATACATTGTCCCTCAGAAAGAGAAAAGCGTTGCATTAATAACTCCTGCAAGAAAAAAGGTTCAGTAATCATTTTAAGTTAAGATAACCTGCATAAAAAACATGATGCAACAGCACACCACCACCTAGGCCCAATATCTACAATCTGCCATTAGCACTTTTTGCTGATGTCTAGGTTTTTAAAAATCCCATATTTTCTCAGAGATAACTTATCTTAGCTGTTCCATTCACTGTTTAGAAAGGTAAACTTGCCTGTTCTTCTGTCTGCCATTATCCCTGCTTGACTCCCTGTAGGGCAGTTAAATGCATCTGCTCCCTAGCTTCCATTTTCTCTCCAGCAGGCATGTGACACAACAGACAATAGTGCTGGCAAACTGCTCAGAGACAGAAACCTCCTTTGGAATACCAGGATCTTGATAAACTCTAAAAACACCATCCTCCTGTGAAGAAGTAGGCATGCCAAGGCTTTGCCAGACTGTAAAATAAAGCTGTGGCTAATGGCTACTAACCATGTGACCCAAGAAAGCAAATTTAAACAGTTCCAACTTAATATAAGTGCTGTGGTGTGAGTTTTGCACGAGAAATCACAGAGAATCACACTCTCAACCCACAACTCATAGGTCTTAGAGAAAAAGCAATGTAAAAAGCAAGGCTTACCTCTGTGGATGCATTGTTAACACAGTGTTATGTCAATACTTATAAAACATGGAGGACAGACTCTCAGTACTCGGGCAGGGAGGGCTTGGCACTTGGGCTTGATGATCTGTCTTCCCCATGAAAGCCGCCCTCGGATTGGCCGCCCCGGAAAATCCGCATGTAAAGCGCCAGGGGATTGGCTGAGACACTTCCTGAGCGATTATCTTTGTGCGGCTCCGGGAGCAGGAGCCATCCCGGGCTCGGAGCAGGCCGGCGCGCTAGGCCCGGCTCCGCTCGCCATCGCCGCTGCCGTCCCAGCCCTGCGCTCCTCCGGCCAAAGGCACGCACTGCCCAGCTCGGGGAAGCGGCCGCAGACCGCCTGCCTGAGAAAATGCGCCCCAGCATGCCGTTATTGAAGGCATCTGGGTGTTCTAAACCCGAAGGAGGCAGAGTTCGCCCAGGTTGCAAGAGCTGTTCTTTTGTTTGCACGGAAAGCGAAATTCGCTTTGCTGGTGCTCTGCTGGCCGAGAAAGCGAGGCCACAGACAGAGAGCAAAACTTACCGAAAGTGCACATGCACAGGAGGGACTAAAATGAATAAGTCAGAATTCAGAGAAGGGTTCTCCTGCTCCAGAATTTAAATACATGAACATGCAGCAGAGCAACCATGTACCTACAGTGTGATTTCTTTAGATACCACGATATGCTGAGTCCTGATAGGAAAAAGGAGCCTTAAACTAGAATGATGATGTCTCCTTTTCCCAAAAACTATTCCAGAATGGAAACTGCTGTATCACAGAGCGTTGCTACCCTTTGGTGCAGGCCCTCCCTGGGTTTAAAATGCTGCAGAGCAAAACTAAAAATATCAGTGTCACCCAGACCCAGAGATCTCCAATCCCCCCCGGCCCCCACCTTTCGGCCTGCTCGGGCTGTTACACAAAACTGACTTCCTTAGGAGCGGCTGTAACTGCAGTTTCCTGTCCGTTAACCCTGTAGGAGTTGGTGCTTTTTAAGATGCAACACAGGCCCTGAAAACACAGATTTCTCTACGTGGCAAGTTATCAGTCTGCCTCCACAAAAACATTCACGGAGCTTTTCAGATGTTTTTGCTTTACCTTTTTATCTCCTACTAGAATGCTGCAAATGAAACAAAATGAGAAAACGGCGTGTAAGCAACCGGTTTGATCCTGGGCCAATTCCCAAGCAATAGATTAAAAAATGTGATTCTGTTCTTTTCCCTAATGCAGTAAAAGTGGGAGGATTTATCGTTATGGCAAGAAGGAAGTCTTAACTTCAGATGAAAATCTTCAAGGTTAAATTTTTAGAAAGCCTCCAACAAGCCTTTATAATATTGTTCAAAATTTTGCATCTGTGTTATATAGCTCTGTATTATTATTCTATAGCCATGAAGATTGCAACGGAAATTGCAGATGAAAGGGTGATTCTGAAGCATATTGAATATCGAATAATTATTTTTTAAACAAAAGCAAAAAAAAACAAGGGAAGGTGGAGAGGGAGAGGCTTAACATTGAAATAATAATTATTAAATAATGAGATAAAATAACCAAAGAAAAATAAACAGTCTTCCAATAGAAGAGAATAATATAATAATAATAATAAAAGAATGCAGGATCTCAAATTGTGCAAAACCAACTATAAAAAGCCCTCTTCCATAAATCTACAACAGTTGCAAACAGAATATGCACTTCACGTTTAGTCGAGAGCTAATCCCAGAAACAATCACCACGAAAGAAAAACTAGTGCCCTCCCTTACCTCCATACAGCACCTCTCATGATATAACTACTTTACCACACAAACCTCTCTGCCTGAGAGCCGACATGACTCATAACTGTGCCACTCAGTAAAATTAATCATCCTGCTCTGCATTGTCCCATACTGCATTCAGATTATTCCTTGAGATAGCATTGTCATAGGGAAACTGCCACAGCAGTCTATCGCTGTGCTTACAGTTCTGTGTTTCTGCACTTCAGGCTGCAACAGCAGATTAACAGCCCAGAGTATAAATTATTGTCTCATAAGGAATTCTGGAGTCCCTGCTGGAAGCATTTGCTCTTTTCAGATTTGGCAACGTTTTTCAGGGCAGGGAGCAGGAAGGCTCATGGATTACACTGACCGTTTGTTCTGTTTTAGGAACGTAGCAGAAACTAGGGAGAGTGCTGCTATAAAGGGAATCATACAGCCCACTACAGCAGCAGGAGCACACCGGAAATTCATGACATTCAGTGCATACTTGCATCAATTTCAATAGTTCAAACCATTCAAGATGGATTTCTTTTGAATTGAATACCTAAAGGCCTATGTTGCTCAGAGATATCACCCCTGACATGCAAACATCCATATTTTGATTCCTCTAAGCAGTAAATGTGAGAATTGTCAGCCATTAACATTTATGCTCATTGTGTGACTGCTCTACTCTAATATTATTCTCTTTAAAAAAAAAAAAAATTCCTAATCCCTATGAAGAACAGCACGAGAACAAAACTAAATACATAGAATTTGTCAATGCTTTGTGCTAACCCAGACCCCACTCCAGGAATGTTGTAATGCTGATGGTGCCTGGGAAAGCTGCCAAGCTGACACACTTGGGCCTATCAGACAGAATGAGCACGCAGTGGAGAGAGAGAGGCAACAACAGCCTTAGGAAAGGCCTAAGGCCCATCTCTGCTTGATTCCAGGAAGCAGTAGCCCAAATGCAAAAGAAAAATTTATAAACCCGCAGTCATTAACAAGAACAAAACTGTAGAAAGCACATCAGACACATGTAGCATGTATATTCAGCCACTAGGCTACTCTGCTCAAAAAGACAAAAAAATTCTGTCAGGAATCAAAGGGGAAGCTTAAAATATATTTCTCTTTATTCTGTTGTCCATGTGCTTATTTTGCGGCAGGAGGTACAAGCCTGGTATAACAACACAAAGGTAACATCTGGAAAATACAGATTTTTGCCTTAAGTCACCCTGATTGCACATCCTGCTGCAGCTTGACCAATTCTTTTACATAGGAATAGGGGGTTTTTTGGTGGGGGAAGAGAAAGAAAGGTAAAGAAAACAAAATTTTAAAAAAAGAGCATGAGAAGGGAATCTAAAAGCTTTGTTAAAGGAGAAAAGAGGGCAGAGATCAGATCAGCTTGTATTTGTCCTTTTCAATGCTTTGGGAAGCAAAGGGAAATAAGGGAAAACAGGGATGTGAGGCAGGGGGAAAAAAGGCTGAACAGAAATCAAAGGAAAGATGGAAAGCAAATTCAGTCAAAGGGAAATTAAAAGACAGTAATGTTAAAGTACAACCCGTTATAGAGGTCTTTACAAAGAACTCTGCCCACTGTGCAGCATCTCCAGAAAGCACACACATCAGGCATCACAGAGTTATAAGGGACTATACTACATAATATATACCAGAACCTCCAAATTAAACAAATACCAGTAAGGAAAATGTCTGCCTGTGTGACAGAAGCAGGGGTTGATATTTACCCCTCCCTACAGTGGGCAAATCATCACTTACAGAGATGGAACATTAAGTGATGGACAAAAGTTGGAGCATTTTAAACAAACACACAAAAGGGGAAGTAACATATTTTTCAAGGATGATAAATAAATAGATAAAAACAGGGGAAAGAAAATGCATTAAGAGCTTGTAGCTTGATCTGAGATTTCCAAGTCATTGGCTGATAACCCTGATTTCTAGAGTAAGAACACAAAACACCGTCATTCAGTGTCTTGGAAAAAACTGTTCAACTCTTTCCCCTTTATCATAAATCTGACAAAGTATCAGTAACTGCTTGAAGACCAGTAGACTGCTGTCCAGTACAGAATCCAACAATAAATGCCTATAAAAACACTTCCTGAATTTTTAAAAGTAGGCTGGATGCTAAAATTAGTGACCTGTCAAGGTTGGTAACTTTGTAAATTATTAGAAACTACTGGAGAAGGTATCTATGCACAGCAGGCAGCTGATTGGTCTGTGAGCTTAAAAGGCTTTGCATGCATTGGTCCTTCTGAAGAGTAGCTTTCAGTACTTTGGGTTGACATTACTTGTTCTGGATTAAAATGGTCACTCATTGTCTGCAGATTAAAACATTTATTCAGTTTGTAACATACACTGAATATCTGGTACATTATGAAAATGTCTATGGACAGCCACTTTTGGTGTGCTGTTCGATTGCTTCATGTACATTTCTTTCCAAAGGAAATCTCCATTCATGTTCTATCATCTGCCAAAAATACCCGGGGAAAAAAAAGTATCTTTGAGCCCTTTAACAACTGTAGCTTTTTAAAAGAAGTGATACAGCCTATGTTATCTTAAGGCATAAGCCCATATATTTCATCACTTTCACCCCCACGTTGAACCAGTCTCTCCACAACTAAATAGCTGGGCTGTTGGGTATTCTGTATAAAATGGAATTTTCATTATTATGTATTTAAAGTTTATGTTCTGTATTAAAGGCCTAACAGATACAATTGCTTTCATATCTTATACGCAGACAAATACTTTTTCAGTTACCCAGAAAGCAGCTGTGAGACATATGCAGACATGGTGCACATCAGACCTAAAGCATACCCACCGTGTAGGTGAACAAGTGGATTTATCACCCCTGTTGTGATTACATGAGTCCAGCTCACTGCACAGGTGAGCTCTGTGGCCATGGAAATTGAAATACCCTGCATGAGGCCTACGTACAGAATCTTGAAAGAAGTTTGCACTTCATCAAGTGATTCTAATGGCCAAGTGTGAGACATCTTGCATATAGCACTTACTCTGGCATGTGGTACTTCCAAAGGAAACAAAACGAAGTCACTGCTGTTAGGGAGGAATTATTCAGGACTACATCATGCTAAACTCCAATTCTATTACTATGATTTCTTTCTTGATTTTTTCACATTCAGGAATCAGTTGGTTAACAATAATCAGATGACATGACTTCTTTCATGTCTGGTTTGTTATTATTGTTGTTTTACTTTGGGGTTTTTTTTTAATTCAATCTGATCATGTCCCAGAAGACTACACCAGCTAAAGCTCATACCAAAGATGTCAAGTGACAGAATTACAAAGATAAAGTTATTCATTTTTTCTGCACAACCCACTGCAGATTCAGACTATATCACTTTCACTTTTAACCTCCTTCATGTTCCTCCTCACACTAAATTCACAGTTTGGCTTCAGCTTTAAGGCTCTGCATATTCACACCTTTCTCCTCTCTATGTGCTATTCCAGTTGTTATTTCATCTCAGTTTTGTGGTTCACCTCTCACCAGCAAAAAGCCCTTTCTTTTTCCACCACAAGTTTCTTTTCTTTTCCAATCAGACTTAGTGGCTTAAGCATCTCACCCTTCCTTCCAGCCGCAGCACTAAGCCACACTTTTAGCAGAACTGTCTGCACTGTGACACCAAGAAGAGTGAATCAAAGATTTACTGTGTTAACTTCAGCCAGGAAAGGCTCCAGTTCACACCAGTTCACAACACTGCTGCAGTAACAGTTGTCATGGCAGGACTGAGAGCAGGCGTGAGCAGCTCCAGGTAATTGAAACAATCACAACGCCGTGAGAAGTTTCTGTGAAACTATGTGACCAAGCACTACATCCATCTTTTCATCACATTTGTGATATTAACTACGTTTTCTTCATGTCTTAATGACACTGTAGATCTGATTTTTTGTCTCTCCAACCTCATGAAAGGACAGGAATAAAAAAAGCCCTTGAAACAGAATCATGTCCCTGAAAAGAAGCAACACATTTTCCAGCTGTGGCTTTGCTTTCTGAAGCCAGGTGAAAGCCTTGCCTGTAATTAGCACACATCACTCACGTTAAGTAGCATGTACATAAACTGTTGAATTCATTCTACCACCCTTACAGATTGGTTTTTTTCTTGCACTGCTGGACTTACAGCCCATGTTAACCGAGTTACCCTTATCAGGTGACAAAAATGAGGACATTCCTGATCTAAAGCCACTGTAAAGTTGTTTTCAACAGTTATCTCATTTTGCTTACTGTAAAGAAATGCACACCCACATGAAAGAAAGTAATTCTGAAAGAGCAGAACAAATCATACTCCATTTAACCTACTTGCCTTTAACAATCAAATCCAAGTGTGTGTTAATTAGGTACATAAAGTAAGTCTTAATTATGTCACTAGTCTGCAAGTTTTGTTATTAAAGGCTACAATATCCTCAATGATATTGGAGTGGACAGATGTCACAGCTGAGGGGAGTCAAAGGTGAACCTATGTGCAACATTTCAACCATGTAAAGAGCAACAGACACTTGGAGTTATTTACATGTGTGGGCATTTCTGGTTCAGGAAAACTTAGACCTTGATAGATAGCATAGAATACCACCTGCACTTCAAATTACAACCCAAAAAAGGACCTTTCTTCTGATGGCCCAAAACCCAAGGGACTCTGACAAACAAATGCTACACTGTCTTAAGAACAGAGGAGCATGTCCTAAGGTAGGCCTCTCAGCAGAAACTTCTAATGCAGCTGCCTCTATAATTTAACATATCAAGAACTGGTCCTCTGTAACTCACCTGTAAAAATTAAAAATTCTCTTTATTATTGCTTCTACTTGCAAATATTTGTAAAGCAAATGCAATTTCTAAATAGCAATTCCTTTGAATAGTAAGCTCATCATTCCTGCTTGTTCCAAGCTCATTCTTTTAATTGAAAAATGTTACCTACATCTGTTTTTATATTTTGTTCTTCATTTTAAAGATGATGAAAGTGTACATAATTGTCAAACATCTAAACATTCCTATTTTGTACAGTTTTTATAAGCACTTGAAAGCAATGTAAATTATTTAAAGGAAAAACAAGTTCTAGTGCAGAACGACCAGCTTTGCTCTGTAACAAATTTCAGACCTACAAATTGTTCTGTTTGTTCTCAAAGGGCACTTTCTACAATTTGAGCCCTGGACTAAAGATCTCTGTATATTGTGTATAGTGTGTCTGATGTTCTCCACCTACTTCTCTATGCAATTTATTGAAGTGGGATCATGGTCTTGACTTGGATGTTTCTATATGATAGATATTTAAAAATAAACCTCTTTATACACACATCAAAAGGACATTTATACATAATAGGATAGACAATTAGCAAAGAATTAAAAAATTATCTATTTCTACTCACTTGAATACTTACCAATAAAATACCCTTATTCCATAGAATAACCAAAAGCTTCTTTTCCCTATTTTTTGTGTGGAAAGGAATGGTAATAAGGCCACAAAACTGGTAGTTACCCGCCCCCCCCCCAACCCGGCCCCGACGCGAAATTGTGTAGGCGTGTAGCATCCCCTAGCGGTCATTTGTGGGATATTACACTACACCCGGAAAGCCACTTTTTTAGTGAGGTCCGCGTGGAACATCAGTCCTAGGATTTAGTGGGAAAGACGAGCTTCCTAAGGCATGATCTTCCTCCATCCAGACATCAAATACCTCCTGCAATAATTTAATTCTACGAAGACAAGCAAATACAAAGCACTCCTGATTCTCAGTCCAGGTGTGTTTTGCCATATAAGTCACAGTTTAATATCAATGATTGTAGCCAATCTTAGTCAAGGTGGTGAAAAAGACACAGGCTAGAAGCAAAGGGGTTCTTGTATGATGCAGCAGCACACAGAAAATCCTGAATAAACTGGGCCTCCTACTAGAACGCACAAGGCAGCCATCACCTGCAACACACACAACTCGAATATACACTAAATAAAGCTCAACATATGCATGGTAACACTTCATAGAGAACAGGCAGGCATATAGGTCCTCAAAATTCACCTCTAATTTCATTACAAATGATGACCAGTTACCTTCAAAGTTTTGTCAACACCCAATGACATTCAGAATGAGTACTCGCACAAAGCACACAATTTCCTTGAGCTTTGCTACGTCAGATTGAAACTCAGTTTGCTATAAAGCTCAGTAAAAGTTAGGAGGGTATGTCTGAGCTTTTGGAGCTACATTTCATTTACAGTCGAAGTGAACTGTTGTAATCTGAATAATTTTCTGAACTGAATGTATTCCCGTATTAGAAAATTGAAAAAAATTATTTCTTTCAAGTGGGGTGAGAATGGCACTGTTAGAGATTTAGAAGTTAATTTAAAATGGACATAAGAGCTTAGGTCGGAGTATCTGTGTTTCCTTCAGTAACCCAAAATTTAAAGACCTAATTTACAATTCTCTTCTCAATTCCCTTCTAACCTTCGTGGTTTATCGCATTTTTGGGAGTGATAGAGGTCAATGGTGGATTAAATTCTTTTTAAAGTGTTTCATCCCATTTCAGGAGACTCACTGCATCTACATCCAAGCACTATAAGTGTGATATGTTGTCACACTCCGACACACTACCCCAGCAAATACCAAAGAAAGCATAATAAATATTACTCATTATTCACTTATGCAGAACAACCATCAGATTTGTTAAAAAAAAAACAAACAAAAACCAAACAAGGGAGGCTTATGAACACAGATTAAAAAAAAGAAAACACAAAAGAAAAAAAAAGGTTTATTTACAATTTCAAATATTTCCAGTCCTCAGAAAGCAGGGGCAAGGCCCGGGCTGGAGAAAAGGCCCTGGCCTGCTTACAGGGTGGGCTGGGGCCTGGGAGAGCTCCATTTCTCCCCTCAGGTAAGGAGACAGGGGGTCTCACCCTCCTTACAGGGTTGCCCCTCTCTCCGGGCAGCCAAAGGAGCACAATGGCAAAAGGCCAACAACGCAAACATCCTGCCCTGCTTACTGGGAGGTCGCCCAGCGCAAAGCCAGCCGGGGCACCCAGAAGGTGCTCTGGGGATGCCAGGAATGCCCTTTGCCTAGAGGGCATGTCGTGCCCCCTCTTCAGCTCCAAGCTGCTGCTCTTCTTGCTCACTCTTGCCTCGCCAAACCACTCTTGAGCTCGAAGCCGCTGTTCCTCTTGCTCACTCTCGCCTCGTCATCCCACGGCTTCTGCCAGTGGACGACGACACAGGCCTGAAAAGCTCCAGCTGCTGAACGGAACTGTGACCGAACAGCCCCACAGGGAGATCCTCAAGCCACCACCCACAGATCCACCCCCCTCCCCCCCACGCCAGCTCCACAAAGCCCAACTTCAGCTTGACTCACCATAGTGACGTCTGGCGCAGTCCCATCCGGTGCTGGGAGCCAGGCTTACAGGCCAGCTGACACCCAGTGAGTCTTTTTCCTGTCCTCTCTTTAGCCGGATGACACTCCTCTTGCCTGTCACCCTTGACTCATCGTTCTACAGGATATTTCATCCTTCTTCTCTGCTAGCTGCTGCCAAGGAAGGATGGCACTCTCAGTCCCGAGTGCTGATTCCTGACCGCTACCTCTCGACAACCACTGGAATTCTTCTGAGATACCTCAGATTTTCCATTACAATTGTACACCTCATTCCCTCTAAATCACCTCAGACATTCCCTCCAAAATGTTATCTGCCCTATCTACATCACTTCACACTTCTGCCCTATCTACATCACTTCACACTTTTCTACAAAAGCTCTTTTGTCCATGTAGCAAGATGCTCTGCCTGGAGTGGGGTATAACAAATCGAACAATGCTCTATTTGCCATGTTACAAGTGGGAAATTAACAACAGGCTATCATACTGCTTTTAGAGTTGAATAACGCTGAAACCAGTATGCCTCATCAATCCCAAAGTTAAACATCCTGATAGTAAGAAGACGTGGTACACCTGGTGAACTACCCGATAAAGGAACAAATAGTGATACTACTAATGACAGATATATAACTGATATCTAAAGCTGCTGAGCTGACATAGCTGGAGACATCTGACAGTCAATCACTCAACACTAGAAAAGCAAGCCAAGCCCCAAATTTTAGCAGTAGGTCTCCTAACATATTCCTTCTTGGAATGTGTGTGTGAAGATCCCTCCCTGAGTGGTGACACCCCTCAGTTACTTCTCAAAGCTAAGCGAAAGAGATTTGCCACCATTGTTGGTATGGAGAAGTGATATTAACTTTTATTTAGTATTTTTTTTTTGCTAGCTTTAATATAATCACTTCAATAATGCTTCAAAACAGCGCATTATACTACACTAGTTTTTGTAGCTCCTGTACTGTGTAGTAAATGATTCTCGCTAGGATCTTTTTGTCTAATCATTATCATAAATAAACCATATAAATTTATACGAATATACTTGGTTTGCCATCCTTTATCCTGAAGAACAAAATTGTATAAAAGTTCAATTACAGCTACAAAATCTTTTAGGCATAAACCGTTGACAAAGTCTGGGGCTAAGATTGGATTCAGTCATCCCCATGTTCCTCTCTGAAGAGTTTAGAAAGCAAGAGGGTCCTTTTTGCACCTCCTGACTCAACGGGAGGGCTTTTCTAACAGATTTTGTCTGAAGCTCCCACTCTGCCTGCGACAGTACCCTTTCTAAATTAACCCAGGTTTTCAGCTAAAAGCGTTACCTGTGTCCCTTCTAAATTATCCCAGATTTTCTGTCAAAGATGCTACCTCTGTCTTCTGTGCTACAACAGACTTTCCCTCAAAAAGCTCATTTTTCCTCTTTAAATTACCCCATACTCACCCATATATATAAAATAAAATTTAAAAATAATAATTAAAAAGCGCTAATTTTTCATCTAAATTACCTCAGGGACAAAAATGTGACTTCTGACCCCCCAACAGATTACCTCAGATTTTCCCTCCAAAATGTCCCCTATA
>VZRQ01007683.1:516415-596230 GCA_013397975.1 Machaerirhynchus nigripectus | reverse complement strand
CCCCACAGACTTCTTCAGATTTTCACTCCAAAATGTCCCCTAAAGATTATCTCAGATTTTTCTCCTAAAACGTTCCTTCTGGTCCCTACAGATTACCTCAGATTTTCCTTCCAAAATGTTCTATTCCATAGAGATCACCTCAGATTTTACCTTCATTCATTCCCCTGCAGATTACCTGAGATTTTACCCCAAAAATGTTCCTTCTGGCCCCTAAAAATTACCGGAGGTTTTATCGCAAACTTTTCTCTGCTTGTCCTCCACAGATTACCTCAGACTTTTCCCCCAAAACAATGTTCTCCCCTAGAGATCACCTCAGCTTTTCCCACCAAAACGTCCGCTACATGTCCTCCACAGATTATCGCACATTTTATTTCCGCAGTTCAGTGGGAATAACTCTCCTCAAATTTTCCCCCAAAACGTTCATTCCGTGCCCTACAGGCGACGCCAGGGAATTCCAGCATTCCTCCCGTATGAAGCTCTTGCTGTCCCCTCTGGGTTCCCTCCGCTTTTCGCCTCACTAACTGGAACACCGTGCAGCCCTTTGACATCACTGTCCCTTCCTCCTTCGCGTCTCAGCCCAGAGGCTGCCCGAGGCCGGCTCCCACACCGCTTATAGAACCCTGCCCGGCGCCTCGCAGAGAGGGGCGGACACAGCGGGCCCCGCCTCCCCCGCAGCGACCCTCACGTCCCCTCAGCGACACACGACACATCCACATTCCCCTCAGTGGCTCTCACGTCCCTTCAGTGACACATGGGGCGTCCCACCATCTCGACATCCGCTTTCAGAGGAAAATTTTACTATTATAAATACGCATGCACACAGGTGTTAAAGACATAGCTTACCTTAGGTTTCCTCCGGTAATGTCAGGTATTCAATTTCAGGGGGGGGAAAGTAATTTAATAATTGAGAGGTACAACAATAGGAACAGCTCAGGCTGGTGCCCGTGGACACAGACACTAAACAAAGAAATCCCTGGAGTTTTATACCCTTACAGACTAAGTACCCGCTCCGGTGGTGATTTTGGGGTCTGGGTCTCTTCAGAGTCCCTGGATGATGGACTCTCCCCACCCTGGCCGCAGGCACAGGTCCTGAGGCCTTTGTTAGGCGAAGGGTGGACACCCATTCCTGGCTCCAGGTGTTTCCTGCTGTCCAGGGCACAGCATGCACCTTGCACTGGTATCTTGCACACCCACCTACCTGTGCTGGGGGGATTTCTCAGCACGGGCACGGTGGAAGACTCTCCTTATACACACACACACTCTTAACAAAAAGCGAGTTTATTAAGCATCGCAAACAACATAACCTGCTGTTTACTATGAGGACAGTAAATAAATGCCAGGAACCAAGCCACAGCCTATTTTAATTCAATTCCTGTCTGTGCTGGCAGGCCAGGGCTACATTTCCGAAGATATATTAGAAATAAATCACAAAAAGCTCCATTCAGATGAAACAAAGCATTGTAAATATGAATTAATGAAGTGTGAGGGCCAAAAAAGAATGCCCCGAAGTTTCCATGTGTCCTCCTCGTGCAGAGCAATGCGTAAGAGCCAGTTTCTTCTTCCATTCCTGTTAATACTGCATTAATTGCTTTTGCTTGGAAATCCACGGATGAATTTACATTAAAAGCAGTTGAGAAGAGAGGAGGGGAAGAAAACAGGGGAGTGGGAGTGCAGCCCCATGCATCTCGCTGGGTGTATTCAAACGCTTTCGATGGTAAGGGTGGCCAGTCACTGGGGTGAGGGGCTGGGCCAGGACCCATGGTTGGTCAGCTCTTTCTCGAGCAGCATTTTGGGGGTGCTGTGGCGCTCTCTGCCACAGCCGAGGGCCCAGTGCGGCTCGGTCGGCCCGGGCGGAGGGGCGCGGACGCCGGGCTGCAGTGCTGGGCCGCGCACGCGGGCGGCCCCGGCTGTGCGTGCGCCGGGCACCCGCAGAACCGCGCTCGGGCCGAGAGGCGGCAGCAGCGCAGCGCGGGCGGCCGGGGCTCCCGAGCGGGGACCCCGAGCCAGGGTTTGGGGTCGGGGAGAGCTCCGAGCCGGGGTTTGGGCAGCGTGTGCCGACAGGTTGGAGCTTTGGAGCACGGCTGGATGAGCTTGGGCGCCGATCGAAGGTTCGAGTTACAGCTTAACGCTCCGAGGGCCTTTGTGCAGGGGGGTTTGTTCATGTTCTCCTGACTGCTCGTGCCTTGGGATGATGCCCTCAAAGGTCTGCAGATATGAGCCTATAGTTCTTGGTGGCCGTCCACGGTCATTCCTTGGTGTTGTAGGGCTAATTCCTGAACAGAGCCTACAAGAAAGATGGAGAGAGACTATTTACAAGAACATGTAGTGGCCGGGCAAGGGAGGATGGTTTTAAAGTGAAAGAGAATAGGTTTAGATTAGGTATTAGGAAGAAATTCTTCACTGAGAGGATGGTGAGACACTGGCACAGGTAGCCCAGTGAAGCCGTGACTCTTCAAGGCCAAGTTCCAGCTCCATTCCAGCCCTTCCCACTAATTTTCCTTGCAGTCTGCTGATACCAGCAAAGTTATCTTGCACTGCTGTGAAAATTTAAATTCTCCTAAAACTGCTTTAAATTGGAGTTGGGGAGAAACAATGTTTATTCGACAAAAAGCTTTTATCTTTCTTCTAGCTATCTGTCTTCCCATTTCCCCAGTTACAATTCCTGGGGTAGCACTAATTGAGCCTTACTGAAATTGATCTCTGAACTTTATAATTTAGACAGTTCTCCCACTTCCTCTTCCGTAGCCTTGGTCACTTGACAACCATCCACCGGGGATAATAACTTGGTGCCTTGTAGCTTTTAAAGAATAATGCCTCATCACACACAAATATATGTGTATGTATCATAGTTTGTGTTACATATGCAGACTTGGCAGTATATGTTAGTGACATACTCTCCTAATCACCAGAAGAAATTTGCTTTCTCTTATTTGGAGATGGAGGCAGCTTTCCATCAGATCTATTTGATTTGATGACTTTAGTTTGATTATGTTTGTCCAGTGTCTTCAGCTCCAGCCATGACAATCTAAAAACCAAGCATGGTATCTTTCTGGTTTAACAAATGCAGGTAAGATTACAGAATCATCTGAAGCAAAGCCAAGATAGACAACAAGTAACAATAGTGGCAGGGTGCAAGTGGGAAACAGAATAATGAACAATTATCTTCAGTAGCTATCAGTGTTAAGGAGGTTGGAACACTTCCTTGTGTAGGAGATTCAGCTGATACAGGGCTGTGCTAAACATGTTTCCAGATCTTTTGTCTGTAATTTTTTTAACATTTTCTCTCATTGGCTGCATCCCTGTAACAGGTAAGCTTTACATGTCATTGTAACTGAGATGCTGTTAAAGTTATGTACGTGCTTTTTTTCTCTTTAGCATGGTGGCAGGTTTTTTCCTGTTTTGTTTTGTTTCCCTTAAAGGAAAGGTCCTAATACACCACTCACCATCATGCACCAGAGGGTTAAAATCCTGGACACATTAAATACAGCACCTTTGACTATTAGACAGGTAGGATCATCATCTTACACTCTCCTGCAAAATCTTCCATAAAATATTGGTTTTATTATGTTTCAGTGTTATCCTGCTATTTGATATTCTCTCTCAAATCCTCATATAAACATGCCTAACCCCCAGCACTCTCAGTCTTTAACTGCCTACAATGTGGATGACATTTAATGAGCTTCCAGGAACTGTAGGCCATTATTCAACAACCATCACATCTGTAGCTGAAAGAACAGTGCAGACCCTCTCAAAGCTACCGGCACCTGGATTCAGAAACTCCTCTTGCAAAAGCCTGTATAGCACTGTTGTTATTATTGGGTAACACTCAATGGAGCAATAGTATACAAAAGAGCACCGACAAACTTAGTCATTCCAGAGGTTCATCTCACTGTCCTCCTTCCGCAAATGTTCATAGCACTGAGTTTCATGACTAAAAAGCCACCAAGAAACCCCAAGTACCATTCATGCTTTAACAAGTGAGTGAGCTAGTTTGCACTGATGGCCTTCCATTGGGAATGAGTGCTGCTCTGTCAGAATGACCAGCACAGAAGTTTCTCTGAGTGTAATTTCATTGCGAGAGGTTCAGTCCTGATCCCAGGATCCTCTACAGCTTGTCACCTGTTTGAGACACTGTACTTCCCTTGTCTAGAAATAAAACTAAAGACAGACTTTTCATACAACAGGAGACAAAAGGACAGGCAGTCAATCAATAACATCACTTAATGACTCAGGTCATACCCTGAAGGGCACAAAAGGCAATTCCAAAGTCAGCATGTGGTCACCCAGCAAAAAGAACCCAGGAAACCTGATGACTCCCAAACTGGCATCCTTTGTCCTCAGTTGCACCACAAGTAATCCTGTTTGGACTAGCCAGACATACACATCTTAGTCCTTGTTAAAATGCAGGTATGAAAAACTAGTATGAAAGACTGACTGAATGAAATCTGCAGGAGAATAAGCATGATTAACTGAAATCTGTTTTGTTTAAAATAAGATCACCTTCCCCTTCTCCACAGTCTCACATTCAGCTTTGCTATATTCATTTTACATCAGTAGCTGTTCACAGCTGATTGTTTAAAAATTTCAAGAAAACGTAATAGTGTATGCTTACAGAAGAATGTCAAAGGAGAGAGAACTATTTAGGGAAGTGAGGTCGTGGCAAGCTTGAAATGGCTTGTCTTTTTGAGGCAATACTTTTTTCCCCTTTTGCCCAAAGGAAGGGACTTGGCACACTTAAAATTTCTGCTGTTACACCAATAACTTCTTATTTCACGGTTCACAAAGAAGAAATAACTGTTAAAACAAGTTTGTTTCTCAAAACTAGCTCTGAGTATGAAATTACAGGAAATGTCCTAAACATTTGTGTACAGTGACACATGCACTGCTGTACTAACATGAGCAACCTGAACAGAGAGAGAGCCAGGAAAATGAGTATTTCTGTTTACCTGAATATGTGAGGCTTGGAAACCTGATTTCAAATATAGAACAGAAACTGCAGGGCTTAAAACCCTGAAGATTTCAAGCAAATATTTTATATTGAATGGAAAGAAAAAAGCCAGAATCATTTGCAGTAGTCAATGTTGTTATTGTTATTACCAACAGCAGCGGTTTAAAAATGGTGAGGTATTTGGTACCAGTGACCTGTTCTTTCTGTGTGTAGCCACTGGGTCATGCCAATGGTTATACTGCTAAATACAGAGGAGGAACTACTGCAGTATCATTTATGTAGTTAGTTGCTAAAAAAAATTCCGAAGGGAAACATTTTTAGAGGACAAAAGGTCTGACAGTAATGTGGTGGGATGGAACTAAGACACACTACTTACAGTGCCAAATCATGGCACCTATCTTGCCAGTTTGCCCAGCTGTAAAATATGAATTCTCTTCACTACAGATACTAAGTTTTAGGGAAGAAAAAAAGTTTTTTAAAAAAAGGTGTTCAAGGTAAGCTGATAGTGTTATGGATATTCTTGCTAAGAAGTTATTACATTTTCAGGGACACAAAATGGGCAGTATCAAAGCCGTAACATGTGACCTACTTATGCCCCTTTCCCTCTTTCACAGTTAAAAGTGGCTTCAGACTTTCAAAAATAAATCCTGTCCAAAACAGTAAGCTTCTGTTGTTGAACCTGTCTCCTGGTTCTCATGACAGCTGCCACCATTGTCTTACAATGGGAAGTACTTGCCTTCTTGTTAGAGAAGTTTCATTTGCCTGAAAGAAACAAACAATGAGACTCACTTAACTCTCTAAAATGGAAATATAGGCTGACCTCTTGCCTTGGAAATAATCCTCAGGAAGTGCCTTTTGATTGTCATGTTTCTGATCTCTCCCCAAATCTTTTTCACTTTTACTCCAAACTCATAGATTGAGTCTAGTGTGGGACCTAAATGGATTATACTTTATTTTAGCTATAGTCATGCATTCCACACTGACCAAATGCTTTCTTCCTGAAGGAACTCAAAGCAAGCACAGGATGTCCTCATAGCTAAGTAACATGCCAGGTCACTGGTGGCCAGAAATGTCTTCAGTGTGATTTGAAACTGAGCAAAGTTGTGTGGCTGTGAGTAAAGATGAGCTACAGAGGCAGCTCTAATGTACAGTGCTGGGTTCTGCAGAACAGGTTTGGGTAGTTCAGGTTAATTCTATGCCAGTGACTGGGGAGAAAACCTTCCCCAAACGATGATGCAGTGTTTGTAACCCAGTATACTCTGGGCAGGACCTGTTTCTTGACACTCATATATTCCAAAGAATTCTCTTTCAGAGTCAGCATTAGGCACAGTTACCCACTACAGAACTACTACTACTACTATGGTGAACTCCTAACTATCTACTTACAGCCTTTCTAAATCTGTAAGTGCCTATCTCTTCTGCTGCAAGAAAACAGAGTAAGGAAAGGGATGGAGATGCACAATAGAGCTGCAGGAAGTGCCCAGGAGAAAAGGGACCACTGGTGTGACAGAGCCATGGATGGCAACCACTGCTTCTGGGAGAGGTATTCCTTATCCCACAGTAGTTGTCACTCCTGACGGCAGGGTGTATCCTGCTTGGCAGCAGGAACAACTGTCGGGACTTTCCAACACTGACACAAAAAAACCCCAACGGCATCTTGCTGACTCCCCAGCAGCCTCTGTCCTTGGCAGTTTCCTGCTTTGCAGACTGTTAGAGCCTCACCAGTCCACTGCCAAGGGAGCTGGAGAATTGTGGAACGTTTCCTAAAACATCCTAGTTATGCACAGCCACAGCATATAGTGCTACATGATTTCCTGCTGAAAGAAGGGAATGCCTAGCCTTGAGTCAAAGGCTTTGCTGACAGAGATACAAGCTCTTGGTCCCAGGTGAAGTCTTGCTTTAAATTCTCAGCACAGATACAGCACTGCCAAAATTCCACAGATATCCTAGCAGTGCTGTTGCTGTGTCCAAGGTCACACAACAAACAAGATTTGAAGAATGGAACAGTAGCTTATCACACCAGCAGATGTAACTGCAAAACATGGAAAAGCTCTGGGCATGCTGTGATTCCTTACACAAGGTTTGCTAACTGTTTTAGAGAGCATCTTGAATTTCAGTGAAGTCATTGAAATACAGTATTTATATATATGCTGATTCTGTACTTTTTTACTCACTATCCCCTCCCTTTTCTTCCTTGATTTGGTTCTTAATTCTCTTAAAGCTTCCATTTCCTTTATCCCAGATCCTTTTTCTCTCTCTCATACTCATATCCCTCCCAACCATCCCCAGGCTAGGGATTCCCCCAATACCTCCTTCTGATGTCATTTCCTCAGACTTCATTCTCCTCTTCCTCAGTTTTACTCTTCTTGCCCTCCAATAAATACCAAACCATCATTCTAGTTCAGTTTTCTCCATCTTTAACTCACGTCTAGAGGATGGTGTTATTTTCATTTTCTCCTCTTGTAGGGGAATATTTCTTCCATTAATAAGATACAAGAATGTCTGGTTTTCTTCTTTCCCATAGCCTAACTTTCCATCTTTAATTTCTCTATTTCTCTTTTATCTCAAATGTATCAATTTTTCATCTTCCTCTCCACTTCCGGCTGTGCTCCATCCCAATTCCTGATCTCCTTAATTCTGCTCCTTAGTCTTTCACAATTGTTTGCCTTCTCTCTAATTAACAATATTTTCTTCCATCTCAATCAATGGTTTCCTTTGCCTTTCCAGGTATTGCAGCATTTTCCTTGTGGTTACCAGCTCCCTGAGCACCCTATTTACAAATCCCATGCCAGTTCATTTGACACACTCCAATCCTCTCCTTTAACATTATGCAATTCACACATCAGCTTGTTGTGCAGCCTCTCTTCACACAATTTCCAATACCCCCATTTTATCCATCCGCACAGCTAAACACCTTGTCCAGGCTTGTTATTTTATATCTTATTATGACATAATTCCTTTGTACAGGATGAACAAACACCATTTTGTGGGCTAAGCTGAGCAAATGCTGAACTAACAAACAAACAAAAATGGCATTAATAGAAAATAGATCAGGAAATACTAAAAATCATTGTCAACAAATGATTGTCAGTGTATTTTCCCTACAGCATCATGCTCAATTCTTTTTCATTTATATCACAAAAGCATACAGAAGAAACTGAATGAGTTTCAGAAATGCACAACATATTCAAACTATGGTATCAGCATGAAAAGAGACTGGAAAGTCTGATATTATGTAATTTGGAGGAATATAATAACATAAAACATGATGTTTTAGAGAAATACAAAGCACTGAACAATAAAGTGAAGCAAAGCCTTGGGTACCTTTCAATCCTGACAGTGTAAGAACCAGTGGATCTTAAATGAAGAAAGGGAATGTTTAGAACATTATTTACACAACTCATAATTAGCATGTGGAACACATTGCTCTAAGGTATGAAAAACCAGTGAACTCTAATGGATTCTAAAAAGGAGGTGGCTTTTCTCTGCACAAAAAAAAAAAAAATAAGACGTGGCTATTTTCAGGTCAGTTCTGTAACTTCCCTCTTTTGGGAACAAGTGACCAAATGACTGAAGGTGGGACAGACTTTTCCTTCACAAGGTAATTGAGAAAGATTGCTGTGGGGCTTGCAGGTGATGCCTGTGAACTGGCTTACCCTGGCAGATGCACTACGGGACAGACACGGTGCTAACCTCCCTCTTTCTATGCAAAACATTTTATCGATCCTTTGAAAAGAGCAGTTGTTAAGATGAATGTGACACGCAGTCTGCAGGCTTGTGTGTCACAGTGGTTAGGAAATTGGTAACCCTTCACCACAGGACACAATGTGAAGTGTATTCACTGCGGGCAAGTCAGCCACAGCAACAGAGCAAAACCAAGGCAAATGAGACTGAATCAGCACTGGATGCAAAATGCTCCATTGCCCTGCTGAGGTGCTCTCTACACCATGCAGCTGAGCATCAGGTGCCAACAATAAGCCATGGGGGAAAAAGTGTCATTGTCACAGCTTTGACATCAAAATAAATGCCCCAAGGACAGCTCAACTACACACATATATTATCCCTGATAAATGTGCATTCAGGCTATTCTTAATCTCCATGAAAAAAAAAATTAACATTTTTACAACCTACCCAAGGGTCTAGCTAAACATTTTTCTTCACTGCCAAAATTTTTATGTTTCAGTTCAGTGTCTTCAGTCAAAGACTAAAGTTTTTAAGACCTTGATTCCTCAGTTGGCCTCCTTTTTCTATAATCACTTTTGATATTTTTCAAAAATCATTGTATCTCTGCAGTTGTCTTTGTTTTAGACTGATCCAGCTTGATCCTTCTATTTTTTTTAAGCTCTCCATTCTCTGTAGTCTTGACATTATCCAGCTGAGATTAGCCCTGGGCTAGCATAATGCTTCAGCTGAACAACATTAACAACAGAAAAGAGCATATTTAAAAATGTCAATGCTCCAAGGCAGATTTTAATGGCACTTCAGCCACTATACCCTTCCAGTTTGATGGTGATCCATTGAAGCAATGCAGCATTTGTTTTTTTAACAACAAGTTATGCAGTTAACTAATAGAAATCTTGTGTAATCAGTGTTTCCAAAGTGTACTTATGAAAATACCCTGTGGGATCTTGTTGCAAATCCAAGTCAGCATGTGGTGATAGATGACACTTCTTTCTTCTCCTCTGATGGGCTCAGCTGACTTCTTGGCATGTCTCAGCTGGCTGTTATTCATCTAGATGCTAAGAAGTTCATCTCTTTCAGTGTTCTCCAGGAATTTGAATCAAACTAGTGGATGTCAACTGTAATTTCTCAGCTCTTTTTCATACCTCTTGCCCCATTTTACACATAGACACTGTGATTGCCCCTTTCTGATGTTATGAAATTTCCACCCTTCAAGTTCTTCAAGGTAAGCACTAACATTCCTGAGATTGCTTCAGTCTCTTCTCGTCATTGTAGATAAGCAAGATGAAGTAATAATGAAGAGACAAAATACTTTGTTCACGTCTGTGTAAGTGTAAGGAAACAGAAGTTCCTGTATGTGTAAGGCAGAAGAGAGAAAGAGAGATCTGTGGTCAGTTTGTCAGCACTGATACGGAAAATGAAGGAGTAGCCTGAAAAAAAGAAATATTATGAGGCCATTCTGACAAATTCATTTTCTTTGTACCTATATAATTTTCTGTATGTGCCAGTGATGGACTTTTAACATTTATTGTTCTCTCTCTATAGTCAGAAACTAGATGAGTAACCACCATCGAAACACAAATTGTAGTCATAATTTGTACTTGCTCCAAAATGAGTGTTTTATTTTATGGGGATGAAGTTTCTCTCTGTGCAGGGAGAGTTACCACTCGAGATCCACTCATCAAAGCTATTCAATGCTCAGTGGTTTGTCAAGTTACTACTAGCTTACAATACATTTACAGCATTCATACCATTAGTATAATTCACAGAGACTCCAAGGAGGGGCTGACACAAAAGCATTACTGTGGTGATCCCCAAAAAAGGACCGATGAGGCAAATGAAAAGTTCTGGTTTTTTTTTCTGGACTTATGAGTACACTCATAGGGAGGGGACCATATGAATTTGATTATGAATGTATACTTTTATTGCATGAATACTCAACTTTGGATCATACTGGGAAGAGATATTAATTTATACTGACTCAAAAAACATCGCTTGCTGAGTGATGCATCATTGCATGTGAAATTCTGGATTCCAGGTATGCAATTAAATGCTCTGCTTTTCTAAGCATCTCATCAACCTTCTGGATAAATGGCCTGAATTGCACAAGTCCAATGTCTTAAAACCCATGAGCTAATATAGGGTTACTAGGAAGTTTACATGACCACTGGTATGACTTACCTGCCTCACTCACCTAATGTGAATTATAATTGGTTTGAACATAAGGAGAGGCCTAAAGTTTTCCCTATAAATGCTGCAACACAGCCAGAGCTTGAAGTCTTATCATATAGGTCTACAGTTGCTCACAGCAATACACAGTCCAAGGCACAGAGGAGCAAAGGAGCATGGCTGGTAAGTTAAAAATAGAAGTCTCTTTGTTCATATGGAATGGGAAAGTGAATAATGTACCATGTGTTAGCTTTCTCTGTGGGGTTGTTTTGTAAAGGGCTCTGAATTGTTGAAGTACAAAACATTTTGAGAATTATGCATGTGTTGTTTCAGTGTTTTTCTTTCCTGAATTTTACAAAAGACACAAACAAGCAAAAGAAGATAATCCATCCATTGCTATACTATAGTTAAATATTTAAAATAGTGTAAAATTGCAAATAGAGCAGAAGAAGTTGTGGCAAACTGCAAACTTTATTTTAGCATGAAATTTAATGAATCAAAGAGTAGGTCAGGTATGAATAAATCTTGTGTTAATAGCACTACTTATACAAAGGATACACTACAGACTAAATTTCTTCCTGCAGATCCAGAGTCGGTAATGCCATTGTAAGTATTTTTTAAAATTAGTGTGAAAGGCAAAGACACTTTAAAACACAAACATAGCAAGCAGAAGTCCAGCAGTGAAGTCTTAGGAGGAAGGATATTAAATTAATACCTTTTACTAATACTGGCCATGTACTCAGGCCTGACTTGCTGGCACTTGTATAAAAATGTATGGAATCATACAATAGTGTGAGTTGGAAAGGATATTTAAAGGCCATCTGCTCCAGCTCCCCTGCAATGAGCAGGGACATCTGCAACTAGATCAGGTTGCTCAGGGCCCCATCCACTCTGACCTTGCATTTTTCCAGGAATGGGGCATCTACCACCTCCCTGGGCAACCTGTGCCACCCTCTGTGTTAAAAACTTCTTTCTTGTAGCTAATCTAAATTGAGTCCTTCCGTTTAAAACGATTACCCCACATCCTATTGCAACAAGCCCTGCTAAAAGTTTGTTCCCGACTTTCTTAGAGGTCCCCTTCATAAATGCATAAAATGAGTCCTGAGTTTAAGATGATGCTACTTTACCTATTCTAGGCAGAGCACATGCTGTGCTGGCTTTATGTGACTTAGGCTTGAAAAGCTCAGGAAATTAATACAAAACAACCATCCACAGATCAGGGGCTGAAGTGCAGAAATGACATGCATTGTTTCCCCCTCATGCAGTTTACCAGAGGCACAGTTACCCCATTCTCACAGTTTTAGGATAAGTGATTGCACAAACTCTTGGAACACAAGTGTTTATCCATATATCTATTATTTGAAATAATTCCTGTTATTGTCTTGACCTTGTGCCAGCATCCCTCACAGCATCTGCTGTTTGCCTGGCCTGATGGTGGTTAGTTAATGACTATCTGAGTGCAGCTGCTAAGTGTGATACCATCTATATGTTTACTTGTCTAAGAGCAGAACGGAGGCTAGGAGGGAATTGGGTCCATACGATCAGCATAGGGCTACAGATTCCTTTATAAATCTCCTCCTCTGAGCAGAGCTTAAATAAATGGCAAAACACAATTTGATAGGTGAAGCTGAAATACTGGACTGAGTAGAAAAATCCTTCTTTTTAACAAAAGAGCTATACAGTAAGGTGGATAGTTAAAATCTCCATCTACAGCAATGGGGGAAAAAACCCACAAACCAATTGTTTCTGCATTGTAACATTTCCTTTTAAGCAATGATTTGCCAATAACTCAGAGCATTTTAGCAGAGCTGTCTCTCAAAGCTTCCTCTTGAAATTTCAGACAACAGTCTATCCTTCTCAACGACAATTTTCTTATTGCATGAAATGCAAGAAGCATTTAACGAACAAACTGGTATTTGCTGATCATGATCAGCACTTGCTTGTGAAATACCCAGGATCCAAGAAATACCCAAGCCCAGGCTCAGTTGGAGATGTCAGAATTGCAAGTGGATGCTCCTCATGGTACCATGCACGATTTTTTGTGTAAAAAACTGTAAGGGTTTGTGGGCAGGTGTGTGTGCACAGAACTGTTTTCACTCCTTCTCTTCCTCTCTCCCTACTCCCCCCATCCCCTGACACACATCCTGCAGACAGACACACCTTTTTCCCAGAAAATCTTTATGCATTTGTGGGCCAGTCTCTAATGGACCTGGTTTAACAGATTTCAGAAGGTTTTGCATAAAGAAAAGGGAAAAGCACCTAAAAGGTTCCTATAAGTTTGCCTGATTTTTTACAGGGTTTTGATAGTCTGCAACACCACTGTTGCTACTAAGGATTTAACAATTTGTTTCATAGTCTCACACTGAAAATAATTCCCCCAGCTTCTTTCTGTCACTTTTAAGCTTCAGTGTCATTACAATTAAGGCGTGAGTTACACCTGCAAGCATCTTGTTTGTGCATTAGCATTGGGAGCGCCTGCCCGCAGAATGGGACAAGACGCTGGATTCTCAAAGAAAGGAGCAGAGCAGGGCAGTGGTGGGAGCCTGCACAGGGGTATTCTTGGATGATGAGTATGCAGCAAGAGCTGGAAGTTAAAACTTCTAAATAATGTCTTTACTCCATTCCAATGGAAGACATATGTGCATAAGTGGGAGAGGTAGGGAAATACATTTAAATATCATAGGCTATAAATAATAGGTGCTGTGTGACTATGTGGGAGCTGTCAGGAGAGTCCAGCATAGGTTCATACCAGTTTCTGCACTGCCAGTTTGGCTTATTCCTCTGCCCTGGTCCCATGGTAGTTTTTGAAGGTCACATACTAGTGCATGTCACTATTATGTCATTGTCAGCCTCCCTTCTGAAGAAGCCACCTCATCTGGAATGAGCCGAGATCTCAAGAGAAGATCTGAGCCCAGCTGACAGGGTACCCTTCTTCCAAAGACAATATGGAAGGTGACTGTGCCAAGTTCTGCTGTCTTCAAAGGAAGGCTATTGGCAAACTTCAGGAACAGTCAGGAACTTCAGGAAGGCTTCAGGCTGCAGCAGGCTGCAGACTTCCATTCCAAATGTCCCTGCTTTTTAAGGCATGTGAGTCGAAGAGGGAGACAGAAAATAAGAAATACGTCTTCTACAGTATGTAAGGCTCAGAAGAGATCTTGGCCAAATATTTTTCCATATGGACCTGATCATTCTACGTCAGGTGGTTCTAGTCCTGAAAAGTGCTGATATGAGTCAGTCCACACCAGTGTTCCAGGGACCCAGGTCTCTCCCTAGTGTGGGTCACAAATAAAGCAAAGCTGTAGAAAACCCCTTGAACTCCTGTATCTAGGATAGCAGGAGTGGGGGCTGCTGATGGAATTTCTTGCTTAATTATTCAAAAACGGGATGTGGTAAGAGAAAGAATACCCCAAACTTCTCAGGATACTGAATCACAGAATCAGAATCATTTAGGTTGAGAAAGACCTGTAAGATCATGGAGTCCACTGAGGCGGTCCCAGTGAGTCATGGCCATGTGGTTGCAGCATGATGCTTTAGGGGTATGTTAAAGAAGAGGCGTGCTCAGGAAGAATATAGGAGCAGATAGACTATTACAGATAACAGTTCCCCATACTGAACAAAAGCACAATTAATAATAGGTGATATTTCATAAAATTCAAGTATCACTGAGGATTCATATAGAGTTGGTGTGAAAGAAAACATTGGAAAGAAGGAGAGAAAGGAGTATACTAAGGGGAATTTGACTGTTACCAAATATATCCATCACTGTTCAGTGCTGAAACTCTTAGTCCTATATATTCATTTCTTTAACAGTTACTGAGGTGAGGAAAAAAATCCGGGTATTACTGGAAAAGGATTTTATGAATTATATGACTGGACCAGTCTGCAAAAGATGATTCTGATATACCTTCCTCTGTGTACATGAAACAATATACTAAGGTGGCTTATAGTTTCATTTTTCTGAGGTCCAACAGAGTGTTCTCTTGCTATCCACAGAGTTTCAAGCACCTGCCTGTGCAGTCCCTACATTTACAGCCACCATTCAAGCACTGCAAACACTGCTTGGCGAGGAAGCTGCCTGGGTCAGATGCATTCTGCTTGACTGACTGCATGTTCTGACTAGTGTTAATATTTCTCATTAATTTAACCGTCATTTTCAACCTTTGCCCATAATCTTTAATCCAAAACTCCAGTATGTATCATTACTCTGTTTTACAAACAAAGCACACCAGAGGCCCGCAAGGCAACGCAGGCAGAGCTGGGAATAAACACCAGAAGCTGACACAACAGCCACAACTTGTTCTTCCTGACATACTGTCTGCCAGCATAAATGAACTGTTGTTCTTTTTCTTTCAACAGTAACTAACCTTCCTATCAAAGAAAAACGGTTTGCTGTGTATCCAAGGATGGGATGAAATCTTAAATTTATTCTGAAAATTGTTTGTGTGGCATTTAACAGTATTTAAAAGTATGGATAGGAGAGTATGTGTTAATATCAAAAACTCTAACCAAATTCTAAGACATTTTAAATTTAAGAATTGATCTTATCACTTTAAAATCACAATTGGGCTTTGCAAGTGATAAACCATGGTCCCTCTTAAGATTAAATGCAATTAATGAATAGAGATTCAAAGCAGAAGTCTGAATCATAGACAGGTAAAAACTGTTTCTTCTAACGACAACCTTTTATAAGAAACATGAATGAAACACGTCTGTATATGAAATGGGTCGAGCAAGGCCCAATTATAGATTTCCCAAACATGATCCAAACCGGAAAACAGAACAATCTGGGCTACTGAAGACTGAGCCCAGCCAAATAAAATGATGAATCTGGGAACATGTACAGCTGTGCTCAGTTCAGCATGATGGGTGTCACTGGGAGGCATCTGTAAGATGTGCATTGAGTTAATCAAATTTTACAGGTAGTTTCATAAAAGTACCAGAATTAGTCTCTCTCTTTCTTAACACAAAGTGGAGCCACCTGCAAAGCATAAACAAAATTCACTCTCCTTGAAACTAAGTGGAAGATTTTTGTGCATAACATGGCATCGCCAGTAGCATGGTCAGAGATGTCTTACAAAAAAATAGTAGTGCACCAGCTGAAAACAATGATAGATATTTTATCACAAGTCCCAGTGTACTTACCCATTGTCAGTGTAGTGTGTCATGCAAATATGACCTGGAGTGCTTGTCTATTGAATGGAGCTAAACAGCAATTATGTGATAAATGAAAAATTGGTTCTTCAAATTTGGTCCTGATTGGACCTGGGGCAGAGGCAATAGCTTGGTCATTGTTTTGCAATTACTACAGTGCAGGGGGGGGAAAAAAGCAGCTCCAAAACAAGAGATTTAGAGAATTAATTTAAAGAAACAGTCCCTGTAAATATTGCTCATGAAGTATTTCATATTAAAAACAGTGTTTTACAAGAAGGAGTTGCATTATAATAGAAACATTATAATAGAAAGAAAAGCAGCTAAACGCTGAAGTTCTTATAACTTTAAATACATTAAAAAACTCTTAACAAGTGGCCAGACTGTTAGGAATAAATATTGTCCAAGCATCAGAGGTTAAGTTGCAAGGAAACAAGATGAGACTGTGAGGACAGAGAGGAAGAAAATTAATAAAAAGTAAATCCTCAAGCCCCACTGGTCAGATCAAGGCTGGGGGCAAAGGCAGCCACTCAAACTCCACCCCCAGAGGAAATATTACAAACAGATTTTAAGAAGTGAAAGGCACCAGTCATTCCTCGAGCCAGCAGAAGTAGAGGAGGCCATTCAGAGGAAGCTTCAGAAGCTGCATACAGAGGACGTATTGATCAGATATGGGCCAAGGTGAGCAAGGGGGAAGCCCATCCTGTAGTGCTGTTTGTTACTTTCTTACATCCATACATCACGTTCAGCTCTGTAATGGACACTGAGGGATCACTACTTCTCTAAGGAGTTTTGATCCCAGAAAAAAAAGTATGAGGAAATTCTTCCATCAAGAGTCAGGAGAAGGATTCTCACAGGAATTGCATTTTTTCATTTATTGTGTGCATGGGAAAAGCAAGCTTATCAGAATGAGATTTGGCAGCACAGGTATATTAACTGATATAAAAATGCTGTATTTTGCAAATAGGAAAGGAAAGTCTGCAGCTATTTGGAGTTGTCAGAAAAGTGCAAATGACAGAATGACAAGTTTGACATGAGAGAAAGAAGCAAAGCAGAACTTTGGGAATGTATCATTGCGAAGGCTGAGGAAGGCTACAATGAGCAGAGAAGGCTGAAACCTGAAGTTAAGGCAGGGAGGATACAAAAATATGGGGGTTTGGGGGTTTTTTTGGCAGTTGCTTTGTTGCTGTGGTGGGTTTTTGCTCACTTGCTAATATTTACAGATATGCAAGCTGACCATTATGGTAAATCGTCCTGTGTTGATTTTCCAACTCCTGCCTTTTTAAAGGCAAAACTCCCAGAGCCCTCAGCTGGTTCTACAATAGATATGCTTCACTGCTAAGTTTCTGAAGATTTTTTTTTAATAGTAGGTATGTTCCTGAAAAAATCATACGTCCTTCTTGCCTCATTACTGTAAAAAAACCCAAGTTCCTCTCCACTTGGACTGTGACTGCATTGCTAAAACTACCAATACAGTTATTTCAAGGCTTGTCTGAACTTGATAAATTTAAGATCATGCTGTAAAAAAATCTTTACATTAATAAATCTGCTTCAACATAGGATGATGGGTTTTTTTACTCAATAATGGCACAGGGTAACAATTTTCCACTCCTAAGCACCACACTCTTCTCTATTCTCCATCTTTGCAGGGGGAGAAAAAATCTTTTTCTTCTGTACTTCTGAACTTCATTTAAACCATCAAGCCATCTCCTACTAGAAATCCCTCCATAGGTTCTGATGATGTCAGAGCCAAGCCAATCTCAGATGCTTATTCTCCGGCCTCTGATTGAAGCCACAGTTCACATGCAAGAGCTTTCTACAGCATATTTTAGTAGTGTGCTCTCTCCAACTCTGCCATCTCTCCCCCTGCCAAATGACAGCCCAGTGTCCATCAACATGTTCTTGTTAGGTGCTTCCAACAGTGGCAGCTGTGTGACACATAATGGAGCTAGAGACCACATCATGGCTTAAAATACACAACTGTTCCTCAGCTCAGTTAGGTTTCTTTATTTCTCATTCAGAGGCAGCAAGGCTGTGCCTCTGTTAGGATGACACCGTGTCGGAATGTATTACACCTTGACAGAATTAATCAAGTTCAGCCAGATTTTTATCCAAGTAACTCACAAATACTCAATTCTCTCAGGTTTCTCTCCTCTCAGGTGCCTTTGTGATTTTCCTTTAATACAGGATATACTACTCCTATGTTTAATAATGCAGATAATCTCTAACAGCCTATGCAAGATTGAGTCTCTTCTAAAAAAAAATGCTCACATATAAATTATATCTAATTCTGGTGGAAGCCTCACATGGGTACCAGTTACCTGTAGAAAGTAATAAGCAAGTCTTCAGAGTGTGTTTGTGCTCCCTCCTCTTTGGATGTACCCTCAAGTTTTCTCGCTCTTCTCATTTTTTTCTAGCTGCAACGCAGCCAAGTACCAACTGGCATCTGAAAGAAAATGCAAAAGAACACCACACAAGTAAATTTTCTAGTGAAGAACTGATTGTGAGGAGAGGACAGGCCTTCACTGTCACCTTCAATGGAACAGAAAAGCCTGAGGAAAACTTAATATTCCTTGCAGAAACAGGTATGGCCCCCAGCTTCTTTCACAGAGAGAGTTATGCTGCCTCAGGACATTCTTCTGGCCTGATATGCACTACAGAGCAGCAAGAGAATACCTCAGAGCCAACGTGCTCATTCATCTAGCCATGGAACTGTGTGAGGTGTTTGTTGTATTACTTCTACCTCAGCGAGCAGCCACAGCTTCCTTCAGTTGCCAAGATATGGGACAAATTCATCTGAGGGGAGGGTTACCTCCCTGCTGAGCTTGTTGGTGACGAAATCTCTATTTCAGCACGGCTGGGAAAAAAATTGTTTTTGTTTTTCTTAAAAGGTCCAAAACCCTCAAAGGCGACCAAGACCCTGGCCACATTTGGTATCTCCAGCACAGTGAGCAAGGAGGGCTGGAGTGCAGTTCTGCAGTCCACCAATTCCAACTCCGTGAGCATCTCCATTTCCAGCCCACATAATGCAGTCATTGGACGTTACAAGCTGAGTGTTCAAACTGGCAGCTCCTCTCCAGCAACTCTTGGCACTTTTGTTTTGCTTTTTAACCCTTGGTCTTCAGGTACGAATATGTCGAAATTCCTCTAAAGACCTAAGTTGCTTTTAGCTTCATTAATCTTTGCAGCTTCTCCATTTGATCTATACTTTAAGATAGCAGCTGAACATTGACAATGTAATGTATCAGTGACCAAAAAAAAAAGTGTCTAACAGTTTCTTAGGACCTTCTGGTACATAAAATCAGCTTTGTAGCTGATTGTACATATGTAGCTGATATGTACATACTAGAAAGCTCATTGTCTTAAAAGATAAGGTTCTGCTTTTGACAGAGCTTCCCTACTTCTGCACAAGTTTAGAAGAGTGTGTCTGGCCTCTGTAGAACCAAGAAAAGAGTCATACTTACCATTTTCTCACAGACTTGGCAGTGTCATACCTCCCTCTTCACTCAGACACCTCCCACCCCTTTCTCTAATTGTAGAACATCCTGACTTTCATGATCTGTTTATAGCAGCAAGAACAGCAAAGGGTGGATATCTGCAAGCTCTCTTATAGATAGAGAGCAAGACTCTTGAGGTTTTGTTTTATTTTGCCTGCCATATTTGTACATCTCTCTGTTTTGGTTTTTCAGGTGATGATGTGTTCATGCCTAACAAGGCTGAGTGTGAGGAATATGTGCTAGAAGAGTTTGGCATAATTTTTGCAGGCAATAAAAATCATATCAGCGGCTTTGGATGGAACTTTGGCCAGGTAAATGTAGCACTGAAACACCAGATATTGTTTTGGCATGAACTGGGTCATCAGCTTTTTCCAGTTCGTTGCATACATCTATGAAGAGCAGGACATGGTGTTGAAATCAGCACTTGGGCCAAGCCCTGTTTCACTGATCAATATGAAGATTTGTAATTTACTAGTCCCTGTTCTGCCTTGGAAGTACAGCCAGCAGACACCTTTATGTCTTTACTAAGACTAAGTAGCTTTAGAGTAGTAAAGCACTGTAGCAGTGCTGAGAGGCCTCGAGTCCACAGATTCCAAGTTTTGAAAAGCTCTGTGATCTTCTGATCGTCAGAGTTTGTTGTGGCCACATTTGTATATGGTAATGCCTGGCTGAGCTCTGCAGCACTTCTTTTGGTGATTAAAAAAAACCATTCAGTGCTTATATGGCTCTCTGCATCCTGAATTTTAGTAGATTTAGTAGATTTTCCACAACATTAATTTATTTCTGTACCATAGTTTCAAGGAGATATCCTCAATATTTGCCTCTCCATAATGGATCGAAGCTTATACTACCGTCAGGACCCCATCACTGATGTATCTCACCGACATGACCCCAGGTATCTGGGCCGTGTTCTCAGTGCAATGGTAAGCAACATGTTTAAAAAGTCCAAATTACTAAGTGTCCTTTAAAAGCAGTTAATGAAAGTAAATATGAACACATTTCTTAGAGAATTTTAGGCCACTGTATGCACCAGACAATATGGGTGGTGAAGTACGGGCCAGAGAAACACCTACGCGATCATCTGATCTGAGCCTCCTAGATTTATCTCCTCTGGGGTAGTTCTGATACTTATCACTTTGATATCCAGGAGTCAAACTGAAAATATAATACATGGAGTGGTTGAGGGACCAGTTCCTTGGAGGTCTTTAGTCCAGCACCCATTCGAAGTGGAACTACAGTTATAGATCAGCTCAGCCATGGATTTGCCTTGGAGATTTGAAATTCTCCAAGGAAGGAGGTTTTGTGGCCTCTGTTGGTGACCAATCCAGAGCTGCACAACCCTCCTAATGAGGAATTTGTCTCTTATGTCAAATATGATTTTCCCAAGCTACAGCTTTCCGCTGTTGCCTCTTGGTATATAAAAGAGAAAGGTTTGCTAGAACACACATTCAAATAATAAGCTGGTTTTACATTCCCCCCACCCTCCTTAACCAGACAGAACTAGGCCAGTGCTCTCAACTTCTCCCTGTAGGTTGTGTGCTCCAGGACCCCTGACCATCTGGGTAGCCTTCCCTCCTGAGTCCTCTTCAGTGTCTCAACATCCCCTTGAGCTGAGAGACCCAAAACTAGAGACAGGACTCCTGGCACAGCCTTGCTAGGGATAATTAAAGGGGGTTAACAACCTCTCTCAACCTCCTGGTCACACTTTTCCCAGTGTAGCCTACTGTGAGCATTCCCTTTTTGACAAGGGAGCACTGTTGGCTCAAAGTCAATATGGCATTTGCTGTAACTCCCAGGCCCCTTTCAGACAGGTTGTAAACTCTTAATTTACCCCATCATAAATTTAGTGAATATCTTTTCAGGTCAACGCCAATGATGACCAAGGAGTGGTGCTAGGAAACTGGAGTGGAACATATGAGGGTGGTAAAAATCCCACCAGCTGGACAGGAAGTGGTGAAATCCTGCAAAGCTGGAAGAAATCAGGATTCAAACCTGTTAAATATGGACAATGCTGGGTTTTTGCAGCAGTATTGACTACAGGTACGTTTTATGGCATGCACACGACTGACATCGCACAGATTCTGCTAAAAGAAGCATTAATAATACTTCCTATATGGAAGCCTTTGAAGACATTAGTATGCTATATGAAACCTGCAGAAATACTGCTTTCTGACTGTGGTTTTCTCCTCACTCTTTAGTGCTCAGATGTCTGGGGATTCCCACTCGTACAATTACAAACTTCAGTTCTGCCCATGATGCAGATGGAAATCTGCGTGTGGATGAGTTTTATGACGCAGATGGAAATCATTTGGAGAGGGGAGCTGACAGCGTATGGTAAGGCTCAAGATTTAATAGTAGAGCTTATCAATACCTATAGTGTCTTCAGGTGCAGAGCACAGATTCTAATGACAAATGCTTTATCTTCTTTAGAATTGCCTTTAAAACTTCTACACACACAGAGGATTAATAAAAAATACTACAAAATAATACTACAAGACTTGGTGTTTTCACTCCTCAGTTAAACAAAGAATTGTGACACTAATTACAGCTAATTGAAGCCAGGGCAGGCAAAGTTACAGTTATGATGCCACAGATGACTGAAAATTTGCAATATTGCACTGGAATGTGTCGAACAGTGGGGACTTAAACTAGTTTGAAACTATTCTTCAAAAGACCTTCACATTAAACTGTAAAACTGTAAAAGTTCAACAGAACAAGCTTTCCTGCCTTTTCTTTTTTTTTTTTTTTACTTTTCTTGCAGTGGCATCATTTGTAGTGAAAATAATTTAACTGCTGCCTCTATTAAGCATCAAATGCAGTTCAAACAAGCTTGCATTCAGCAAAGAGCAGAAGTAGTCCCTCAGTTTTTGTCTGTTTACTGCCCTTCTTGTTCTGGACCCATTCTAAATATAAGTGACGTGTATAACTGTAGCATTGTGCCAGAAGGAAACCAGCTAAAACCAAGGAACTGCCTCACCTCAAAGCTTTTGGAGAAGAATAGGCTCCAGACATTTTGTATAACTTCACAAATTTGTTTTCTGCCCTTGAACATTTATACTTACTCCACCATGCAGTTTTCAGCACCTTTCCAGTTAATGCAGTCAGGGTCAGGGTAGAAGTGGTGAGTCTCAGATAAGAACCTGTGCAGATAAAGGCATTTGATCCATGTAACTACGATGGCTGACTAAAGGATGTGGACAAGAATTCATAAACACATACTGGTAGCTTACTTTGTTCATTCTTGCCCACAGGAATTTCCATGTCTGGAATGAAAGCTGGTTTACACGCAACGACTTGGGCCCCTCCTACAGTGGATGGCAAGTTCTGGATGCAACTCCCCAAGAACAAAGTGGAGGTACACAAATTTTATTTCAGGAATAATGTTGAAAAATTATAAAGTCGGTCACTTCTAGAAAGAAGGGGGAAAAAAGTAAAATCATTGTAAAAGCAGTTTGTCAACCTGCTCAGAAATAGCTGCAGAAGAAAATACTTTATCAGCTGCATTAGAAAAGCTTCAGATCATCTGTGGATGCCAAGAAAGAAACCAGACTTGCAGGAGCAGTTTTTACATCAATTCCTGTATTTCCAATGTAGGTATCAAAGGCTATTGAAAATAAAGGGATACTATAAAATAAATCAGGTGTACTTTCAGAATAAACACAAGATACATTGATGACTGGCCTTGTATGTGGGTTTATGTGGATGAAAGGGCTTGAATGGGACAGCAACATTGGGCAATTCAGGAGTCAGGGATAAATATCTGTCTAATAATCTGCTTACTGTCAAAGACCTAATTATGCCTAAATTCTTTTTCCTTGATGCTGTAGGAATTTATCAGTGTGGTCCTGCCTCACGGTATGCCATCAAAGAAGGAGAAGTAGATCTGGACTACGACTGCCCATTCGTGTTTGCAGAAGTGAACGCAGACTGTATGTACTGGAATTACGACTCTGCAACTGGAAAGAAAACTTTAATATTCTCTAAGTCTACAGAAATTGGTGACTCCATCAGTACAAAGGCAGTTGGTAGAGATGATCGTGTAGATGTCACCCGTGATTATAAATATGAGGAAGGTAAGTAAAACCACTGGTTCTTCTGGTGACATAGCTGCTTCATTCCCAAAAGTATATAAACTTTCAGCTAGGAGTATCTTAGTGGGAAATTTTGTGCATTTATAAAGTAAGAGCAGAATTTATACTTGATTTATTCAATTCCTACAGAAAAGGGAAGAAAAGGTACTGAGTACAAAAAATACTGCCTTGCCTTTTCTGATATGGAGTTGCTTTGTGGGACCTAAATAAGGCAAGTCCAAGTATCTCCAAATAAAGCATTCACTGTTCCACCTGCCTATTGCTGACATGCACTGTCTGCCTCTGCTTAGGGAGAATTAGGCTACAGCCCAGTAATTTACCTGCAGGATGAAAGGCCTGTTACAGAAACCTAAGCCAAAGCAGCACTTAGGCCCAGGGAAACCATCTCTTTCAAAGGGTCCAAGAGCACGTCACCTTGTGAGTCCTTCGGGTCTGATCGGGCCCATTTGTGTTTCTCTTTTTCCTTTGCTCATGAGCAGCTTCTGCTTTCCCTGTTAAGCTGTCAATACCTCAATCCACGAGCCTTCTCCCCTCCTATGGAAATGGGGAGTGAGGTGCTGGGTGGGTGGTTGGCCGCCAGCCAGAGTCAACCCACCACACAGTGCCATCAGCCTTCCCCAGCTTTGGGGCCTTCTCTGTACTAGCAAATAAGAATTCACATTTCTAAATGTCACGGCCATAAAAAGGGATAGAAATGGGAAAAGAGAAATTTTAGACTTAAGATTTTATGTTAAAAAAATTTATTAGAAGGACAGTGACATTACTGACTGCAGATCCAGAAAATGAGGTATGGCTGTCTACATACAGACACTACATCCTTCTAGCTCGTCTCTAGCAGTCATGTAAAATAAGAGATGCATGTTAATTGTTGAGGATAATTTTCATGGTTCTCCCTGACAGGCTCTGCAAAAGAAAGAGAGATTTTTAAAAAAGCCCGTAAGAAGCTAGGACTTGAGGATAAATTTGATCCTACAGCACCTACACAAGAGGAAATTGAACAGAAGCCTGACATCTCAGGGAAATTCAAGGTGGCTGGCTCTTTAGAAGTTGGCAAAGATCTCAACCTACTTCTGGTTCTTGAAAATTTACAATCTGATGCTAAGACTGTAAATGTAAATATGACTGCATGGAGTACTCTGTATACTAGAAGACCAGTTAATGAGATCTGGAAGGACTCTGTATCTGTCACTCTGGCTCCGAAAGAAGGTAATTCTTCAAATACCTTTTGATCATAATGGTTTTATCAGTAAATGGGAATTGGAGGCTGGTCAGCTTGGGGTAAAATGCTCTAACAAACTGCAATCTTAAATCCCCACATAGAAAAGGCTGAGAAAAATATTACATTGCACAAACATTAACAAGTCATGTGTCACACTACCATGTCCCCAAGTACTTTTCACATTTTGGAAAATGTTACCATTAGGAGCCTGGGATACAAGATATATCAGCATCTCTAAAGTGAGGTGAAAGATCATTGAATCAGCTGACACTATCCTGTATTAATCTTAGGCTTTGAGTCATTAGCAAGAAGCAGAAATAATCATTCATTTGTTTAATATGTAACAACTTTTGGAGAGGCACCAGTAAACTCCTCAAACTCCCACTGTTGCATCTTTCAGAGCAATAGGGAGGAAAACAAGCCAGGCAATACAGTAGTAGGGAATGGAAAAGGGATAGCATTGAAAAAATCACTATCTATCTAAAGCAAACTGATAGACTTGCATGAATTAATTTTGGCAGTGATGGCTGAAGGCCCTCCTAGTCCTAGTCACAGCATAAAAGGAAAATACTAATGTTAAATATGAAACTCTGTGGGCTTATAAAAGTGTGTACCAATTCCTTTTTATTTTTCCTTCCAGAAAAACAATTTCCCATTAAGATAAAATATCCTGAATACCAGCAGCAGTTAACTACAGACAAAACAATCCAGGTCACAGCTTTATGTCATGTAGAAGATGGGATTAAAGTGCTTGTGCAAAGAAACATCACCCTGGATAATCCTGCCATTGACATACAGGTAAATTCCCTTTGCTGTAGCTGCAGTGGCAGAGAAAAGGGAAAGTGAGCTCTACATGAGCACTTTCTTCCCTGAAAGAAATGTTCTGCTCACATTCTGCCAGGGCCCATCACAGCATCTCATAATATCTCCTCTTCTGTTGCCTGAAAAGGCTGAGATAGAAAAGACCACTAAGAACCTAGTCTCACATGCATTTTCTTTGCACAGGTACTTGGTGAAGCAAAAGTGAATAAAGAGGTGGTTGTGGAAGTGGCATTTACCAATCCTATCAGTACGGAGGTGAAGGACTGTGTGCTGCAGGTGGAAGGCAGTGACCTGCTCCGAGGAACCCTGGAGTTAAGGTAAGTATGAGAAATGTCTCATTTCTGCTGTCAAAGATACAGGAGCAAGAATGTGGGCATGGATGAGCTGGAAGTGGACTGTGGGATGAGACATCTTGCTGTAACTTGGGAGGCCACTCAGTGTAACATCTCATAACAAAGTATGAACCAGCTCTTCATCTAGGCTGGGCTTTGGCTCCATGGTTTGGAGGTCAAATAATTGCTGTCATAATTGGACAGAACTTGTTTTCCTGCCTATCTAGCAGGACCACACAGTTCCAGAAAAAAAAAAAACATGCTTACCCAAGCTGTAAATGTTGCTGAGACTGTCTATTCTGCTATAGGCCAGACAGGTTGCACCTTCTTGTTCTGATCAAAGGCCAGCAATAGGATACATGACTATTTCTGTCCATACTTACCCAAATTACAACATATATTAACAAGGATATTATTTCAACTTTATTAAATGGACGGCAGGTGCCAATCTGGGTGCTCAGCATTCTAAACAAATTGTATTTATATCTGACAGAAATACATGTAAAAAGCAGATACACCAGTCTTGGCTTTGGGAACAAAAATTAATACTGCTGAGACACAGGCTGTGATCTCTAAGGGTGGGACCTCTGAAAAGCACAAAGCCAAGTCTGCTCCATGCTGAGCACATCACCAGATCCTCACAAATGCAGTTATTTCTGGAAAATACCTGGGACGTGGGAACATGCTCTTTAACTGAATACACAGACAAACACAAATAAACAAACACAGCAACTTAACATTGCCATTTGCACTTGAGCAATTAGGAATGGTCCATCCCAGCATTTATAAGCTCTCCTGAGGGAATTTACCAGCCTCGTGCTGTCTATCCCATACAATTTTATCCTCAGGCAAGACAAGACAATATTACAGGGTAAGGGAAAAACATTAACAAGAGTTTCCAAGAATTACAAAATACACTGGTGTAAAACATTTAAACCTCCATTCAGAATTTCCTGCTCTGTAAACACTGAGGTTTTCTTGGTGCTATAATCTATTCTAATTCAGGCATTGGTATTAACATTCTTCATGCTCTCAGATTATTTTTTTTGCAATGATTCAGTGATGTGTTTTACACCCTCTGTTCTGCATGAAGTCTTATCTCACATACTGTTATGTCCCTCTTTGTGGGGTTATCTGGGTTACTGCATAATGAATTTGTGAGAGCCCTAATGTATGGATTTGAGTCTTTAAATACTTATCAGATAGCCAAGTCATGTGTGGTCTTTTCATGGCCGTCTTCCTTTGAAGTGATAAGAATTCTTACTCCAGGTGAAAGATGGTTAGTGAAGAAACTCAAGCATGATGCAGAAGCCTGTTTTCAACTTACATTTTCCCTCTGCTTCCTTTTTTTAGCATACCACCACTGAAAGCCAGGGAGAAATCCAGTACCAAGTTTAAACTTATCCCTTCTGAGGCGGGTCCCAAACATCTACTTGTTAATTTCTCCTGTGATAAATTTGCAGATATCAAGACCTTTAAGGTGGTAAATGTGATTAACTAACAAGAAGATATAAAAGGAGTGGTCTGTGTGTATAAACTGAACAAAATGTGATAAGACATCTTGTATAGAGAACAATGAGATAATCAGCAAAACAAATCTTCACTTCCTCTGATAAAGGGTCACCAACATCATATCATTGCAATTTGACATTGTAATTTTAAATAAACTGAGGAATGGTTGATTGTTCATTTACTATTGTGAGTGTCCATGTTATTAAAAAGAACATTTTACCTTCTACTTAGAAACTGTTTGACTTTTGTCTGGCTTTCTTTGGAATTAATTCCTCCTGGCTCCAGATGTCTCTGCACAAACATTCATACACTCATTGTTACATACTGAAAGCCTTATCCAGTGGACTTCCAAAGCATTGCTTCTCCTTACTGGAACTATAATACTGTTATGTCATTTAGCTTTGCCTTCTTTCCTACAAACTCTGTCCTGACATTTTTCCTTTTTTTTTTTTTTGGTAAATCACAGTGACCGAATGAGGCATAGGAAAGGTTCAACAGGAATTTGGGTGGTGTCCAATTTGAGAGCCATTCACCAAACACACTGGGGTAATTGCCCAACTCAGCATACATATTTTAGCATGTTGATATTTTGCACTTGCTGGAAGTCTTCTTTGGGAATAAAAGGCAGGGTAATCTTAAGTCTGAGGGCATTTTCACTTGAGTTAGGAATTCTTCACTACAGATTATGTGTCAGGAAGTCATCTCTTAGATTCAAGTTTAGTAAAGCAAACTTTTACCCTTTATGGGAGGACTGGTACAGGCTAAATGATGGGTTCCAGTGAACCAGGTGTAGGCCAGCAAGTGACTTGGTTTATGGGCAATAACTGTGTAACAGTAAGTCAAGCTCTGACTGAAAATGACTGTGTAGGTAAAGTGGATGGAAAGCCAAGCTGCTGCTCCATTGCACTGTTGGGCCAGGAAGCAGTAAAATCTTAACTCTGTGCCCCAACTTCCACCACACTACACAGGGCACTGTGACTTGTCACAGGGACTTCTCAGTGTTAAGGAGCCCAAGCTCAGATTGGTTATAAAGTTCTTTTGTCCTTGTAGCCTGCAGAATTGCTTTAGGAGGGCACCTGCAGCCACCCTGGTTTCCTGCTGCCTGTCACAGGATGTCAGTATGAGACCACACTGGACATAAAATGGGGTAAGCTACAGAGAGGCTGTGCAAGGAGCCCACAGTAGTAGCTTCTCTTTTTTCCCGATGTTTGTCAAGGCTTGCCAGAGCCAAGAGCTCTCACAGATTCACAGAATGGCTCGGGTTGGAATGGAAGTGACCTCAGAGATAATCTAGTTCCGATCCCCCTGTTGTGGGCAGGGACACCTTCCACTATCCCAGGTTCCTCAGAGCCCCGTCCAACCTGGCCTGGAACACTTCCAGGGACGGGGCAGCCACAGCTTCTCTGGGCACCCTGTGCCAGGGCTTCAGCACCCTCACAGGGAAGAATTTTCTCCTAATATCCAATCCAAACCTACTCTGTGTCGGTTTGAAGCCATTCCCCCTTGGCCTGTCACTCCACACCCTTGTAAATAGTCTCTCTCCATCTTTCCTGTAGGCTCCATTCAGGTACTGGCAGGCCACCATTAGATCACCCAAAAGCCTTCTCTTTTCCAGGCTGAAGAAATCCAGTTCCCTCTGTCTTTCCTCACAGGAGAGGAGCTCCATCCCTCTGATTATCTTGGTGGCCTCCTCTGGGCTACAGTAAACCACAGTAGAAGTTCAAGCTCAAGCACAGCCTTGAGTTTAGAATGTAGATATACACTTAATGACTTCTTTTTACATCTCTTGTGTGTGTGAAACCCCAGGCTGTGCTAAAGTCAAGCGAATTGCACGAGCAGAAATGGGAGAAACCTTTAAATCAGGCCTTGCCCTGAAACACTCCATGCACATGAAGGTAATGTGTCTAATTAAAAGACAACTCCAACAGAGACTCACAGTAGAGATTCTGCAGTAGGGGTTTTTTTTGCTGAATTTATGCTGCTTTCCTCTTTCTAGTAAAAAGTAGTAACAAGACAAGTATAAGGTGGATTTAGTTACCCTGGGCATATGAACAGTAGACAAAATTGTTAAGGAGACAAATGAAAGCAAGAAGTTTTTCTCTGAAAGTTAGCAAACTGAACTGCAATTCCAAGACTCTGATACAAGGGAAAAAGAGGAACAAAGCATTTTGAACCATTTTGGATGATGGGTGGGTGGAATCGAGCTAGGAAAAACACCTGTGACAACGTTCAGCCATTAGTCACTTAGGAACCATGACTGCTGCATTCCAAAGGGATTACAACAGCAGCTGCTGGTGCTTTGCTGTGGTGAAGGTGAGACTGGCAGGTGCCAGTTTGGGATGTAGGCCAGGCTGAGAGAGGTTCTGGTGGCTCCGTGAGCACCACTGTGGGCGTGCCTTGCAGAGGTAAAGGAGGTGGTTGCAGCCAAGACAGAAAAAGTGTTCCGAGACTTAATTACGTATGTGAGCAGCAAGGAAGAAGAAAGGAAATAGTCAAATGCCAGTGGGAGAAATGTGTAACATCTGAGGCAATCACTGTAAGTACTGAACGCCTGGACTTAAGAACTGGTCGATGCGGTTTGTCACTAGGGCTGTGTGTGAAGATCGGGTAACATCAGAGGCTTGTGGCTCTTATGGTTTCCAAGGAATATGAATTAAGGAAAAGAGAAAAAGACCAACTGAAGTAGCTCTGGACAGCAGTCAAACCCATTTGAGGTGATTCCCGGAACAAGCCTTGACAGCCTGAACATCCTGGAAACTTCCAAGGGGAGGAAGAACCGCTGAATTATAATGTAAGTGGAGATGTACTGTGCCAGATATACTGCTGCCTGCTGGGAAAAGCTTCAGCGTTTTTCTTTGGGATAGGGCTGGCATGGCTGTCATCTTAGTAAGTGCTCTTAGTCTTGTAATGGGAATGAAACAAAGTTTCTCAAAAAGGTACAAGAAGCTTGTCTTGTAAAATCAACCTTAGATAACAGGTTCTGGAGCTTAACTTCCGTTTTTCAGTTGGTTTTTGTCTCTGTGTAGCTTAAAATTCAGACTAATTTATTTTTAAATCTTTACTGAGTGCTAAAACATGATCAGTGGGGCTGCAGAATCTTGAGCAAACAATCCTCTTCAAAACTACATCATTTTATTGGTACAAAACCAAAAAGAAATATATTCATAAACCCCAAAAGAAATATAGTCATGGTATTAAAATAGACAGGCTTAAAGTTTGTGCTGACAAAAAGTACTCAAGGTTATTAGTTTGTGAGTTCTTCTTGAAATAAAACTTTCAGGAAATATTAATATATGGAGCTAACTTAACAGGTAAACAGATATTTGTTTCTAGTGGGAGCTCATAATTTTCCGTGTCAGAGGGTATTTGAGATAATATTAGATTAAAAAAACCCTCTGAAACCAACCCACAGCTATTGGACAAACCCAGAAGTGATATTAACCAACATGGAAGTTAAGTCATCAGGAAATGCTCCTTTTTCCTTCGGACAGCTTTTACGTCCCACCACTCTCCCCATTTCCTCATCCTTAAAGATAACTTATTCATGGCACACCTATTATCTTTGTAGGAAGTTCTTCTTGTCTTGGGATTCAAGAGCATGCATTTCCTCTGAGTAAATAATTTTGGTATCTCCTCCCATAATTACACCCACGTTGAGTAGGAACTCTGGCATTAGACAGACATATATTATAGGAACCAATTAATTCGTTTGACAACTTTACAGGTATTAATAACAACTGCTAAGTACCTCTCCCTTCTCTCAAATTTCAGCTGACAGCACAAAAAGATTGTTGGGTTTCTTTCTTTTTATGATTGATGTGACTTGGACGTCCTTGAAGAACAAAGTGGAAGTTGTATGCAAGTCTCATAAGCTGAGGGAATGGCAGGTGAGTTCTGCAAGTCATTTGCTTCCCTTCAGCAGCTACTTACTCAGGGCTGTTTCCTCAGGATTCATGCCCTGTAGGTATCTGCTCAGATTTATTATCTGAAGGAAATTTTATATTGTAATTTGTTCTTGCACTTCCTTTTCAAAGTTTTAACGTTGTTATTATTAAGACTTGTTTGAGAATAATTTTTGAGCTAAACAGAGGATATTGGGACAGGGAGGAGAAAAGAAATTTTCATTACTTAAAAAGGCACCATTTTTTAAATGCTTTGTCAGAGATGTGTTATGCTTGGTATTAACAAAATTTGTGTAATCCATTCTAATGGAGCTGTGAGCATGGAACCTATGGATGGGAATTCAAAGATGCATTAAAACCCTACTAAAGGAAAACCGTAATGACAGTATCTCTGCTTTTTCAAGTTTAAAATGAAGATGATTATTGAGCTGGGCAATTGCAAAGCAGGGTTATTCCTCATTTAATGCCGGAAAAAACATTTACAAATCAGCTTTGCAGGCAGAGCAGCAGCTAACTGCAGTTCACTGTTGTCCCGTTATTCATGCTAAAAAGTCTCCTTTTCAGTCCATCAGTACTTTCTCACATTACCTCTTCGTGGTCTTAAACTACCAAAAAAAGAGTTCTTCCTTGAATTTAATTATAACATTTTTTTTGCATAAATTAGTTTTACTTTTACCTCTTCTTCAAGGATTAGGTGTAAACTGTAGTTTAATATGCAGCTATATTGTTTCAGAACTGACTTAATATTTCACTGATGAGCTCCATGGTATAGACCTAGAAGCTTGTTTGAAGATCCCTGCAATATTATTGCACAGCCCTTAATCCATCCTTTCCATCCTATTATTTTTGTTGTTATTATTGTTTTCTTTTGATTCCCCTTTAAAATGGTGGTGGTGATGTGCCCCCATCCTGCCCCCACTCCCCCCACCCCCAACCTCATTGCATTTATGATGCTGACATTAATAAAAATTACTTGGAAGAACCTTCACCGAGGTACTTGCCCTGAGCATTTGTCACAACTTGAAACAAAATGCTCCAGGTGTATTTTGTGGAGTCTCCCAGGGCAGACATAAACACAGAAGGTGCTTCTCAGCATTCCCAGAGACAGCATAACTGCTCAGGGCATGCTTTGGGCATGGCAACAGAACAGGGAAGAGCAAACAATCTTGCAAGGAAGATCATATACATATTTGCTTGCCAAAAAGGTAGTGCAGCATTTGAGGTGTCAGGAACCACTTTGTGGGGTTTAAACCACAGACCATAATAACAGCGTGTGTGCAGGACACAATATCAGAGAACTCCAAGCACACTGCAAGTCAGAATTCTTCTATGACATGAAGTTACTGCCTACTAGAACAGGAATTCCAGTGGTCCAGTTGTCATTTTGAACAGAGTTAGATTCAGATGGATTGATTTGTCAAAAGCTTCAGCATGTCCTCAAATACCTCTTGTTCATCCACATACGATAGATGATCTCTCACTATGCATTTTTCCTTGCATCTAGGCCAAATAGCATCAGAATCTAAGTAGGAAAAGTAAGATGTCTTAATTGCCATTCATGTGATCCTAAAAATATGTATGTTGAAAATGTAGAGGAGCTACAGGCCACTTGTTTCGGTGCTGATTATGAAATGACACCACTTTGCCCCTGCAATTTTTTTTTAAGCCCAGTGGTAAGGCAGCATCCAGCACTGTATAGGAAGTATGTAAGTGCTCTGTATGAGAGCTCTTTAACAATACCCAAGGAAGGATTTCTATTATTGACCAATAGACTTAATTTAATGGGGCATCTGCTTTTTAGTTGTACTTCCTCCCACAAGAGGTAATTGCTCTTAGTAACCTCATCATGCCACTAGACAGCAAATGACCTCATGCTGGTTGCTTCTTCATGACTTCTCTTGTGTTTTATAGATCTGACCCCAACACACATCAGCTGGCAGCCATCAGTGAATGCAGCCAACCACCACACCGACAGATACGCCAACACCGAGCTGACTGTGAGGCGAGGACAAGCCTTCAGTATCACCCTGTACTTCAACAGACCGAGGCAGAATGGGGAGAGCCTAGGATTTGTCACTGAAATAGGTAACATTCCCATAGCTTAATCCATGTTCTCAGAGAATTGTGAACTTTATTCCTTGTAGTTCTCTCCTTATTCTATTTCTAGATGCAGCTTTTCTGCATGTGTTTTTAGTGCTCCCCGCACCCCAGTATGCTCAATTTCAAGTGTGAGGTTAATGTTGAAACCACACTCTGGAATGGAAACCAGTGACTCCTTCTATCTGGCAGGGCCATCCCCCTCGGAATCTCATCGCACAAGGGCTGCATTTAACCTCTCTGAGGCAGTGGGCAGTGGCTGGAGTGCTGCCCAAGCACCCGGCGACTCTGGGTCCATGAACTTCACAATATCCAGCCCAGCCAATGCTGTCATCGGGCGATACAACCTCACCCTCCGGGTCACCTCAGGGAACAAGATCTTCTCCAGATACCTGGGCCAGTTTGTGCTACTCTTCAACCCCTGGTGCCCAGGTAGGTGCCAGTTCCTTCTCTCTTGAACACAACTGACCTTGTTGCTTTCCTACCTGCGCTGAGCTGCTCCCTCAAGCTGTCTCTCTTTGGGTCGCCAGAGGCTGCAGTCTCAGCTGAGCGCTCAGAGATCTGGTCTCACTACATTAAAAAGCTGCAGCCACCAGCCCACCCCTTTGTACCCAAACAAAATGTGCTATGGGGTTATATCATAGGCTCCTCAGAGTCTATGGATATAAGTGATATAAGATATAAGTGAGCAGATCACTTTTTCTGTAGACAAGGGCTTCTCTGGGCAAACCATTCCAGTGCATCACTGCCCTCTGGTAAGGAATTTCTTCCTAACAGCTACTCTAAATCGCTCCCTTTTTAGGTTATAACAGTTCCCCCTTGTCCTACTCTCAGCCCATGTAAAGAGTTGCTCTCCCTCCTTTTTATAAGCCCCTTCTAAGTACTGGAAGGCCACAATGAAGTCTCCCTTGAGCCTTCCCTTCTCCAGGTGGACAGCCCCAGCTTTCCCAGCCTGGGTCCAGAGCAGAGGGCTCCAGACCTCAGAGCACTTCTGTGGCCTCCAGACCTCAGAGCACCTCTGTGGCCTCCTCTGGAGGCTCTAACAGGTCCACATCTTTCTTGTGCTGAGAACCTCAGAACTGGATGCAGTGCTCCAGGTGGTGTCTCACAAAGGCAGAGGAGAGGGGGAGAATCCCCTCCCTCAACCTGCTGCCCACCCCTCTGGTGATGCAGCCCAGGATGTGGTTGGCCTTCTGGGCTACCAGCACACACTGCTGGCTCCTGTCCAATTCCCATGTTTTTCATTTTGGGCTGAAAATGGACATCTCTTGGTGCTCCATGTTTTCATTTCTGCATTTCTTCTGCAACATGCTGAGGCTGCAAATTTCTAACCTCATATTTTGCAACTTCTCAATAGTCTACAAACCTAGATTAGCCTGAAAACATGACACTCCAGAGTGAAGAGAACTCTTAGCCATCCCAGTGAGTAAACAGCTTATAAAAGAAAAGTAGCCACAATCATCCACTATTTTTTCCCGTGACCAGATGTTAGTCAAGAGCCACTAAGAAATACGTCAATAGCCAAGATGAAAAAAGATGCTAATTAGCTCAGCAAGTCCTGGAAGACAGAAATAATTATACAAATATGTTCAGGAAACTCAGACCATCGCTGCACAGACAACCCTGAGGGAAAAAACCTCCCCAGAAGCCCCTGAAAAATAATTTGTGTGTAACTTGTAATTGATGGAAACCATGCTGCAGGGACAGCAATATTTGACAGCTCCTGAACTGGAACACCAGCGTAGCAATACTCGAAAGACCCAACTCTTGTCAGATGAAAACAGAAAAAATTAAGCTGTGCCCATTACAATTTTAAAGTAATGATTTCGCGGAAGAGTCCTCCAGATTTACCAGATGATGCAATGACTACTGACAGATAAAAGGGAGTATCCTTAATGCTGAATGAAGGATGCTGCTGAATAAGTTCTGCAGAGTGGAATAGCTCCCTGATCCTGAAAAACAGGAACAGATTCAGTTTGAGGGTATGTTACCACTACTGTAAGTGTCATAGCAGAAGGGAAATAGGAAATTTATTTTCCTGGCAAAGGATAAATGGCAAATCTGGTCTGCAGATATGGTTCCAGGTGGGAGGTTAGGCTTTAAGCTGGGGAATACAGAAATTAATTTATCAACTGTAATATCCATTAAAAAAACACAAGAAAACAGTCAGGACTAGAGATGAAAGGAAAAACACTGGATTGGAGAAAAGCTACTAGAAAGTGGATCCTTAAGTGTGATATGAAAAAACACTCAGATCAAATAGTTCATCACTGACTTGGACATGCTGACACTAAATAGCATTGTCCATGCACAGATGGGCTGGGACAACACACAGAAATAACTGGCTGACCTTAGAGATTGGAGAAGGTGAGAAGAAATAAGATATAATAATAGGAAATAAAACACCATACCTCTAGGGAGAAATAACAATGATTTCAGTGACAGACTTATCACCTGGAAATCATGAAAATGTGAAAGCCCTTGTTAATCAAAGAACAAGAACCAAAGTGAAATGGCCCTGAAAAAGGAAAATGCATTCTTAAGCTGTGTTAAGAGAAAACGGTTAGTTAGATTTAAATGTTAATGCCATTGGATGAGATGAGAAGAATTAAAACCAGTTCAGTGAAGGGTTACTAGGATAAATGAACACATGAAAAACCTTTTGGACCCAAAAAAAAAAAAATTCTAGTTTAGCAAGCTATAAAGGTTTATTGAGAGAACATAAACCTTAGAAAAAAAAATGTTCAAGTGATTATACAAGGACATGTAGATTGCTTAGAATCATAAACTCACAAGGCTAGATGGATCTTAGAAAGTCATCTAGTCGCACACCAGGGCTCTAAGGCAGGTTCAGTTCAGCACTTAGGTCATTCCTGACAGCTCTTGAATTCCTTCTTAATGACAAGCCATTAGGGAAGCTCCAGTGCCTCCCCTGGCAATTCCCTCCAATAAAACACAAGCCTTTCTATTAGAACTTTATCCTATTAACTAACCAAATCTTCCCTGCTTTGACTGCAGCATATAATTTCTCATCCTACATATGACAGACACCAAGAATAGACTTTATTTCCCCCTGCCCCATTCTCTTCACAAGAATTTCTGGAATTGCTTACAATGCTTGCCCCATTCCTCACCCCAATTTTTTTCCTACTTTAAATAATTCTGAGTTAATTCATACTTCAGATTTTCAGGAATGCTGAGCATTCTCAGTGCTCCTCCCGCTCTTTCCAACCAGTCCACACCTTGAAGTGCAGCATCTGAAACTGCACACAGGTCTCCATGTCCATGCTACCCCAAAACCTCAGGAATCAACAACGATGATACTATTTTTAAAAGATGTGGACAACAGCCACAAAAATAGATTTATATCACGTGATTCAATTTTAAAAATAAATTGCAATCTTTTTATTTGCAGGAAGGGGAGGATGGGAAGTTCCTATAGGAAGGTAAAGAAGTTGATTCAATAAAATAGAAAAGGTGATCTTTTTGTATGTATTTCCTGAAATGCTGAACCTTTCAGAAAATATTTTTAAGCATTATGGAATTAAAAGCAGAGCTAAGCAGATACTGCTACCTAAGGAGTGACCAAAACAACCTAAACCTCTGTGGGAACCAATATTTTCATAGCAGCTACAAATTGTGCCATAAACTTGGTAAAACAATGAGGAACAATGAAATCCAAGGGAATGGCCAAACAGGTTATCCTAATAACATTTCTAATAGAACTTAGGATCAGGCAAGCAAAGGTCTTCATTTAGGAATCTTAAAACAAGACAAACACATCTGGAAAAGAGAGGAAAATGTCATCTGTGTGGCTCTTTTCAAATATCTGTTCCACTTCTAACTACCCTGAGAAGACAGAAAAATGTGGTGAGCTAGCCTGGACTTTTCTCCACCTTCCTCACAAAAACACAATGTGCAGACAGGGGACATACAGATAATGCACAAGGCTGTACTAAGAGTAGGGGAAAAAAGTTAAGTAATATAATATGGATCCTTTTTTCACCCACCCCACAGCTCCCCTGGCCATATACAATAACAGACATTACCATAGAACTGCACGTGTTCATGGAGCTGTAACAATTCTATTGTGCAAATAGAAGTTTTCTCCTTGTTAAATCAAGACAAAAATGTTTCTGAAAGGTTGCTGGTGTTCTCAGCTTTAAGCCTGCCCAACTTGGTTTTCAGGTGATGATGTCTACATGTCCAATGAAAATGAGAGACAAGAATATGTTCTAAATGAAAATGGAATAATCTTTGTGGGCAATGCAAGGTACATTGAAGCAAGAGGGTGGTATTATGGACAGGTAAGTCACAAGGAATTCGTTTGGACTCTCATTTTGCCTCCAATAGCATTTCTCTTATCAATATTTGCTGTTTCTATAACCACTGCACAAACTGGGGTAGCCTTACTCCTGGTTTGCTCACAGTGTGTCTAACAGTGTGCTCCACTGTCCCTATCACCTCTGAGCTGGAATATCTCAGAAAGGAGGAACTGCAGCAAAATCTCCTTTAATTCTGTTTGTGAAACCATCCATTTTCTTAAAAATTGATCTTGTCTGATCACAGTTTCAAGACCTTCTAAACATCTGTCTGACCATGCTTGATCTGAGCCTGTACTACCGTCAGGACCCAGCCATGGATGTGTCACGAAGAGGAGATCCTAAATATGTGGGCCGAGTAATCAGTTCTATGGTAAGAAATGGACAATTTAACCCAAATCCCACGTGAGTAAGCAGAAAGCACCACTGAGACTCAGCCACCTGCATCCTAAGCAATATAATAAACTAGATACAGCGCATTACATGCCATTAATTTTGTGCATTCTGTCCACTGGCTTCTTTTTAGATCAATGGAAATGATAACGACAATGGAGTTCTCCTGGGAAAGTGGCAAGGAAGTTTCCACTCGCATGAGAACCCATCCAGATGGGATGGCAGCGTGGTGATCCTCAAGAAATGGCGTCAGGATAACTACAGGCCCGTCCAGTACGGCCAGTGCTGGGTTTTTGCAGGTGTGATGTGTACAGGTAAGCTGTGAGAACACAGAACTGGGGTGAAATGGAGGCATCTCTGACCTCTGGTTTTATCAAAACTACAAAGCAATAATTTCTACAAGAGGAGCAGTGCTGTGAAGACCACTAGTGCTGAAGAATCACAAAATATTTTAGACACTTTTTTTCTCAGATATTTGTAATCACTGAACTAAAGCTGTGTGGGTTCTGTTGCATTTCTTGCTAGTTTTTTTTTTCTATAAAATATATTTCAGTTTTGAGGTGCTTGGGGATTCCAACTCGTTTGGTTTCAAATTTTAACTCTGCCCATGACGCGGACAGAAACCTGAGTGTCGATAAGTACTATGACAGCTCTGGAAGGAGTCTTAATATCGGCAAGGATTCCACATGGTAAATATAATTCCTTTCATCTCACCAACAACAATAGAGAGGATCTGGGAGACTTAAAAACATGAACTCTAGTACTACAAAAGCAACTGAGTGGACAAGATGTAATACAACCATCAAAATTAATACTGCAGACATCCATTTAGGAAAAAAGCCAAACAAACAACATAGTTCACGGTTTTCTCCCTCCCTGCCCTGAGGTTCAAAAGCAGGCAGTAAATCTGTCCTTTGAAAGAGGTACTGTATCTTGACAGTTTGTGTCTCAGTTTAGAGTTTAGAATTTTTTTTAAAAAAATTCACTACTCCCCTCCAATTGGAAGTTTGCATGACTCTATTCATCGTGCTTTTTAGCTATTGTTCTTTGTCTCCAGGGATTATCACGTCTGGAATGAAAGCTGGTTCATTCGCCCAGACCTGGGAAGATCATACAGTGGGTGGCAGGTTTTAGACGCAACTCCACAAGAACAAAGCAGAGGTAACAGCAAAAGTTCTCAGCCTGACTTCAGAGTCCTTCTCCAAACTGAGCACAACTAATAAAATTTAACCTTTTTTTTTCCCCCACATTTTAGGAATTTTTCAGTGTGGCCCTGCATCTGTCTTAGCCATCAAAGAAGGTGATGTAGACCTGGATTACGACACCTTGTTTGTGTACTCAGAGGTGAACGCCGACTGCAACAGATGGATTGTATACAACGATGGAACTAAGAAAAGAGTTTATTGTGATACTGAAATCATTGGCAGGTCTATCAGCACCAAAGCTGTGGGCAGCAATGGCCGTGTGGATGTCACTGCTAACTACAAATATCCAGAAGGTAAAGGAATTACCACAAATTGTCTCCTGCTATTGCCTGCTGAATCCTTGGTGCTGGGAAGCTAGAATGGGTAACCTGCTTTGTTTGAGCATCTCTCCCCTGCCTTCAGAAAATATTTCTGCCAGTGTTCTCAGACTACTTTCTTAATACAATGGGTGTAATATTTCTGGGTTTGTGCATTTAGTAGCTTCCTTATTAAGGGACAATACAAAATATACTGTAGTCCCTTACACAGAAGTGTAAAATTTAATGCATACACAAAACAGGGCTATAAAATACATTTTACTCCCCAAGCAGACAAACCCTCAGGGTTTCACTCCTCAGTGTTTTAGTGCAACCATATTTAATACAGAGGCTGGCTGTCATCAGATAAGCAGAGTATCATTTAGCACACAACTGCATGTTCTGGCCAGAGAAAAAGAAATCTCACTTCCTAAACAAATACCAATGCATCATATTTCATTTTAGTGATTTATTCACCTTGTAAACGTAAATCTCCTGTGAAAAATCTGAATGGAAGCTTAATGAAGATATGGGGAGCTTTTAAGTACTGCACATTTCTGAGTGATGTTGTTACCCTGTATTAGCCTGAAAGCCTTTACACAGAGGAAGTACATTTACAACAGAAGTAGAATGTTACTTGATTCTCTGCTTCCACCAGGTTCTTCTGAGGAAAGACAAGTTTATAGAAAGGCCGTGGCTAAGATACTTGGAACAAGCGTCACAGAAGGACGCACAGACTCCCCCGGGGGAAGACCTTCAGAGACAATGAGAAACCCTGGCATCGCTGGGAAATTCAAGCTGGCTGAACCTCCAGTTTTTGGCAAAGACATTAACCTTATCCTGGTCCTCAGTAACCTCTCCTCGGACCGCAAGAGCGTGAGGGTGGACATGAGTGCCTCGACCATCCTGTACACAAGGAGAGCTGTGGCAGAGATCCTGAAGGCAGCCACTTCTGTGGAGCTTGGTCCTAAACAAGGTAACTTTGAATGTCCCTAAGGGTCCAATATAGCTCTCTTCCTAGCCACAGGAAGGGAGAAACATCAGTATCATACCTATATCAGCTTTGTAGTGCATCTACTCACTCCACCTCTTCATAGCATTGTTTATGAGTACATTTTACATTATTTTTTCCCTCTGAAAACTCACTAGTTCAAGCATTAATTGGATGTCTCATGAAATGTTACATAGAAGGCTACACTTAAGTTACAGCTCCAGAAGCAGCACTATACATACGTGTGTGTGTCATGGTTTCTATATGTATATATATGTGCATGTCTGTGTGGTGATTATTACATAGGAACACATCTTACTCTTAACAAATAAAAAAAGTCTGATGTGTGCCTTCTGGCACTCACAGGCAACACACGGAAAGAGATCAACTAGGAAAAAGTTTAAAAGTTACAGTGAAAACTCTGTCTCTCTTTTGAAGAGTCAAGACTATTGAAATTTTATAGAGATCTTTTTCATCCCCAGGGGCTACAAAGATAAACATTTTTCCCATACACAGCAGAAAAGTTGTAGGACTACAGTGAGAAGCTGACCAGGTCACTTGAAAAGGATCTCTGTGAAACTTGACCTAAACTTTCTTCTTGACTGAGGTAAAATAAAGAGGCTATAAGGAGGGAATAGATTAGAATGGTTATACCTCTAATCATAAGAAATACAAAAGGTCAGGAATCCAGTGAAATTCAGATGAGCAGACTCCCTCAGTTTCAGGCCAAAATCCTCTATTCAAAACTGTAAGGGTCAAATGAGTAGAAGAGGGAAATACACAACCAGTCTCACAAGAAGGATATATAAACAAATTCCACTGCCATCTTTTTTCTCTTCAGTAATTAAAAAAACCCCTCACTATAACCCTTTTCCTTGGCTTTCTTTGAAAATGTAATGGTTCCTAGATATATATCTGAATTCTAGGGAAGCATATCCGGGTAAAGATCCCTTATACTCACTATGGAAAATATCTGACTACTGACAAAAGGATCCAAGTTACTGCTTTGTGTGAAGTCATGCGCACGCACGGGCTGAAGCTGCTGGTGGAGAAGACAATCATCTTAGAGGACACAAACATCATCATTAAGGTGAACAATTTTCTCCCTGATGTTCTGAACAGACACTAAAAGGTCTTTCTGGAGCTCAGATCCTAAGATGAGAATCTGGGGATAAATGCATTACTTTTAGGCTGCCATTTCAGATGAGAAAAAATTGAGAAAGCAAGGATGTGAGAGGCCAGTTCTGAACCTTGGCCTGAATCTGCCCCATTTTACAGAACGGCTCTGTTACCTTTTTTCCCCAGTCACAAGCCACTGCCTTATGTTCCACAGTACTTGTTTCAATTCCAAGTATTGGCAAGTGCTTGTGCTGTCCTTAAAGAACTTTGCCAAAACACAGATTTAAACCCGTAATTCTAACCCATGCTAGAGCCAGTTCATATTGTTTTAGCACTAATCCTAATCAATTATGGGCCAAAAAAGAAAAAAGCCACTAGGCAACCCAAAGATCAGACAGGTTTCATGGGACATGTCTGTGCAGCCAGGGCTCTATCCCACTGACAGCGCTACTTAGCTCAGCCACATCCAGCTTCAAACGTTAGGAAAGCTGATGTTTGTCAGCTAAATGCCGCTTGCAGCTCCACGGAATTCTGACTCCAGCAAAGCATGAACCCGTGAGTGATCAGAAACGTGTTTTGTCCTTCAGCTCCCTCGGAGGGTTGTGGTGAACAAAGCTGTGTCTCTGGAGATCTCCTACGCCAACCCCCTCCCGGAGCCCGTCAGCCGCTGCGTCCTGCTGGTGACCTTGATGAACCAGCAGGTCAAGATAAAGTAAGTGGAAGCTGCAGCATTTACTCAGTGCTTCCAACATGACCAACAGCATGTCGAATTTCTCAAACAGAAAGAGGGAAAAAAAAACACGCTTGAATTGTCTTTTTTATATTTTCTATTTCCGAAAACAAAAATGCCACCAAATATATATATGGTTTCTTAATCATGTGGTGGTTTTGCCATATAGAACTTCTTTAACAGCTCAAACCTGCTAACATTGTTCTTTCCTGGGAAAGCAAATACACATGTCAAATTATTTTGTCCCTCTGCAGTTTATTCTACAGTTTGGCTTTCTGATTTATTTTCATATACCATACCCTGACACTACAAAAAGATAACTAGGCTAAGGCAAAAAGTCAGACACTGCCCTTGGTTCAGCCCAAACAAAAGGTTGCTCTGTTCTCCTTTAAAGCAGGAGCAAATCATGCCTTTTCAAAACATAAAAGCAAAATCTTCTGTTATTTTTTCTCTTTTCCTCTGGAGTCTGCTGCTTTATGGATCAACTCAGTGTTGAGTAGCAGTTTCTATTTCCTAAAGCTTCTCTTATTGTAAGACAGCCTGACTTGCTTTGGCTGTGGAACTATGTGGACAAAATAATCCATAAAAACAAGGAAAATATTATTCCAGTAAAAGACTAAGATAATTTAGGCCAAAAGGAGATACAAACCAAAGCACAATGGCCATTAGAAAAGTCATTATTGCCAAAATGGATATGAACCAAGCAGGCACTGGACAGAGTGCTGACCTTTGACATCAGAGTTTTTCTATTCTGAGTTTGTGTTGACTATCCAAATTTGCATCTAGCCCTAAGATGGAGCTGTGACATAGCACCTCTCTTTTCCATAATTCCATTTGGGAGTAAAGGAAGATGGTCCTGTCCTTTCTCATTTCTTAGTCTACACAAAGCCTCAAACCCTAAGTTATTCTCAAAACCCAAGGCTGGCTCTCAAGTAACTGTTGGGGCTCCAGCTATCCTGCAGTTCTGTTTCTTGGGAATGTTATAAAGGACAATGCAAGCCTGACCTAAATTCTTTTTTTTCTTTTTATGCTCTTTTTCTTTTCAGTTTGGCACGACTGGCACCGAGGGAGAGATCAAAAATTTACTTTGAATTCACACCTCGGAGGGCTGGGCCCTTACAGCTGCAAGTAGACTTCTCTTGTGACAAATTTTCACACGTTAAGGGATTTGTAACAATTGCAGTAGCACCTGCATAATGTGATGGAATCAACCTTCCATTTCAGCATAAACACAGCAAGACACTCTCCTCTGTATAGGAACAGTCATGACAGAAAGGAACTTTGCACAAAAATTGGTGACCTCTTACATTGCAATAGAATCAAGTCTGCTTTCATAGTGCTTAATTATTTAGTCTCTAATTGAATTTCTCTTCCCCCCACCCCCTGTTGACTAAAGAAAAAAATGAAGCCCCTTCTTTGTAGAAATAGTTTCACTGTTTTCAAATCTCATTCTGTTAAGCTCCCAGTTTTGACTTTCCCCTCAGATAATTAATACAATCTCTTTTCGACCACATTCTAATTGTCAGCAATAAATAAAAATCATTCTGAACTGTATTGTTTTGTAATGATTTATACATTCCATGGGAGTATTACAAGAAATCACAAGACTGAGGAAAAGTTCTTTTTTCTTCATGTCACAAGCCACTAACCTAGAAGAGTGGAACATTTCCTCCATTGTTTACCTAGTTTCTGTATTTTGTGACACCTATAGTTCCACGAATGGGGAGGGAAAAAGCCAAGGAAGGCTGGGAAAAGTAATGCTTGGGGTCCATGGTGGTATTTCTGCAGCCTGTGGGCACAGGCCTGTCACAGAGTGGAGAACACATGTACATATTCAAAACAGTAACTGAATTCTCCTGCAGCCTGACAGAGTGCCAGGCACCACCAAGCACGGGCAGAGTTTTGCAGTAGTGTGGCAGCCCAGCAACACAGGGTAAGCAACTCTTTTTGCCCACCAGTGTAAGGTCACTGAAGACAAGGAACACATTTTCCTTCAAACCTTCCCCGTGTGGTTCACTCAGGGGCAGCCCCGACCCCACACCTGTCAGTGTCTGCAGACAGAAGCCTCTTTTGTGGGTTCCCAATCCCAACATTTCCAGGTTCCAGGTCTCCCCTGAAACCCACTTTCAAGCAGCTGCAAGGATTCCCTGTTCCTGCAGCCAGCACTGCTGTGACAGGTAATGACTGACCAGGCACAGGAGCTGCCAGGTCACCCTCAGAGCAGGATGTGGGGCAATCGTGGTGTGCAAACACCTCTGCCAAGCCTGAAGATTTTTATTTGCTGTATGACTTACGAAAAGTTTAAAGCAGAATTAATGAGCTGGAAACTCTGAATCACAGAGCTGTCAGGGGTTATGGATATGGGCATTTTTGTCTGATAGGCGATAATATTTCAGAGTCTGAGGGATCCAGATACTAACACTGATTTTTACAGAAAAAAATCACACAAGAAACCATAAAAAAACCCCTTCAGATTCCTTTTTTAAAAATATATTTAAACTGCAGGCAATTAATTTGCCTTTTTGGTTCACAGCAATCTTGATATGAAAGTGGAAACAAAACATAAAACAGAACTGAAAAAAAGACACAAGGCAGAATGTAGAGGTGAAGAAAATAAGAGATCATCCCTCCTCCTGACACCCCTGCTCCTCATTACAGTCCACTGGAAGTCCAGAGCAGTCTGTAACCGACTCTTGGGACAAATTGGCAGGACATGTTTTTAGATAAGCTGTGACACAGGATGAGGGAGGAGAGGGCAGGAGGGAGCTGCAGGAGCAGAGAAGAGAGTGCCTGTAATTACAGTGGGCAGGGCTCGCACCAGAAGAGCAGCTCTGTAGCTTCCTCCAGGGCCCAGCCAACCTTGCCATGCCAAACAGCTACAGAGAAACTGTGTGCATGTATTAAAATGTGTGCATGTATTATGAACACCAAACTACAAAGAAAAATTATTAAAGCAGAGGCAGCCATTAAACACTTCTCTTTACTTAACACAAGTCCCTGATCACAGCTGACTGCACAACAATGCCCCCTCCCTGGGACATGCTGCTCCTGACAGAAGAAATGCAGATTATAGGTAATCATGCCAGAAACAGGTAATGAGAAAGAAGCATTACAGTAATGTTGTGGCAAAGACAGAAAGAATTATATGCAGTTACGTGGAAGATCTTCAGACAGATCTGTCTTAAAAAAAAAAAAGAAAAAGTGGGGGAAAAAGCTACTGGCCATAACAGTAATTATTATAAATCTGCTTAGATCACTCCCTGTCCCACACAGCTGTGCTGTACAATGGGTGTATTTGTCTATATTTGACCTCTGTACATACAGTCCCCAAAAACCTAAACTGACACAAACAAAACCATCCAAAATTAAGTTGCTTCTGCCTACTTAAGTTAGTATTTCCTTCATTAGATCAAATTTGGGATGCTTTCCTCTCTAAAACACCAGAATACTGACTGCCATCTTTCCTCAGTCATTCACCAGTTTTACATAAGGATAATTGGATTCAAGATTGTGCAATTAAAGCAGTCATCAGTGGATGCTCACGTAGGATATCACACAAAAACAGTAACTACCAACCACAGGTCACACCCAGCTTGTATAAACTCCAGCCTATGTAGCCAAGTCCAGTCCTGAGACTTCCATTACTGGTGCTGGTGGAAGAGGATTTAGAATGTTCTTGCACACTTCTGTAACCGTAACCTGAGCTACGCACAAGTGTGGAAAAGAAGAAAGAATCGTTATGGCAGGTAAGTTCATCCAGTCTGATGGCTCCAGACACCCCTCTTCCAATCCAGATGAGCAATATTTGCTGAGGAAACAAGCTAAACTACATCTGGCTGCCCTCTCAGGAACTTTGCTTTTTTAGGTTACGTGTATTTATTGTTTTTTCTACTACAACGGAATTTCTTTTTTCTTTTACTATCATGGGTCTTGAACATTTTTTTTCCAGTAACACAGAAAAGTAGAGTAAGAAAGTATTTTTCTATCCTATCAATTAACTGCTCTGTTCAGTGCTTCTGCAGCCATCTAATCACTGTTGGCTAGTGACTGGGGCATCAAACTGCGACACAGAAATCCCAGGCTCTAAGATCAAATGGAGTCTGGCCTCAGAGAGGTCACTGGGTGGCCTCTGGAGTCCCAGGAGGGGCTCTGCCAGCCAAGTGCTGCTTGTCTGTGTGGGACTGCACTCGCTGTGCTCACTCTCATGCTGACTGTAAAGATCTCGAGTTAGACACGTGTACCATGGAATACTCACACACAGGCTCCATCTACAGTTTAGCCTACAGGTTTTCCTGTTACAGCTTCATCTTTCAGTCAAGGGCAAAGAGAACCCTGTGTGCACCATGATCAGCATCTTCAGCAGTGACCACCAGGCTTTTCCTTCTGAGCATGCTCCCAGTGTCTGTCCAATACAGGATAGACACCCAAACAAATTTTTAGAAGTTTTGGCCAATTGTACACTGACAGAATTCTGGAAAATAAGTTTTCCTAACAGGCACTGGAAGAAGAAAAAGAAATTGTAAGATTGAAATTGAAACTGTGAAGATCAAAACAAGGATGAATCTGAGGTTCACGTGGACAAAAGCCTGACATGAGGCTTAACTGCACTCTTGCCCCATGTACAGAGCTTTTTTTTTCTGCTCTCCTGCACATATTCACTAGAAATGCCTGTGGGACCATGAACTTTGCAAGGCAAATCAAACTATTAATGCAGTAAATTGTTAGAGCAAACCAATTCTAGCCACTGCCTTCTTTCTCTTTCCTACTTCTGTACACTTCCCCTCTTCCTCTGTTGGACATCCTGACTTTGCCTGTGCCATTCCACTCTGACAGTCGTTAGCAGCACTGTTTAGGTCCTTTAACATCAGAATCTCACTAATGTCAAGCCCATGGCTCAGCTGCCATTAAATCTTCTATGCATGACATTTTTATTTGCAAGATGTGCAAAATGCTCTCAGTTTCCTGCATGCCTGCACGGCTCACACCACGTGGTGCTCCCTTGCCCCACAGAGCCTGGGCATTCAGGACACACATGGATAAAGTGCAGCCGGGCAAACTGACTCCTTTTCAAACCCTGCCTCCAAGTCAGCTTCCTTCAGAAACACCTTCTAAGTCACTCTTAAATTAGAGGACTTGATACTAGGAATGATGCTTTCCACAGGTCCCTTTCAATTAAACGTGTTTAGGCCAGGAAAATGAAGTGATGATGCAAGCGACACGCTTTCCAGGCATTTCACATCATGGGACTCAAACATCACACTCCTGCCAGTGGAATTTTTGTCTCCACGTGACACATCTGAAGCAAGACCCTTAACTGACAACACTCACACATGCTTATGCACACAGACTACAGGAAGGTCACTTGCTCCAGGCCTTTATTGCAGCCTTGGAAATGCACATTTCTTCCAAAAAGCTGAAAAATGAGTACAATTATGCCTTTATCAAGCCTTCACAGAATACAACTCTGTGCTGCAAACGCAGCAGAAAACTCAAATCTCACCCTCTCTATTATTATAGTAGAACCCTATGGACTCTCTCAGATATGAGCCTCTTTCTTGGTTCAGTGAAATGATGGAAGTGTTGCTTACAGCACCATTATTCTGCACAGGATTAACAAGCTCTAGTCAAAGCAGGAGCTTTTCTTCACCTGAAACTCCTCTGGAATACCATACTCAGAAAGGGCACTTCCCAAACACCTGTTTTCATAGGGGAATCTGATTTTTTTTGCTTTGTTTTTGTTTGATGTTGTGGAGATTTTTTTAATTTATCAGGGAAAGAGAAAGCTCAAAGCTTTTGTCATCTGAGTTCAGTGCCCCGTTTTTAACATTGGGCAACCTATCATGATACAAGAGAGCAACCCATAGCACTGCCTCGAGATATGCCACTCCTCTGCTTGTAATCTTTTTCCAACGGAGTGTGAAATAACACCCAGCTTCAAGCTACAAGACTGTAAATTAATTGAGATACAAGATGTGTGAGAAGATAACAAGCAAGTTCCACACTGAAGATACCAACCTTCACTGCCAGGCAGCATTTCCAGAATCAGCCTTGCACTTCCTAATGAGAGTTTTAATACTTCTTTCTGTAAATCTGTAAAAACATTATGGGAACTAGATATCACCACAGAAAAGGAGCAGGAACATAAGGAATAGAACAGTCTCTTCAGACTTTAAAAAAGTCTTATCTAAACACAGAAGATTTTGGTTTTTTGTTTAAATCAAAGATAAATTCTCTGAATTTTGAATTTTTTAATGTTTTTTCTCTTTCTGAAAGAACCCTACAGAACAGGTATTTTAGTTGTCCATCTAACTCCCTGGCTTTTTTTTCAGCTTTTAGTAACAATGGATTTTTCTTTTTTCCTATAGCACATAATGCCAGTTATATATAAATATAATAAAATTAGTACATTAGACATAATGAAAACGTGTGCAAGTCTGAAGGAAGATGTTTTTGATTAACATGTCTTGTGTCTTTCTAGCCCTAAAAATAGGAAAAGTCAACTGGCAATCCAAACTAAATAAAGCTGCACACCACACCTCTGATTACAGCAGCACAGAAGTAATCTTGAGGAGAGGGCAGCCCTTCAGCATCTCTCTGAACCTCAAAACAACAGTGCAATCTTGGGACAACTTCACCTTTATTGCAAGCACAGGTAATCTCCCCACGGCACTCATCTCATATCCAGGTTATTCCAGCTCCAAAATACTTGTGCCTTACAGGTCTACATGGCCCATTCTTGAAACATGAAGCTTCGTCCTGTTTCACTCAGGATTCATTGTCCTTTTAGGCTTAGGAGTTCCCATTTTAAAGTTTGACCTATACCTTAAGGCAAGAGACAGTTAAGGTAATAATTACAAGAAAGGCAGAAGCCATCCTCATTGCAAACCCAAGGCTGTATCTCTGCTCCTAAGGACATCCCTGCAATACTGCACGTTCCCTTCATTCTGGTCCCTGAACATCATTCACCTCTACCTCTCATAAACCACCACGCCCAGTTCATCCATTCTCTCTGGCAGGACCATCTCCAGCAGAATCCCAGCAGACCAAGGCCATATTTACCCTTTCTGAGGAGGGCACCAGTGGCTGGAGTGCAACCCAAGAGCCCAGTGAGCCTCGCTGCCTGAACTTCACCATCCTCAGCCCGGCCGATGCCGTCATCGGACGATACAAACTCCAACTCCAGGTCCTTGCTGGGAACAAGGTCTCTTCCAAAGTCCTGGGCCAGTTTGTGCTACTCTTCAATCCCTGGTGTCCAGGTATGCTCTGATATCTCACATCCTTCAAACAACTCATTCTCTCAGCCAGGAACTCTGGGTGTCACAGTGAAGTCTGTACCTGACAGTCACAGCTACAGAAAGCTGGTTTTTTGCTCAACATCAAAAATCAAGTTTTTGTCCCTTCTTCAGTGCTGCAAGGCATCAAGACCAGAGGCAGTAAATATTCCAGATATTCGTTCTTGATTTATTTTTCCCTCTGGTTCTTGCATTCAGTTGTAAAACAAGTAACATGTACCAGTGAGACATGTACTGAGCTTAGTGAAGGGCCAGGAACACAGTTCCCCTGGAAGGAATTTCACGTTTATTTTACTCACTCTCTAAATGATTACAGATGTGCAGCAGAGAGTCCTAAGCCTGCATACATGGGCAGTCCCACCTGCTCCCTAGAACTGCCCTCTATTTGAGATTTTCAGTTACAGCAAAACAATTTCCTTCCAGCCATCATGTCTCATTCTGCTTGTAGATGATGATGTCTACATGGCTAAGGAAAAGGAGCGGCAGGAGTATGTTCTGAATGACAGTGGAATCATATTTCAGGGACTGGAGAAAGATATCCAACAAGAGGCTTGGAACTATGGACAGGTAAACAGCACCACCTCTTCCAGAACTTTCAGAATCAGAGTAAGGGGTAAATAGGCTCTTGAGGAGAAAACCCTATTATCTCACAGTATAAGAGCACAATGTTCCTCACTCCAGATTTTCTTGCAGATATGTATCTCTTTTATCAATACACTACAGACAGCAGCATCAGGATCATTTCCCCTGTCTGGCATATGCTAATACAGAAATATAAGAAACAAAGCATAATTTTAGTGTTCCTTTGCCTGTAACACAAACTGGTAAAACTCTGCTTGCTTTTGTGACCCTTGTAGAGAGCAAAGAAAGCCACTGGGTATTGCAAAGCCAGTACATGTAAACATTTACGCAATCTGTTCAGTAATGGGGCAGAAGACACTAAAAGAATACCCCAAATGTACTCAACTGAAACACCTCATGTTGGAATTGTTGAAAATCAGGTTGGCCCTCCAAGAGTAACTGCTGCAAACAGTCAGAAATACAGCCCATCATTGGTCCTGCAGCCATCCTGCAGCTCCCCGGGCCAGCTGAAACATTCCTGGCCACTTCATGCCCTCCAACTGCACCAGCACTTACAGACAGCATTTCTATTGATCCTCCTGATCCCATGGCTGCTTTTACACTAATATATGAAACAAGGCCAGAGTTCCTTTCTGTTTTAGAAGTCAAGGGCCATCCTCACCTGGCCACATCCATCCAGCCAAGCACTGGGGCATTCTCTGGGCCCAAGCAGTGTCTTGGTGACCCTAATCCACAATAAGTGTTTTTGTGGGTTTCTTTCAGTTCAGATCACCTGATATGAGATGGAGGCAGCCCATGAGAGTAAGGCTTTCATAACAGACCGGTACCTGAAGGGGCACGGCAGGATGTGGGAGGGTGTGACCCCTGCCGAGCCCGACCTCCAGTGGTCTTGTCTGTGCCACCAGGCCACGTAATGTCCTCATGAATGCCAGTGGCCACAGCCCCACACTGTGCTCACAGTCATCTTGTCTTTAAAATACTATGGACAGCTGGCAGCCTAATGGTTATGTTTTCTTCTTGGCCCAATTGTCTTTAACAGTACAGAAAACGCCTCTATTCCCAACGTTAGGAGAAAGAAAGTAGGTGGGGAGCTTATCCTTGGGTTTACTTATGAAATTAGCCTTTAATATATGGGTTGTTTTGATTGCAGTTTGAGGAGGACATCCTTGACATCTCTCTGGCTATACTGGATCGGAGCCTGAGCCACCGCGAGGACCCAGCTGTGGACGTCTCCAACCGGAACAGCCCTGTCTATGTCAGCAGGGTTATCAGTGCCATGGTAAAGTCACCCAGCTCTTACAGACGTAAATGCACCTACCAACAAAACCCCAACTCACACTCACACTTGAGTGTGAATTCCTCCATGTTTTATAGGTGTAGCCAAGCAAAAAATAGCTACAAAATAGGTAAAATGGAGATTTATTCTTCTTCCCAAGAGCTTGCTCACAACTGAAGGAATGCTTCCAAGAACTTCTGAGGAACATCGAACCTCATCAATGTATTTTCCTAACAGATTTTCAGTCCATTAGATCTTTTCACTAATTTGGAGAGCCTTTGTCTATCCTGAAATCACTTGCTAAGTTTTTCAAACACCAAGAGAAGCACAAAATATTTTGGAAAACCAGTGCTGGTTCGGCTGCATTTAATGTCTGAATTTAGCATTCTTCACCTAAGGGATATTTGTTCAGGGAAGCTTTTATGCATTTCCTGCAACAAATAGTAACAACTTCCCAGCACACACCCATCCTCATAAACACATAAATGCACAATTTGGCAGCTGAAGACTTTCCCATTTAATAAATAATAGATGCCTCATCACATTCCTTAGCTAAGATTCCTTCCTTATAGCTGTGATACTTTCCAGTCTTTTAGACAGCACTCAATTTAGGCATTCTCAGCTCCAACATAAAGTAAATAACTCTACTCAGATGTACAAAATTACTGTAAGTATGAATACTTAAGAAAAAAATTTAAAAAGAACTTACTGCTTTCTGTATCACCACACATGACACTTAAAACAGGGCTCTACAATGGACGTGCACAGACATATGCAACCACATCTAACCAGTTTGGGCAAGCTGTACTAACTGCACATTTTCAGAGAAAAGATGAGTTTCTCAAGGCTTCCATGTAAATCACTTGAGAATGTGAAGCAGCACTGAATGCACAGTCCAACAATGTAATAACATACAAGGAGTGAGATCAATAGATGAAACAGAGAAAATGTAAATGGTGTCAGTCAGTACACTTGGGACCACTTGTACTGAAACAAGGCAGTTCTGAATCATCAGATTCTACAATCTTGTCTGGGCTTGATCCAGTTGCGGCCCTTGAGCAGGCAAAAGTCTAAGATTCAAATACTCTGTCCCACCATCCAGTCAATGAGAACAGTCGTACCCACAGGACCACTTCTAACTATTTCCCTCTCTCTTTTCCTGTAAATACTTTAATTCTCTCATGAGAAGGACTCTTTCAGGTGAACAGCAACGATGAAAAAGGAGTAGTGGAAGGGAAGTGGAGCGGGAAGTACCGCTCAGGAACAAACCCCCTGCGATGGAGCGGGAGCGTGACCATCCTGCGCAGGTGGTACCGGGCCAGGTACAGACCCGTCCGCTACGGCCAGTGCTGGGTCTTTGCAGGAGTCACGTGCACAGGTACACGAGGAGGGATGGAAATGACACCACAGAGGCAGCTCACTTCGAGTTCTGCAGTCTGAACTTTGTGACAACACTGTTTAAACTGTTTCAACTTTGACAGGGAGGGCAAAGAACATCTGCTCTCCATGTATGAAGGGTTAATCTCTTCAGTTTACAGGCTGTAATAATGCATGCCAGCTTTGGGAGTAATCAAACAAAAACCAAAGGGGTTTTCCAGCTGGCGAGAAGAGCAGGGTTTCCTGTTTCAAAGCTAGGATTCCAAGAAAACCAGCACTCTTTTAAGTCCGTCTCCTCACAGTGCCAGTTTTCTGCTGCTGTGTCTTACCTGCTGGTGACACAGGAGCAAGTCACAGTTCTGAGGACCTGTGAAGGGAGCTGCAAGTCAGGAAAAGCATTTCATCCTGGCAGTGTCCAGTCAGAGCTGCTCTGAGACACAAGAGCCTCTCTGGGGAAAATACACAGGAAAATTGAGAGATATCTCAGTAAGAGGAAAAAGAAGAAAGTAACAGAGGAACAAATAGAAAATGGGAGAGAGAACAGGATGAAGAATCAAAGATTAAAATAAATGGGTGAATCTAACTCTTATTAAAAAGCACATGACAGCTGAGAACGTCATGTCAGTGGAAGTGTCTTCTAAGCAACTTTGCACAATGGCTGTGATGTGCATCGTATCTGGAGGGAAATTTCTGAGGGTTTGTTTCACCACTGAAAATGTACACTAGACTGTTTGACCAAAAAAACACTTTCTAAATGTCTGTAAAATACATTTACAGAATTTCTATGGTATTCTATATTGCAGTACTGAGATGCTTGGGAATACCTACTCGTGTTATTACAAACTTCAATTCTGCCCACGACAAGAATCTAAATCTGAGTATTGATAAGTACATTGACATGTCTGGAAACACCCTGCACTTGAGTGAAGACAGTGTGTGGTAAATATACATATTTCTTTAATATTTCTTCCACTATATTCCCCACTAATTAAAATATCTAGAATCATTGCTTCTGAAAAACCACCCCAACCTCATGCTCCCAGTGACTCACAGACCTTTGGCTTTTTGTTCTGGAATGTCCAGTATTGAATTACTGACTCTAAAATGAAGTATTTTCCTTTTAACATTTCTTTTTCATAACACCCCAACATTTCTCAGAGGTCCAACACAAAAAGCTGGAAAAAAAGGGGAAAGAGGTACTCATGTAAGGAGTGCACCAGCTGCTCTCTCCACAGAGAGTTTTCATTCACTCAGGATTATTTCTTGCATTGTATGAATCAGATATTCAGCATTCTACCTCCCTTACAGGAATTTCCATGTCTGGAATGAAAGCTGGTTCGTTAGAAGAGATCTCGGCTCTTTTTATGATGGATGGCAGGTTCTGGATGCAACACCCCAGGAGAAGAGCAAAGGTAACACTGCTGTAAATATAAAAAACCTGTAGATAATGTTACTCCTAAAGATTGCCAGGGACATTTCAGGACAATTCTCTTCTATATATTCCCTGTAGATGCAGCATTAATTTGGGTGCACAAGAAAAGCACTACCCACATCAATCACCAGTAGGGACCTTTTCTGTCAGCCTCTGGATTGCTGACCAGCATAACAGTTCTTCCTTTTTTAATTTCAATTCTCTGCCTCCACAAAAGCCAGCACATCCTAAATTCACTAATCTCACCCTTGTCTTAGGTCCTAACATCACACAGTCCCATTCCCCGCTACCAGGTTTAACAAATTTAGTTCCCTGGTTCTTCTCAATGCGCACACAGCACTGTTGATTCCCATCTCAAGTCTGACTGTACTTCTGACTTGGCTCACATCCCTCACATCCCTCACATCCTCCTCTCTCCTCTCCTTTCACCTGACAGCTTTGCACGCAGCCCTGCAGCCTTTGGAGGGTGAGAATATTTCTCACAGCACACATCATCAGAAGCTTTAGCTCTCCCTATCAGCCTCCTCTGCAGCCCCACCTTTTGATAGAAAGCGCATGTGGAATCTCTGGACATGCTGTTACCATATTGCACAGACATGAAAACAGTGCACTTGACCCAAATGTGTCTTTGGAGTGGCTGCCTCTCCCTCTTGCTGTCAGCATGAGGATTTCTGTTGTTTTACTTCTCCCAAATGTGTCTTTGCAGTGAGTGCCTCTCCCTCCTGCTGTCAGCATGAGGATTTATGTTGTTCAACTTCTCCCTCTCTAATACAGGCATCTATCAGTGTGGTCCTGCCTCCACCAGAGCCATTAAAGAAGGGGATGTGAACCTGGATTACGACAGCCCATTTGTGTTTGCAGCAGTCAATGCTGACTGCGTTACTTGGATTCGCTATAGCAAGAAAAGAAAAGAGAGAATTTATTCTGATACCAGGAAGATTGGAAAATTTATCAGCACCAAAGCAGTGGGCACCAACGCCCGTGTGGATGTCACTGCTAATTACAAATATCCAGAAGGTAAATTCTTTATTACAATAGTTTTGCCCCTGATGATCAGATGTGAAAAGAATTTAGGCCTTTATTGGACTGAGCACTGACTTAATTTCATTACTTCTTCTAGAGCCGAGTAATTGTGAATTCTCAAAGTCTTAGGGCTCCTTATTGCTAATATTGATTCAATTGAAACAAGAGCCATTCTGGGGAGCTGTCTGGGGAGAATTTCTGCAAAAGGGTTTTTCCACCCTTCTCAGTTTCAGAGGAGATGGCAACTGCCCCAGCTTACACAGAACTGAGCTCTCCCAGGTATTACCTTTCTACTGCCCACAGCTTCTCAGAGGTGTCCATGAACAGCCACCTGGAGCTGATGGGCAGGTTTTACTTTCCAGCCTTCATGGCCATGTACATTCATTTGCTTTTGTGCCAAAATTCACATTAAGGTTAGACCTCACTTTCTCCTCTTGAGTATCTTTGCCCTTCTGAGCTTCCCTAAATCTCTGAGATCAACCATGGCTCCACTGCACTGCATGCCCAATACATGCACGAGGTCTCTGACCACGGTGTCTTTCAAAGCAGGATCCTCAAAAGAAAGGCAGGTGTACAAGAAAGCACTGAAGTTGCTTGGTGTGAGAAGACCTGGAAAAAGAACCAAAATTCCAAGACCCAGAAGACGATTTTCAAGGGCACAGCCTGCACAAACCCCCAGTATCTCGGGGAAGCTGCTCCTTGATGCATCTCCTGTAATTGGCCAGGACATCCTCCTTACCTTGACAGTCAGAAACTTGATCTCAGATTTTAAGACCATAAAGGTTAAACTGAAGGCTTCAGCCATTCTCTACACCAGAAAACCGAAGGCGGAGATTTTGCAGTTGCACAGGTCTATTAAACTTGGATCTGAAGAAGGTAATTTTAATTTTATTGAAGCTTTTATTACTGGACAAGACTTAGTTTTGGTTTGTGGTCAAATCACATGGAAATAAAGAATGGCTCAAGAAGTGTCTGACCTGCAAACAGTTGGAGGTCAAGGCTATTCAGGGGAAAAGAAACACACATATTTGCCCTGTCTTAAGCATTTGCTTTAGGCAAAAAGGAGACTGAGCAGGGTGACCTTTTACCTGACCCAGCACAGTCACTACTGGTACTACATTATGACTTTTTTGCTAAGATAGAACAACTAAGAGACATACACTGGAGATTAGTGAGCTGACAGCTCTCCATAAGCAAAGTATAAAGACAGATTAAAGGGGGAAGGACAAGCCTACGACTTTCACAGCAGCACAACAGCAACCACCAGCTGCAGGAAGAGCTGTGTCACCTGCAAAGAGTGGTCTCTGGCCTGCTTTTATAGGGACTGTGCTGAAAAATGAGACGTAGCACAGGTGAATAGAACTACCCTCTCAAGCTAAGACATAACATGTTAGAACTCATTCCACAGTTCCAGTAATAGAACTCCTTTTCTCAGTATACAGAGTTCCATTGCCTTCCTCACAGGCACAGACTCTGACTGTGCAAGGCAGAGGCTGAACAGCTGCATCTGCAAGGGCATTTAAAGCAACCTACCTTCTCACTTCTGCCCTTACAGAGCTGAAGGAGCAATAAAGGAGCTGTCAGGAAGCCCAGCTTCAGATAAATGAAAAAAAACACCAGCAGGGGTTGCTACATATATCCATCCTCAGATCTGTCCAGGTACCAAACTGTACCTGATCATTTAGTGTTTTATGTAAATGTAAGCAGAAGTCACCCATGAGCATCGTTCCTGTCTGTTGGTGTCAACACCCACAAATGTGCAGCCCCAGGGTGATGGGAGTATTGCTCCTTAAAACACAGGTATCTTACAGATAGCTGGTACTCAGAACAAAGGAGGGAAATTTTGTTTCTGTTTCCATTCCAGTGAAAGAGATTTCTTTCAAGATCCCCTATTCCCAGTACAAAAACTCTCTGATGGATGACAGGAAGATCCTAGTGACTGCTGTGTGCCAAATCAAACGGGGAGCCTCGCTTCTAGTTGAGAAGGATATTGTACTTCAGGATCCTTTTCTCACCATAAAGGTAAAAGCTAGTCCCCTCTGTGACCCTTGAGAGATGTGCTGAGAAGAAGCATCTAGAATTCCTACTCTGTCTATTCCTCATGGGAAGGAGCATGGGAAGTGAAATCATGTCTGAGGGTGATTGGATCCTGTTGCTTTAGCAATATGCCATGACACAAATGAAATGAACTACACTAAAGAAAAGCAAATCTTTCCATGGCATAGCTGGGCTGGGATATTCTTGCCAGTGCTTGTTAATGTGGCACTGATAAAGTTCTCACTGTTACAACAGTTACAAGGTAAGCTCACCTAAGGAGGGTAAGACAGAATAATACAGACAGATAAAGACATCTCATTCATATTTAGACCTCCCCTTTTGTTAGAAAAGTCTGATCAATATCTTCCAGTTTATTTAGGAAGACTAGTTTTTACCAAAGACATCTTCACTGACCATCTGATAATGCCTGGGGCTGTAAGTTTCTCTATTACCAGTATTCAAAGAAAGTTCTTTAACTGTATCAGGGTGTCACTTTTCACCTTCTGCAACACTTCACAAGTGATTAATTAGAATTGGAGGCTCTTTTTTTTTACTTTTGACTGATTTTTGACAAATGTTTACAAGGAATAAAAAGCAGTTCTTAGTCTACAGGAAAGATCCTGCACTATGTTTGTCCAGGGACAGTCCTGGCTTTGCATGGCCCATCACATCCACATAAACGAGCTGAACTGGTTTTGGACAGCACATTTAAATGCTGTATCACACATGGGATCAAATGCTATCTGCTCATCTTACTGTAAATAACATAGAGGGAATATGGTAATGTGCAGAGTCTTTCAGGGCCTCCAGACTAGATTAGCTGTCCCAAACCACTCTGTCAGGAGCATACAAGAAGAGCAAGGTCACACACAGGAGTAAAAAGCATGGATTTTTGCAGGTGTGGCAATTTCTGAACACCAAGTTCCAGTGAGACTTTGTAAAAAGCCTCTGTGCTGTGTCATGCAAATAACAGAGTCAGTTTATGTAGGGCAGGCACCTGGACTATATTACTTCAATTCAGTGACTAAGTTTTAAGAAGCATTTATGTTTCTGTTGATTGAAACTTCCCCATAAACATGGAGACTAATAGAGAAATACAACTGGGCTGATGGATCTCTCAATGTTGTTAACTAATATTACATTATTTACAAAGATACACCAGATATACCAGTTCCACACGATCTCAGCCAAAATAAGGTAATGAATATGTTTATTTGCTAATTTGCATTCTTTTCCCTGAGACACCACGATTCACCTCTGTCTCACACCTCCCATGTTCTCCAATCCTAAACCTTTCATTTAGCCTAGTTAAAGCTAATTTAAGGTGCCTCCAGTAGCTAGCCATAGATGCCAAGTGAATACTTGTATTCTCGTTCTGTTCTCACTCTGACAAGTATCTTCCTGTGCTACACATGAAACCATGCACCGACCTAGTTAGAAAAGGGACTAAATGGCAGATTCTACAGCAGTTTACTGAGTCTTAGCCACACTGCATGCCTCATTCGAGGCTGAACTCTGTTGTCCAAAAATATGTATGTGAACTAATTCCTGGCTCCTTCCTGTCCAGGTGATCCTGAGAGGGTGAGTGGTTTGCAATGGGAATGAAAGGAGAAAAGCACTAGGAGGACATGAGACCAATGCTGTGGCTGAGCAGAATGTTTTCTCTCTGCAGCTCCTTGGGCCAGCTGTGGCACACAAGCCCGTCGATGTGGAGGTCACATTTACCAACCCTCTGTCTGATGTGGTGACAGACTGTGTCCTGAGAGCTGAAGGCAGTGGCCTGCTCAAAGAGCAACTCCGAATCCAGTACGTAACTGCTTCTGGCTGGTGCCTCCTTCACGTGGGTGGGAAACTTGGAGTTCCAGCGGGTTTTTTAAAAAAGATTCTATCAACCTCATGACTTTCATTTGCACCAACCTTGGACCAAACGCCACAATGCCAGTACTCTCCATAGAGAAGATGAAGTTTTTTACACCTCTTTAGCCAAGATTTGAATTACAGAATGCTCAGGGAGTAGAGAGATGGCACACAGTCTTAAATTTGGGTACTCAGAAGAACACATTGCAAGAATTTTTCAGCTGCTTTAACTTACAAATGCATTCTCTCTTTTAGTGTGGGAAGAATGGCCCCTATGGAGACTTCAACAGTGCAATTTGAAATCATTCCATACAGGAGTGGCACCAGGCAGCTTCAGGTAGACTTGGTTTGCACACACTTTTCAGACATTAAGGGATTTGTGACGCTTGATGTGGCTCCTGCTCAGTGATATAACCTGTACAACAGTTCAGTTTTGCCTGTTTGTGAGGCTGGTGCAGTGTTCATGCATTATTATGATTGGAAGCACAGAAATGCAGATTACTCAGCCAAAATAAAGTGATGTAATACGAACGGAAATTAATAAAAAGGTACTATACACTATACTGTAAAGACAGTGTCACCTTGCTCATTCCCTAGCCTGTTTTATGGGCCTTCACACATACAATTACCAGTGGAAATCATTATATAATTTAACTTGAAGGAGAGGATCAAGTGTGATGCTTTTCAGCATTAGAGCCTGTAGCAATAATAGCAGCTGGATTTCCAAGGAACATAATTTAAAATTCCCGGTTTTATAAGCTTCATGGACTGTAATTTAATTATCACAGAATAATAAAATGGTTTGAGTTGGAAAGAATCTTAAAGCTCATCTTGTTTCAGCTCCCTGCCATGGGCAGGGACACCTTCCACTATCCCAGGTTGCTCAGAGCCCTGTCCAACCGGGCCTTGAACACTTCCAGGGATGGGGCAGCCACAGCTTCTCTGGGCAATCTGTGCCAGGGCCTCACCGCCCTCCCAGAGATGAATTTCTTCCTAATATCCAATCTAAATCTACCTCCTTCAGCTTAAGGCCAGTCCCTCTTGTCCAATCTCCCTATACCCTTGTGAAAAGTCCCTCTCCAGCCCCTGTGTAAGCCCCTTTTAGGTACTGGAAGGGGCTGTAAGGTATCCCTGAAACCTTCTCTTCTCCAGGCTTATATCCACTAAATATGTTGTATTCAGTAACAGCCAAAGTTCTATCCAAGTAGCTGACATAATTAAATTCTAGAATTAAATTTATCAATAATCTTATTGCTAGAAGGAAAATACAGCAGTAAGACATGGCAGTGTTACAACAGTGCTCTCTTCTTATGACTGGAAAAATGAGAAGCTACAAAAAGTACCAAGGCAGAAAAAAAAGGACGTCAGAAAGACGTGTGAAAATTCACAATTAACAGTCACTCATCCTCATACCACAAAGCTGCTTAAAGTATTTCTTCATTCATGAGGGAGGCATTGTGCCACCCATATCTAAATCCATAATGTGTCCATTCACTCCTTGCAAAGTTAACAAGCCAATATAGCAAAGATCTGAATGTCCTTAATTTGACTTCTTCCTCCTGACACTCAGTACTGTCCAGCAATGCAGGAGCAACTTCCCCCAGAAAGAATGTCCCATGCACACAAACTTGACCCTGTGACACAGATTAAACTGAGGACTCATTTAAATATTTCTTTGATTTAAAGCCAACAGAATCTTCAAAACATGTAAAGTCCTATTTTATTACATCAATTACAGTATTTTGCCTCCCACACATATACTTACAGTGGATGTGGAAGCTTGGTAAAACTAGTCAGCCCAGAGAGACTGGAATGAAGGTTGAAAAGGACACACACACACATACACACAGGAATTCAGATTTCTCCAGGCAAAGGAGAGGGGAATAGGTAGCTTTGTACCTATCAATTAAGTCTTGCAGGGTCTTGGAGAGTCAGGGTACACAATCCTCCACTAGCCTCAGAAAAGGCCTTGAGGTAGTGATGGTATTTCAGAAAATCTCATTAAAACTTGCAAGAATGCAGACTGACATTACATTTAACACACAGTACAGCCAAAACATTCAAAAGGGGCTGTAAGGTATCCCTAAAGGACAGGCAATAATAACTTATTTAAGTCCAGGCAATTATTTCAGACAGTGTTTGTCACACCAGCTTGGAGTGACCTCATCCTAATTAACTATCAGCAAAGGAAGCCTACAGTTCAAAGGGAAACCAGCGCTGTAGAGCCTGTGCCAAGCTCCAAGCTTTGCAACACTCGTTGGGTTTTCACAGTGTCAGCATTTTCATCTGCCCTCAGCAACCACACCCAGCTCAGTTTGAGTGTGAAAATGCAGATCTGGCCAGTGCCATGCAGGAGAAACACATTCCTCCTGCATGAGACATGAGACAACTGTTCAATTATGCTAATGATTATTACAGAGAAAAACATGTAAATGCCCGAGGAAGGATTTAAATTGCTTTTGTCAAACCTACAATCTTTACACAGCCCTTGGTCAGAAGTCAGTGGGAGTTGGTAGAGTAAAATATGGCTAATTGTCAGTATTTTTCTTTATAAATATGCAGGTTAAATGTGAGCATGCCCAAGAGGCTGACCCAGCCAGCACTCATTCCAGTCTCAATACTCCAAAAAATACAGTGAGCACTCGCTGATACGACACATTCATACCATCAATTGGTCTTGAAAGACACTGAGATCAGCCTCTAGGGTGGTGAATGTTTCTCCCCATCATTCTGTTCTTCCGATCTAAGTTTGTTGATTCAGATTTAAAAAAAAAAAAAAAAAAAAAAAAAAATCAACCAGAAATAGCCAAAGCTGATAGTTTCAAATCATTTTGTTCTGTTACCAAAGCCTCACTGCTTTGCCTCTTGGTCTGTCACTCTCCTGTTCTGAATGTGGAGGGCACTGCTTGCTATAAAAGACAAAACCCAAGGCACAGAGCTCTACAGCAACGAGAAATTCCCCTCAAAGGGAAAATTCCTATCTAATTCTTGGGTATTCCACATCAGAGCTGGAAATGTAGACACAATAAAAGGGAAACTTGGGTGTATATAACTTTTGGTAACTACATTCAGAAAGAGACCCAGTTATTAAAGATGCTCACCAAACAGTTTAAGCTTCTGTTTTTAAAGGTAATAAAGTTTTTATGGATTTATATTTGGACCTGTAAAACAGCAAGTATCCCTAAACACTATAGAGATAATAAAGTCATATCCAGGCAAGATGGATCCTTTCAAGGATCCTATGGATTACTTTCATTAAGATTTCCAGGAGCATGTCAGGAATGCAGTGGATACAGAAGTGACAAAACCAACTGTGCTAAGTTTAACAAAGGCAAGTGCTGGATTCTGCAGCTGGGACAGGGCAGCCCTGGATGTAGGGACAGCCTGGGGACAGGGGGCCCATTCTCACAGATGGAATGCCAGTACCAGCACTTGAGTACTACATGCAGAAGTCTCTTTTGTGTGTTAACCTTCTCAACGGGCTTTTTTAGCCCATTTCAGTGTCATGAAAGACACAAAGGGATGATAAGCAGGTCTCTATTAACAATTGAAGTGCATCCTATGCAGGAAATACAACTTGCAGTTGCCAGTTTGACCAAGAGATGGTACTGTGTGTACACACAGTCATTACAAGGCAGTGCTGATGGGATAAATACCTCTTTGTATCTAAACCACTCTGCTTTAGAAGTTCAAAACTCATACGTATACTGCAAAGGTGCACTTAAGAACACTGATCATGCAAAGAAAGTCAGAAGTTTGAGCACAATCAGTTGGTTTACAATTTGCATAGACTGAAAGAGCACAAATCAGCTATCACATACTGTGTTTGGCTCATTATGCAAGAAACAAGTTCAAGATGTATACAAAAGTAACACATAATTGACACTGAAAAACATACGCTGACAATAAATACAGAATTTTCTGGACGATTTCTTCAATCTTCTTATACTTAGTGTTCCCAATTTGTGCAAATCTGGTGACCTCCAGGCTTCCTAATAAAAGTCAGAGCAGTCAAAGCTCATGTAAAGCAGCACTGTGCCCTTGCCACAAAGAAGGGAACAATATCCTGGGGTGCCTTTGGTAAAGAATTGCCAGCGGGTCAAGGGAGGTGATTCCTGCCTTTATGCAGCGCTGGTGAGGCCACACTGGTGTGCCCAGAGCTGGGCTCAGCACTACAAGAGATGAGCAGCAGGTCTTGGTGACCCTGTTCAAGCAGGAGCTTGGACAAGATGACCTCTGAGCTCCCTTCCAACCTCAACCACTCTGCAATGGTTCTGTGAAAGTGAATCTATACAATTAAGGCTATGCTGTAAAAATCTAAAACTCAAGACAGTTTGTATTTAGCTTAAACGACGCATATAAGCAAACAATTGTGAAGTTTAATATGGAAATACTAAGAAAAACACCAAACTCACTGGCCTCTATTAAGTAATCAACTTCTCAAATTAGTCTTGAGTTCGTTGGAGATCATAGGTTTCTGCAAAACTACTGATGACTCATTCCACAGTGAAAGCTGTTCATTTCTGAAATCTTATTTCCTGTCTTTTGAACAATTATTATCAATCCAGTGACACTCTCTTTATATTACAGCAACTTAAAGAATGTATTTAGTCTGAGTCTCCAGCGCAATATTTTTAAGTAATCTGCATTAAGCTACACGAATTTAGTTGTTTCTTTTAACACATTTTCTCATTTTGAAGTGGTTTCACTTTTCTGAATTAGGCACAAGAGCAATGGATGTACTGACTGGTTTTTTTAACTCCTTGAAGGGTTTAGGATCTAAGTAGCTTGAGGTCAGTGTTGGAGAGCAGCTTTCCAGCACTTACATTTGAAGTATATTCTGTGCATTATTTAGAGTCATATTAAGATTTACATTTCCTGCTCTGGGGTCCCCAGTGCACAGCTTCTTGAAGGAAGTGTCACTGGCTGTCTCTAAATGCTTCGCATCCCACTGTGGAACTTCACCTCGTCTGTAGTGTGTCTTCAGTGTGGTCTGAGAGATAAAAGAGTCCTCAACATCTGCACACCAGATAAGCTGGAAAGGTGGCAACACCAAGTCCCACCCTGTACAAAGAAATCAAGCAAACAACTTTGCAAGAGCACAGTTTTTAAGACAGCTGGAGGAAGGATCCACTGCCCACCAGAGCAAGCAGAAGCTGAAGACTTTCATGGTACCCGGAACCAGCCATGGGCCAAGGTAAGCAAAATCACTTTTGTTAGTTCCAAGCATTTGCCAGCTGCGTGTTAGGAAGAAACAACTGTTCTTGCTCCAAGACAGTGTTCATGAGGCTCGTGGAAGAGCTGAGCTTACAGGGCAGGAGCCAAGTGCTCTAAAGGCTTAGGAAGCTCAGTTTGCACAGCAGACTGCACAAAAAGGCACAGCAACCAAAAGCTGGTATCGATGTCTGAGAGGAGTCTGAGAAGCAGCAAGAAGCAGCAAAGGCAGACAGGTGAGATTTGGAAGCAAAGGTAAGTGAATCCCCAGCATAGGGAATGGGGGGGCAGGAGGAATTAACCCAGACTACACAACTGAAACAGAGAGATGACCAAGTGTTTGAGCCCCTGGAGCAGGGAAACAGTCCAGGTTCCAGGCAACCTTGAAGAAAGTGACAGTAAGATCCATGAAAAGTTGTATGATGAAGAAGGAGCCAGACTCCACATCACTCACTGTTCTACAAGACAGCCAGAATAGACATCCTTGTCACAGAGAAGAAAATACGTGAGGTCAGAGCTGGCTCCATAAAGCCTGAATTGGTGCAGGGCTTTGAACTGGGACAGCCATGAAGGGATTTGAAAGCCAGACCAGAATCATTCACTGAAAACCACACATGGAAAAAAATTTCTATGGGGAAAAGAGAAATGAGGTACACAATCCAGTGAGATTCCCAAACAGACACAGAAGGGACAACCACAATGGGAGAAGATATCAATGCAGAGGACAAGCCAGGACAAGACACCAGGAGAGAGGAGACCAGTGAAATCCTCAAAGAGAGTAGTTGTGGCTTTAGCACAGGAGCAATGAATTTAGATAGCAGAGAAATGCTCTACGGATTTTAATTTTTTTTTAGCTGCAACGAAGGGAGGAGCATGGGTCAGCAAGAGGAGGTAGGTGACAGCATGTGTCACATAAGGGGCAGCAGTTACAACCCACAGGGCCAAGGATCTTAGTGATGAGCTACAAGCCAAAGAGATAAATAAGGTCAGGATGATCCCAAGGCTGAGATAAAACAGGGAGTAATTGGGTGCTTGAAATTGTGACGATTTTCTTCTGTCTTCTGGTGCTGGACAGAAGAAGGTATGATGTGTACAAAGCCTGTGTAGGAGATGCAAGGAGAAGGATCTTTTCTGTCTCCTGCATCTTTGGGTATGGGATTGTCAACTAATGTGGTACAAAGTAGGAAAACTGGTGTTTGATCCAGCTGTGCATTTGAACCAGCAGCAAAGTTAGCACCAGTGCACTTAATGATGTCAGGTATAAGCAAAGGGAGCTCAACAGTCACTCAACACCAGAACAACCCAGCTCAGAGTGAAGGCTCCTACACTTACTGGGCAGAAAGTCTCAAAGGCAGGGGGAGAATGTCTTGAGTGGAGAAACACTTGATCAGCTGTTTCTGTGTCCCAGAATGTGGCTCTGAGCCTGACTGCAGGCACCTCACAGCCCCAAACTCATTCTGTATCTTCTCACACTACAGGTCTGAGCACGAAAAAATGTGATTTCATGATCCCAGAGAACAACAAAAACCACCACACAGAAGAAATCAGCACTGAAAGGCTCATAGTGAGGCGGGGACAGCCATTCACCATCACTGTGAGCTTCTCAGCTCCAATACACAACTACCTGCAGCAGATGAAGAGGACCTTCCTCATCGTACAGACAGGTAACCCTACTGCCAAACCTACCAGAGCTCTGCTCCCCCACCCACCTGAAGAACAGAGCTGCGAGCAAAAGCCATCTCCAGAGCTGGGCAGGGGTGCCCAAATTTAGGTGTGAGGCCAGTGAACTGTTTATCTAAGGCAAAGTAGTCTCCTGCTGCTGCAGGGTCACAACCACATCCCTTCCAGAAGAGACACTGCAGTACAATAACCAATACAGGTTCACTATTCCATGATTTGAAAGTGCTCACAGGATCTTTCCTGGGTTAGGAATGTTCAAACCTAACTGGCTTGTTAGAGATATTTTCTCTTACAGTGTTTTCTAGTGAGGCCCCTGAGAAGGGCAGCAGCTTTCAGCCCCAGCTTTTTTTACCATATTGTGAGCATTTGGCTGTGAGTTTTGTTACAAGACATTAAATTCCAGGAACAGCAGGTCTGCACCATTCTGGCCATTCTTGTGGAAAGCACATCTCACTTTCAAACATGGAGGCCTGAGTGCAATACTGACCTTAGGAAGGTTCAGTAGGCATTAAGCTGCCAAAGGGTCAAGACCTTCTGACAAGGACAGCTATGGCTCCAGAGACAGAAAAGGTCCCTGCAGTCTGCACAAGTGAGAAATAAACACAACGTTTGTAATAAATACAACCACATTTCTTTGGCTGCAGGATCACATCATTCCAAAGCAGATGAAATCCAGATTGAATTTCCCATCTCCAGCCTGGGAGACCAGAAGCAGTGGAGTGCAGCAGTGGAGGAACAGGACCCGAACTTCTGGACCCTGTGTGTGAACACACCTGCCAATGCCCCCATTGGCCAGTACACTCTGCTTTTACGTGCCTCCAAATCCTCCCATTTCCTGGGCAACTTCACCCTCCTCTGTAATCCCTGGTGCCGAGGTAGGTGGTCAGAAACAGACAGGCAGGCTGGGATCAGTCACTTCACAGAAACAGCTTTGGAGCTCTGGCACTGCCTCCATGGTGGGAGGTTGGGGCTGACTCACCCAGTGCTCCCTGCCACACCTGCCCTGCTCCTCACAGCACCTAAGGAGAGAGGCAGGGGTTCATAAAGCTCAACGTTTCCTGCCTCAGCATTTCTGTCTCTTCCCTAGAGTACTCCACTGCAAGAGCCCTGTCCTGCTAAAGGAAAAATGTTTCATTAAGTGTTTCCTATAATAGAGATTTTAGGATGAGTCAAGATTGTAATTGGCCTGATTAAGGCCACTGTATCTTCCTGAGTATCAGAACTTATCAGCCAGGAGAGTAGAAGAGCCAGTGAGTGCAACAGCCAAGGTCCAGAGGAACTTTTTGGACAAGGAAATGGAGATAACAACGGAATTCTTCTTCCCTGTCTGATTCACAGTCTCTGGTATTTTTCAGGGCAGAATGCCAGGGACTGCCAAAGTGCAGTGGAATTTGCTGATGTAAGAGAGATGCAAGTGCATCTGAGACCAGGAATGCTTTCTTCCTGATGCTTTCTTTCCACTAATCTAGATGATGACGTGTTCTTGGCTAATGAGGCACAGCGGCAGGAGTACATTTTAAACCAAGAGGGCATCATCTACCAGGGGACTGAAAATGCAGTCTTAGCCCAACCCTGGGACTTCAGTCAGGTAAGCAAGAGGTCCACTATGTCTGTGCTCTCTTCCAACCACCAGCAGAGGAAGGGTGCATTTATCTTGTGTGTACAGGATGATCTGATTAAAGAGTTCTATCCATCTCCATGTTCTCTGCACTCACTACCTTAGTCTAAGACTGTGCGGGAGATCAGGGACCTGTGTATGAAGTCCCACAACCCAATACATGTAGTTTTAGCTTCCTTCTCAGGCTGTCCTCTATAAAGAAATGCATTGGTCTGTATCTGAGCTTTGTGTGCCTTCCTTTCATCAACAGGTATAAAAGTATTTAACAGCGCTCAATAATACTGTCTCTGTGTAACAGGTAAAGTGAGGACAAGTAGGTATTTCCATTTGTCCAAGGCCATCTGACACAGCCAATGATTAGAATGGGATTATATTCCACTTTAGTGCCAGCAGATCATAAAAGTACCTCTGTGCCAACATAGAGAGTGCTCCAGAAAAGCATCAGTTTCCCTCAATCAGGGGACACAGCATCATGCTGATGCATTTCCCAACTTCAGTAAAGTTGGAGGTCTGTCCTCAGCTCCCCCTCCAAGTCTCTGCCCAGAGCTCTCCTTCACAGCCCACTTACCTAAAACTATCAGCAGAAAGGGAGAAACAACCTGCACAGTCACAAACCCTTGAAGAGACTCAAGAGAACAGAACTTCATGGAGAATTTCCTGAAATTATGTATTCTTGTTTCAGTTTGAGGAGGATATGGTTGACATCTGCTTCACACTGCTGGCTGTAGGGGAGCACTTTCTAAGAGAAAAGGATCCCGCCCAGCGCAAGGACCCCGTCCACGTCTGCCGAGCAGTTGCTGCCATGGTAAGGAGGCAGAGAGCAGCCCTGACCCGAGCAGGGGGCACCTTCTCAACCCCAGGTCAGGCCAAACCACTGACCAAAGAGGAAGCCTGTTCCAAACAACACCTCCTGCCCATCTCCAGCCTGTCCTGATACTCCCTCAGCAGACAAGTAGTGCTGCAGGAGGTTCTTAGCAGTGAAAATGCACTTACTGAATAAATGTCAGAGGAGACTGCTGCACCTGTTCTGCTCAGCCATGACCTTCATGCTTTGCACAAAAAAAGTCCTCTTGGTTTCCCCTGCTTTGGGAGTAGCTTCTACAAACAGGACCAGGCGGACCTACCAAAGAGAGGCAATTCCTTAATACATCTTTCTCTCCTCCTTCTCTGCAGCTGAACTGCAATGAGGTTAGAAGCCTGACAGAACGTGAGCCTGGGCAACACTCTAATGGGATACCCCCTTCCACATGGCTGGGAAGCAGCCCCATCCTCCGGCAGTGGATTGTATCAAAATTCCAGCCCGTCCACTACGGGCAGTGCTGGGTGTTTGCTGCAGTGCTGTGTTCAGGTACAGTGCTGCTTCAAAGACTTTTGTGTTGAGCAAAAGAGGACCTTCTAGCATATGCCCAAATTCCTGGATTAACACAGATCCCAGTAACATAACCCTTAATGTTTAGGTGAGAGGCAAATCCTTAGTTTCCTCATCAACACTCAGCATCACCGCCTTTGAGATAAAGAGTATCAGTGCATGCATTCACAGAATGCACCTAAAAAATCTTATTTCCTGAGGCAGCAATGCCTCTTGCAAAGTCCAAACAGCAGGCCTGGTGCCATCCCTAACAGGCCGAGCACCAGAAGAGGCTCCACATCTATCAGCCAAGGCACCCTTAGGGCAGGATGCACAACTGATTCACAGCTCTTTCTTCTGCACAGTTCTGAGGTGCTTGGGAATTCCTACCAGGGTGGTCACCGGCTTTACGTGGGCTCACAACACCAAGAGCAGCCTGAGTGTGGATGAGTATTATGATGAAGATGGGACACTGCTTACACAGGACAATACTGCTCATGTCTGGTAAGAAGGACTATCGGCAGGGTTTGAGACAACACTTGGATGTGGGAATGGAACACGTAGGACAGGAAAGAGGTAATAGAGCTGCAGGGAGATGATAGGAGACAGCTCAGCTGAGATCCCGTCTACAAGACCTGATCTTGATAAACTGCTGCAACCCAAACTCAAGAGTTCACTCTTTCTAGGGCCCACAAAGGAAGAATGATAGCCCAGTCCAGCTGGAGAAATTCTACTTGTTTCTCCACACAGACCTCTGCTCTTCTCAACATGCACTGAGCTCTTTCAAAGGAGCATTAACTGGCTGTGGTTTGGCAAAAGCTTTACTGTACCTCAGGGCTCAGTTCCTTGGTATAAGCTCACACTGTTGCCTCTTGCAGGACCTTCCACGTTTGGAATGAATGCTGGATGGCTCGGACAGACTTGCTACCAGAGTACAGTGGGTGGCAGGCACTGGATGCCACCTGCCAGGAAAAATGCAAAGGTAAGATATCAGAGATGGGCTTGAGCAAGAGCAGGGGGGAAGTAAAGCAGGGGGGAAGCAAAGCAGGGGGGAAGCAAAGCAGGGGGGAAGCAAAGCAGGGGGGAAGCAAAGTAGTTCAATATTCCTCCCTTTCCCATCTTCCAATGGAAGGATGCAAAAGGACAGGAACTCGCTCACCCTGTTGACTTTTGGCACAAAATCATTATTTATCTGTTTGGTTTGTGCAGCTTGTGTAGCTTTAAGAGCTCTATCACTGCTTCCTAATGTCCTCCTAAACCAGATACTTCACCAGCATAGGTCCAAACTAGGGATGGATGTTGGGAAAGCATCTGAATCTTAACTGGGCCACACCTTCTCTTCAGGTGCATCCTTCTGTGGGCCAGCCCCTGTTCATGCCATCAAGCAAGGGGACACACAAGTTGATTATGATGTCTGCTACTTCTTTGCTGCCATCAATGCCAAGTGTCAGGTCTGGATACACAAAGCAGATGACACCCTCAAGCCGGCTTTTGGTGGCACAAAATACACCGGCAACAACATCAGCACCAAGAGCGTTGGCAGTGAACGCTGTGAGGACATCACACACAACTACAAGTACCCTGAAGGTATGGGGCAGGCACAGGCTGAGCACATTCCTTGCCACTGTTACAAGTGAGGAGTAAAAGAATAGAGCAGAGCCAAACCAGAGCACCAGGGTCATCCACTTCTCACTACTTCCCCTTCTTCAGTGGCATCAGGACACCTAATTCTCCCTGTCTACAGAGCTAAAGCAGAGGTCATCACCCAAACTTCATCCTGCTTAATGACATTAAGGTCCCTAGAAGGCCAGGTGTTTCTTCACCAGGCACTTTCATGTCTGGAATACCTTTTCTGATTTCTGTTATCTCTACACTCTGTATCTCCACATCCCATTGCCTCTGTAATATAAATATAGATGTATTTCAGACTCCAGCTTTCTGAAAAGGACTGTTGTGCTCTCAGATATTGCCTAAATCTGTCCCTCAACAAGTAGCTCCCCCTTCAGAATATGAGTGATGTTTCCCTGGCCCAGCCCTACCACCCTACCATAATGGCTTGTTGGCTCCATGGCTGCAGGAGACAACTGCAACTTCTCTGCACATGAGAACATGAAACTGTGCCTTAGCTACAGCAACAAGAAAGCAGCCGCCTCCTCTACTCTGAGAGGTGTTAGCACCAAGGTGTTTTAAAAACAATGACAACTATTCCCAAGTAGAATGAGTCAGGTACATCCAATGAATATGAATACGCTGTCAGCTGAAGCTGTCAAACTGATCCAACCAGAAGCACAAAAGGGTATCTCTCTATGCTCTTAGAAACAGTTATCTACAGTACTACCAGGAGAAATCAATGCCAGTCTCCTGCTGCTTCTCACTAGTAAACAGGAAAGAATACTAAAGTGTGTGTTTCCTTTATTTTTGTGACAGGTTCTCTCCAGGAAAAAAAAGTACTTGACAAAGCTCAGAGAAATATGAAGGAACTTGAGACAACTAGCAGCAGCAGCACAACACAGTTTATGTCCATTCCTACTGCTCTTGAAGAGCCAGTTAACCTTTTCATCCACCTCCAGGCAAATAGTTCTTTGCAGTTGGGACAAGACATTACACTTTCCATTGAAGTGTTTAACCACAGTGGTGGTGAAAAGGCTACTCACCTGGTAGTTGGGATCCAGGCTCTACATTATAATGGTGTGCCCATTGCCCAGCTTTGGAAGGAAGAGTTTCATTTTAACCTCGAAAGCAATTCAGGTAAGGACTCTGCTGGGTGCATGGCTAGAAAAGTCCTCTAGTGCTCTCATTTCAGAAAAAGGCTCTTAGCCTTTGATTTACAAAAGGTTGGCTGAATAGTTAACTCTAGGTGATTTCCCAGAGAGATTGTGGAGTCTCCCTAATTGGAGATATTCCAGAACCCACTGGACACAATCCTGCGCCACGTGGCCTGGGATGACCCTGCTTGGGCAGGGAGGTTGGACCAGATGACCAACTACTGTCCATTCCAACCTCACCCACTCTGTGAAATAAAACACTTTGGCAACATCACGTTAGAGATTTTCAGCCTGCAAATCCACTTGGGGTCACTTAAGCATTTAAATGCTGCAGCTTTTAGTATAATTTTGGGCACTGAACACTCCTAGGTGTCCTACAGGAAAAGACCAGACTGCACTCATCATATGTTATTTCTCTCTATTACACTCTATTCCAGTCAATAACCTGCAGGTCTCTGTGCCTTACACATGGTTTGGAAAAGAGCTGGGAGAGAACCATCTGCTCAGGCTGACTGCCGTGCTGAGAGACGAGGACTCCTTCTACATGTACCTGGCACAGGAAGAAATCAGCATTTGTGATTCCCCTCTCACTATTGAGGTAAGACTGGGCTGTCATTCTGCCACTGCAGTACGGAGAAAACAGCTTTCATAGTCATAAGCAGCAAAACAATTCTGCTGAGTTCAGGGGCTCTCTGAGAAACCAGAGCAGAAGTAATTAAGCTGGACTTTGCCCCTTCGGTCAAATGGCAGCTCAGGCACCAAAGAAGTATACATCTCCCTTTAATCATAGAAGATTATCTTTTCTTCCCTCCGTTTCAGCTCATTTCCTTCTTTCAACAGTTCCCAGAAAACATGGTACAGTATGAGCCAAGCACAGCAAAGATCAGCCTCCAGAACCCCCTCATGGAACCCCTGGAGCAGTGTGTGATAGCAGTCACAGGGCGAGGGCTCATTTACAGACAAAGGAATTACAGGTAAGTGCAAACTGACTGATGCAAGAACTTCCTTTTTTTCTTTCCTTCTTTTTGGCACCACATTCCTTTCTAGAAAAGGCCCATCCTAGACCCAGGAAACTAAAAGCAAAAGAGGTGTGATTCCTGTATAATCCCTTCTCTCCTTTCAGGCTGGGCTCCGTGCAAGCTAAAAGCACTCAGGAGCTGCAGATCCCATTCACCCCCACCCGAGCAGGGCCCAGAAGACTCACTGCACGTCTTACCTGCCTCCAGCTCCAGAACCTGAAGAGCTACAGAACTACCAACATTGCAGCTGCCTGAGGCCCAACTCAGAACAGGTCCTGCTGTCCTGCTTACAAAAGAGTGGTCATGATCTGTGCCCTGCTCATAGGCAAGCATAGATGTTAACAGTTTAATAAAAGTTACATTTAAAACCATGTCTGATTTTGATTATTTGCACAAACTCAACTCTCTCCCATCTGCCACTATGTCCACTCTCCAGTTTTAGAAGTTGAACCTTGCTGTGACAAAGATGGACTGAATGCTCAAGCAGATGTTGCATTTCTCACCACACTTGTGCTGAGCCCACCAGTGCTTATCTTTTGCCCTACCTGTGACAAAGTAAAGGATATCCTGAAACTTTAAAGTGGTGATAGATGTTGCACGTCTCTAGGGATATACTCTTCTCCCCCTAAAGATCCTTGACACTGCTAAGGCAGTAAACAATATTTTCTGCTGCTTTCTGAGGAAATAAAAAGAGAAAGCTCATTCATTGCTCTCTAAGGTTAGACAGGGAATAGCAGCAGTGCAGCACATTTTATAATTATTCACTGGGCTGCTTGCAAAAGAAGCAAGACCCTTTCATTCTGTATACCCTTTGCCCTCTGAAGACAGATAAAGCAATTAACGTAAATCTAGCAATATTTTATTTTTCTCTGAACCCCACAGTAGTTGTAATGTCTGAAGAATGGGGCACATTAAGATGCAGCACCGCATCATCCCAAGAATCCAAGCAAAATGACACCTTCTGCAATGGCAAAGGGCAACTTCCTGGAGCAGTTTTTCCAAGTGGCAGTACAGTTCTCTCCTACATTGTTCTCATAATTTTCCAAGCAGCTGAAGAACAGCAAAGTTCACTGGAAATGCAGATGCCAGAGCCAGTGGCAGCAACACATGTAGGCACAGAAGAGCTAAAGTTGACCCTGTGTGAAGTTCTTGACTTTGTTCATGTTGTGATCTACTGCACCAGTTAGAAACTGCACCCAGCCTTCCTCTGATGGTGGACATACATGGCTTGTCCTGCAAAAGTGGAGGAAATTCATTAGGGAAGCCTCCTGGGTGTGTTATACCTATGCATCCACGCAACACACGAGACTTGTGAAGTGCTGAATAAACACAGCATTAAAAGAGGGCCGCCCTAGCCCCAGAGGGCTTTGAGCCAGGAATAACCCACACCCATGTCTGTAGTCCCAAACCCAAAACAAGGGAACCACTAGCATCCCTAGCATCCTTTTCTTACTCCCATCCCTTTGTGGGTAGATAACATCATCATTGTTCCAAAATGCCAGCATCTACTGTCTAGAAATGAATCATCTTTGACATGAGGCAGAAAGGTATCAACCTTCACAGCAGGGCTCACACACTTATAAAACTGTAGCTCATACTCACTTTGCAATCTCTAAGACTTTCTTTAATACTGAGGCCAGCTTAGCAGCCTAGAAGGAAAGAAAAGGGAAATAAGGTGAGCCAAGTGTGAGGAAAAGTAGGGTCTGAGCAGTACTGGAAAACAAAGAGGAATATAGGAACGCACAAGAGCCAAGAATGAATAAAACTACCATGGATCCTGATGCAGAATGAAGTTATCCATCACTGCCATGCTGGAAGTGTCTCCCAACCTACTGCTGGCTGTGATAGGTAAAAAAAACTGGCTGGTTTTTAAAGCATACATTAAAATGCTTTTTTTAAAAACAGATAAGCCTATTAGAAACTAGTAATTGATATTAAAGTACAAAGTTACAAGTGACTGACTTTAATGCAATTTGATTTTTTATTCCAAAAAACTCAAGCCACTGGCCAAAGGCATGAAACCAGGACTAAGAATAAAAAAATCCCAGGTATGAGAAGATTTGTACTTAATTTACAATGCAAGGGATGTCCCAAAGTTCAGCCAGGTTGCCAGAGCATTGCCCAGTCAAGTTTTGAGTGTTGCCAAAGATATAGACTCCACTGCTTCTCTGACCAGCTCATTTCAGTGCTTAAATAAACTCTTACAGGGAGTGTTTAATTTAATAGAAAACTTAATTTGAGGAAGTCTGCATTACCCATGGAAAAGGTACATCTGCAGTACACAGGCAGCCACAGTCCTCAGTTTCCTGAGGTTCTGTCACTGGAAATCTCTACGGATTATAGTTCAGAGCTAAAGTTTCAAGTGGCCAAGCTCTTCCCTGAAGAGGTACAGATGAAGAATGCTTTTCCATCTGAAGAAAGTTAAGTGTGCAAGAACAAAGGGCACTCTTCATCCCTACGAAATTATTTCTGAGGCAGTCACTAACACCCACCTCCCCGTGACAGTCCCATAACCCGTCCCAATCTGATTTCTTCCTGTCCCCTGCAGCCAAGCCACTGTCCCACATGCAGATATTCAGATACTGAGATACCAGTACTGCAGATACTCACATTAAGTCGCACAGCCAAGGGGTTCACAGGTGGGTACATGCTCAGTGCCAGCTCATCAACACTAGTCAGAAAAGAGAGGAGTAATGGAAGAAATGTTCACAACTCACAGATCCTGGTCAAAGCCTGCACCCACCCTGAATGCAAGTCAGGAGCAACAGTGAGATGTCACTTGTACCTATGGGATGCTTCCCACTGCCTTCTCAGTCACCTGTGTCCCTCTCACCATGGAGTGAGATGTGGTCACAGCTCCACCCCAAAGTGCAGTGTATGCTCCTCTCCTGACCTACGTAACTCTCAACAGTCTATGCTGTAATAGTCCTCCCACCACACCTGTGTCCGCCACCTGCTCACAGCTCCAGTATCATAAAGGTTGCTCCTACTCCTCCCTCAAGACCTCAAGAAAGACCAGGACTGTTCTAGAGCAAAAAGCAGCATAGGGAGAGCCCTGCTTACCTCGGACTGATATCGTTAGCAATGTCTGCCAGGTCATCCAGCTGAGCAATCTGCTCTGGAGAATCAGCTTTGCCATGGGCCTTCACTGCAGCCAAGACCTTCTTCAGGCAAGCTTTGGAAGCCTTCATTAATCCCATGCAGGAGCTGAGCAGCTGCCGGTCAGCCTCTGACCAATATGTGTCTCTGTTGCCCCGAAAGCCCAGCTCTTCATCTTCCATGATGTCCCCATAGGGATCCTGCCCTTCCACCAGTGCCTGAGAACACAGAGGCACAGAAAACCCAGAGCCTAACATCAATTCCAGCAATACCCAGGAGGAAAGGGAAAACATAACCTAGACATCATATAAATAATTCATGGAGGAATCTCGGTTGGTTAATTCTAAAACGACTGGATTAAGAAAAACTAATCCACCACTCTAACAGTGCGAACAGCAAGAACCTGGTGAATACTGCCATTCTTACATGACCCTAAATTGACTCCCCCCTCCCCAGTGCAGGACATGGCTTTATGGAAATCTTACACATAGTAAACCAGGCTTGAGAATAAAAACTCATTAAAATCCATGCATAAAACAATAATCTAGGTCATGTCAGAACAAATTTATATTAAAGCCTGTATGTAAAATAATTCCTGTGTTCCACCACTGAACCACCATAGAGGGTCAGTGGGCACTGGAACAGGCTCCCCAGAGAAGTGGTCACAGCCCCAAACCCACCAGAGTTCAAGGAGCATTTGGACAACCCCCTCAGGCACAGGATGGGATTGTTGGGGTCATCCTGCACATCCTGCACAGGGCCAGGAGTTGGGACTCGATCCTTGTGTATCCCTTCCAATTCAGAATATTCTGAGTCTATGAATCCACCACTGCAGGTTCCTCTAAGGTTTAGGGGCTTCCTTACATGTTCCATCTCCTCCACAGCATCCTTGACCACACCTAGACATGCAGCCAGAGCCGACACAACTGCTGCCTGGTTATCTGCAAAAGCAAAAGGATGAAAACTGTGGCACCTCACCATTTCCAATCAGTTTGTGACAACCTTAACCTAGGTTTGCAATCACTCTAGGATCAAACCTTTGCAGAGCTCAGAGCTGCACTGTTGGTCATGCAAAGAATCTGACCTGGTTACCAAGCTTACACATTTCAAAATCAGTCAAGTTTTTGAGTAATTCTCCATTCAACCTTCACTGTACCAGCTGGGATGCCCTTGCAGAAGCTGTTGATATTCCAAGACAACACACCCTAGTTCTGTTGCTCTGCATTTACAACACTCACCTCGTGGCAGGTTAGACACTTGCTCACAGGCCTCCCACACACCTCCAGTTGATATCAGCTGTTCCTGAGACAAGCTGAAACAAAACAAAACCCCCAAAGTTAGAGTCAATAACACTGCCGTGTCAGACTGTGTTTTAATTTTCTGCACCAAAGATGATGCACACTAGGAAAAGCTCTGCTGCAAAGATGTCACCAACCACCTTGTCACTAGTATGCCATGTCTGTGTAAAGTCCTTGCTGCCTCCTGACAAGTAAACTTGTAACTTTTTCTTCACTTCTTTCCCAAAAATTATCACAAAATCACAGAACCGTGTGATTGAAAATTACAACCTCTCCACTGGGGCATTGAGAATTGTGTCTGTGAGTTGGATCATCCCTTCCACTACTTCAGTGGTAGCATCTCGAACCATCTTCCGAAGAGTAGTACCTGGTTGAAATTGAGAAAGAGCAAGAGAGTTGCCACAAAGTCACACGGACAGAAAGCAACTGCTGAAGATGAACACAAAGACTGCTCTGTTTGTGTGGATACACTGTATAAATGAAGTTACAAGTATTTTGAAGAAAGCAAAATGCTTCCCAGCTCCAAAAGAACTCTGGACAAGGATTTCAACACTTCATGAATTCCAATGCTCCATCAACCACCCAACTTCCTACATCATCACTCTCCCACAGATGGAAACCTGCAGCAGCAGACAGACAGACAAGCAGTTCACTCATAAACAAGTTCAAAGTCTACAGAATAGCTGATAATGGGATAACATTCTAATTAAAACTTGCTGATACCAGACCTCATATTAGGCTCTGAATAGTGGGTTTCTCTACACAGTGGTGGTGAAAGAACCACCATCCCATATAGTGGTGACTACCTTGCTGTCACTGTCTCACCTTGGCCCTTGGGGAGCCAGTAGTACACGGTGGCAACTGCAAGAATGGCATTTTGGACATCCTCACTCAGCTTCTGGCAATCCTGAAAATGGAGAGGCAAAAGGATCACCCATGTGTAGCACACAGCTGCACCACATTTAGAAAGCCTCACATGCAATCACTGGCTTTCAGACTGCTTTGAGAAAAGGGAAGAATAGCAACAACCAGCCTGCTTGAGAAACAAACACAGCATGAGAAGAAGGCACAGTAAGCAAGCAGCATGCATCTTAACCTGCCTCATGATTTACTAACAAAACACTCCCTGGTGCGGTGGTCATCCATCAGAGAGGAAAAAGTAACTTAGATCATTATTCTGAACTGGAAGTCTTTTTTTTTTTTTCTCTCCTCCAAACACCTGTATGATAAACTTCTCTCAATTAATAGCAAAAATATAGCATATTCTTTGTTAGACCTAAGGTCTGTATTCTCCAGTATTCTGTCTCTATCAGCAACCAGCTGTAACTGTTAAAGAATATAAGAATACTTCTATTTAGCCTGTCTCCCTATCTTACAGAAATTAGTTCTCTGGGCAGTTCTTGGATTATGTTAATGCACTCTATAATATGCAGCCTATTTAGTCAAGTGAACCAAGAAATACCCGAAGCTTGTCACACACACTGCAATTTCATAGTCTGTCGAGGATTTCTCTCACCTCTGCAGAAGGTAGTGGAGGCCTCGAGAATGCCAGACTCAGCTTTGTAGCTTCCTGTGATGTTACTTGGAAAGTCTGACCTAAAAAAAATTCCAATGGGAGCAAATGAAGAGAAAGTAACTCAGGTAAAAGATAAAAGAACAGAGCAGCTTGATGAGCAACAGCTCTGACGCTACTACTTGTTTACCATTACATCCAAGCCATACAAACACATAAACTAAATCCTACTACAAAGAAAAATTCCCTGGCGCATTTGTGCCATGCATGTTGCTTGTGTCCTGTGTCTGCTTTTCCTCTATGTATTTTTTCACTTGGCTGGTAGTGATAACCAGAACCTCAGTCTGCATCCTGGTTCACGACCCCTTCACCAGGATGTGCCAGGAGGCTTTAACACAGACCTTTATAGATCTTGTATCGACAGTTCAGTATCAGCTGCTGCTTTGCCACACCTTGGAGTGTTTGGTGACTAGAGTTAGGGTGGTTAGGCACTGGAATAGGCTGGCATGGGAGGTGGTGGAGTCACCAACCCTGGGGATGTTTAGGAGGCTGGATCTGGCACGGATGTGGTTTCGGGGTTACAGAGGTAGCGCTGGGTTAACGGTTGTACTTGAAGATCATAAAAGTCTCTTCCAACCTTGACGATTCCGTGATTCCAGGAGTGGAGGGCACGTCCCACAGCTGGAGCCCCTCCGGGGATAGCAGCCCTGCCCCGCACCGGCCCCGCGGGTACCCGGTCCCGGCCCCGCCCGGCCCGGCCGCTCCCCGCCCGTACCTAGTGCGTCCCAGAAGCGCGGCAGCTCGAACGGCTCTCGGCCCTCGCCCGGCTCTCCCTCTGCAACGGCACAGACAGAGCTCAGCCCGCGGGCAGCCGGCCCGGCTCGGCCTGACCCCCGCCCGGCCCCGGCCCG